>JACEVL010000117.1:3562500-3905000 GCA_020284085.1 Aporrectodea caliginosa | reverse complement strand
TGGGTCACCCATCAAAATAATCATAATGTACCAGTCATCAATATAGTGATATTAGTTTTCATGGACTATTTAACCAGATCCTATTCCTGCCAGGGCTGCTGATGTCGACCTGACCTCACCTTGTGATCTTAACACATCCTATAATATTGTCAACTTATAATTATATTTTGAACTGAATGTATCCTTAAAAGATCACGAGATGTCGCTTAGCCTACTCAGTGGCTTGAGTGTCGGCGATTGCAATATTCTCGTCCTTTGATACAGGAATGAATCACCGCATAATAATAATCTCCTCATTTCTCAAATCTTCGGCAGAATCAGGAACACAGCATAAAATATGGATCCAGAGTTTAACGACAGCTTATGACAACAAAGGCCGTTGCCGCCGACAGAAATTATTTTGGCATAATTGCAATGACTCACACACACAAGTCATACATAGCCTAAACACGCAAACACACACACATACCCACACATGGCCGACGATCAGTCTATAATGCTGTAATTATAGTTTGTTGGGCCAAACGATCGAGTTGTTGATAATATTCAGCTCCAACTGTGCACAATAGGCCTACACTCCAAACAGTTTGAGGGACCCAATAATAGACGCCTCTAAACCCGTATACATGTAGGCCCTACATAGGATACCCTCAACCTATCATTAAGTGGTTATTTAGATGCGGTTTGATTCACCATGCGTATGACATTCCCACGACATCTTGCCATTACCGGTTATAGTGTACTAAGGCATTCAAATATTAGGCCTATGATAGCGTTACTCTGCGAAAAAAATTGTGGACCACGTTGTCTAGGTCTTTTGTTGAGCTGATTTGCCTAACCTACTGTGCATGCTTTTGGAACAAAGTGTGGTCAAACACGAGTGTAGATCCGTGTTTTATTGTGAGTCATCTTAGAACAATTGTTACGGAGAAGTCTATACATTATCGATGAGCCATTTCTCCACATTAAGTTTTGAGCCTAAGTCCATAACGTTAGATCCTATTCTCTGCAGAATATTTTAGAGTGTATACAATAGATCTATGTAGATCTATGTTATGACAACGCTGTGTGTGCAGAGCTAACTCTTTCCCGCTTTAACCAACTGCAGTCTGTCTTAGATGTCGTGGCCCATCTGATTGGAGGTATACCTAGATTTGGGCATTTATCCAGCTTCATGTGGGAGGAACTGCACATGGCTACTGGTGCACGAATGCCTTGCGTATAAGATCCCAAGGCTATGGCGTAATTGCCTTGTGGAATGTACTCCATCTTATCTTAGGGTGTTTTGTGTTTTAGTCTCATCCAGGCACACATATACGTTCATGGTCCACAGCATAAGCGGTCACCATGGTTTCCTCCATCAACATATATTGGGATATATATAATTATGTCGATGGTTTCCTCTCTGCAGTTCGTTATGAATTCACTTGCTGACTGGATGCCCTCTAATCGGCTCCAATTGAAGTCTTCATAAATGCAATTCGTTTGGCTTGTCACCAGACAGCAGTGGGCATTGATACGAGTGTCCTGTCTCTCCACATTCCCCCTTCCCCTTCTCGACCTCTGTTCAGGATCTCGGGTTCTCTTAGACCAAGAGCACACCTTAGAGCAACATATTAACGCTGTTTCCCGTTTATAGCTGCTTCTACCAGCTGCGTCAGCTGCTGGTAGTCTCCCGCTCCCTTACTCAGAGTGCGGCAACCACTCTAGTTCACGCCTTTGCTACTAGTCGGCTTGACTATTGACACTGACTATTGACTATTGTTCCTCGTTTTATGTTGACCTTTTCTAGCTTCGCATTGGGCATTTTGAGCGGGTCCTGCGCTCGGCTGCGTGACTGATCGGTTACAGTCCTAGGGTTGGTCACGTATCTGACTATAATGCGGAACCTTCTGCACTGGCTCCCAATATTCCAACGTATCACTTACACTACAGGATCTCTGCCTTTGTTTGGCGTTGCCTTTTCCGTAATACGCCTGCATACAACGGCCATTCTCCAATGCGTAAGTTCCACACAATGCAGCACAGTTTCGTGATACAAATGTATGCCTATATATTATATAGACGATTTTATTGTCAGAGTTTTGGAGACATAAAGCAAGAAATATGCAGCTGCATAAGTAAGTAAGTAAGTATGCAGTTTATCAGATGCATGCATCTTCACGCATGCAGTTCGATACATCTTTACTTACAATTTCGTAAAGCTTTGATTCGTGAACTATTATTGATTGTCTTCGTCGACCCTTAGAAATTCCTCTTGACAAATAGCCTCCACAAACGCTACGAAGCCTTTCTGAAAACAATGCTCAACGTACGAACACTTACCTCCTCCTCCGATCGATCGGAACAAAGTCTTCCTCTTGGACATAAACAACAATTGCATTTACGACATAGCCAACTATAGCCTAGCAATCCAAAACAGAGCGCATTATCTGAAGAGCAGCGTAGTAGAGTCCTAGCCTATATATCTTGACGCCTGGTCGCCTACTGCTTCCTAGTGATTGCACGTGACAGGTTTATGGCGCTTAGGCAGATATTAAAGCGATAGATGTTCCTCAGATCACGGACCATTCTTATGTAAAGTCGTTCGAATTACACGTTCCGTTCAAACGCTTCGGTATAACCTATAATTCTGTCGATGTCCCACAGAGACATCGATGTTTAACTGTAGGCTATATGCGGAATGCTTTCGTCGTTCGACTGTGAGCCCTAGCAGGCCGTCACAGAAGAGGACCTGCCGCCGCGTTGGTCCGTACTTGTCTTAACACGCCCTGCGCTCAAATCGCAAACAGTCCACATGTGAATATTATACGCTACATCAACGATACATATGCTCGTATGAGACTGGCCTTCCGTCAACTGCGACTTATCGTTAGTTTTAAATGGTGTCAATTCATCAGTTTATGCATTGATTGCATGCTTTCAGATTGAAAACTTTAGACAGCATTGAATTATATGCGAGTAAGCGAAGTTGTGGCCTCTATAGGTTTTAAAAACAAGAGCTTTTCAGTTATTGTTATGTGATAAACATTATACACAGGCAGACAGCAGAAGTACCGCCATCTTAACAGTTTGTCTGTAGACCATCAATGCATGAAATAGAAGAGCAATTGCCACATTAGTCAAGACGCTGAATAGAGAGATCCCTAAGAGCCTAAAGTATGCAATATAGGCCTAAGGGACAATATCAACAGTCGCTTTAGATGGCAAGAACAGACTTAAGAACGTGCGGATGAAACGCAATCAACTCATACACAACGATGGAGGCCAGATTTCTCTTGTGCATAGTCAAACAAGAACTTGCGTCTTCACTGTAAACGTATAGGCCTACACACGCTAAAACACACACACACACACACACACACACATACGCACACACACACACACACACACAACTACACACACCTACACACACACTCACGCAACAGCAAAGTCTATAGGCAAAGGAACGCATTCATATGCAAACGCGCATCCATGTTTAATATACAGTACAAATAAAGTGTCTTAATTGCCCTGGATAAATAATTCAGATCTACTATACCAATATTAGCTCTGGAGAAAGTGAGAACCACCATACGAACAGGACACTGCATCAACTTCGTCAAATACGGTCAATACAGCTCAACCTATCGTTTACTTTAGCAGCGCAACAACCCTACTCCATTCTTTTGTCCTGACGCGCCTGGACCACTGCAATTCCATCCTTGCAGGTTTCCAAAGATTCTGAATCCGTCAGTGACCAATTTACCCAAATTTTCTCATAGATCAGAATATACTAAAGATACGCTTCCTGTATAGTCCTGCCTATTAAGAAAAGAATGAAACCGAAGATCCTGCTCCTGGATCGGGTCTCGTCTGTCTGCCTCGCCCGGAATAAATATACGAGCGTTGTCTGTGCCGGTTGGAGCCCAGTTGGATCGTTATTCGCTTTGTTCGACTGTCCAGGTAGATCTACACATTCCTCGTTTTTATACTTCAGAACAGAACACCGCGAACTGTCTTGCATAGGTCCCTCCCTTTGGAACACTCTTCCTGCCAACATTCGCACTATTCTGGTTAACTCGACCCATGTAATATTCTCGTCGTTTGTTTAGACGTATACGCCTACCTATTTACATCTCTTACACAGCCATGCGCACAGCGCTTGTGAGAGTTTCTTGCAAGTACGATCTATATAACCCCATATATAGATATACATATATATACACACACACACATATAAACATGCATGCATAAAACTTGGGATGCAGTCTGAATCAGTTGGGAAGAGAGTTGTAATAGTAACGCCTCAGATTCACATTTCGGTGTGACCTTGCGCGCGTTACAAATTTATTTAATAATAATAATTAATAATAACAGTGATGAAGACGTAAGAAGACAAAGCAGTGGCACTAGAATAAGTGGTCTGCAGAGCCCTTTGTATACTCGGATCTGCCGCAAAGTATAGCTCAACGAACAAATAGAATTCTCATGGTCAGCTGTAGGAACGATTTCGTGAAAGTGAGCTAACCGTTTGCTCTGTAGGTGTTTGAAATTAGGTCATAGGCTTATAAGCTGTTCCTCTGTAGTAGTGATGTTTAGTGCTAAAATACAATACACCGGTTCTTTGCTGAATTTAGTAAGACATTTATGCCTGAAATTTGACGGTAATAATTATTATAGAAGGTAGGCCTACGCATTCACTTGGACGGCACGTCGACTATAATTCCTGTAAGTCATCGCCATAACCACGAGCAGCAGGCCTAGTCGAGTCAAAAAACATAATGAGATCAGCGGTAAATAGAGGAGTGGCATAAGAACCGAACCCTGTGGTTGGTCCAAACCAAAGTGTCAGAACCCACCCCATCCTCAAGGTGCAGCCTTCCGTGCTGGATCGAAGGATCGAAGCCAAGCAAGTAACTGAGCGTACTATGACAGGATGAAAGTCGAATCAAGGAGATGTGGTGTTCGAGTGTGCCATACACAGCACTCACATCCAGGATGGCTAAGACTGTGATATCTCCATAGAATGGTCTTCGGAAACCTAATTGATGTTTGACGTTCGATTAATTACTGGACTTTAAATTATTGCAACAGTTGCAACGGTTCCCGAGCCTCGGATCATTGACAGGTCGGTCACATTGGCACATTGCATATCGGCCGAATAGCTACCATTCACAGCTATCGACATCTATCGAATGTACCATTGTTTGAGTTTAATGTCTATGCAGTCGTTTATAAGAACTGTGCAGAACTAAACTACAAAAACATGTATCAGAGTTGGAGCTAACAGATTTTCCGTGGGGTTAAAATTTAGGAAAACTTGCAAGTGCGCTTAGCGCCAGAGGATGAAGGAGCGCAAAGTGCTCAAGTATACCTATTAAGGGTCTGGTCGCCTGGAGAGCGTCGTAAGCGGGTCAATGTACGTACGACGATTGTAAAGAGAGTCTTCTAAAAATGTCATTTAAACTATACTTCTGTGCATAAACCGACATCCACTACTGACAAGAACCTGTCGATTACTAGTAGGCTATACCAGGATAGCTGTCGATATAGGAAGTTGGTAAGCCCTTCACCGGAGTCCAGGGCCATCGGTGGGCCTATTAGAGAATACATTTGAGATAATTTTGTTTAAAATTCGACTTTTAAAAGAGCGAATTATACGTAACCATCGTGAGAATTAGAACAAATAGCCTTGTCATTTGGTGATAGCTTCTCAATCGGATTAGGGGCTCTCTAGAGAGAGATAATACGTTTATTTAACGACGCCGTCATAACGACGATGATTGGCGTCATTAGGGGCTCTCTAGTAGGGAGCTTCCTTTTTATACCTTGGGAGGATGTTGAAAACATGGCGAAGGTGCCTGTAAATTCCGAATTTACAACCTACTATTGTCTGTGGATACAGACACTCACACTGTAGAATTATCTGTGAGAAAATCAGTTGTAAAGCGACAGGACTGGACGTTATTTCAACATCCTGAAGTCTCTGTTATTCATTGGTGGGGTTGATTTCTGGCTCAGGGATCGGACCTCTACCCATTGAAAAATTATTAGACGACATGTGATTTAGTGCATCAGGCACCGTAGTCGTCTACCATCTAAACGTCATCTGTCTGATATTTGGATCTGGACTTGATAATGAGCCTGACCATATACCTTGCTTCACCAATTCAGAGCATATAGCAATAAGTTGGTTCCACGAAATAATATCTTTAGGTGCTTAAGATCTTCTGATATATATATATATATGAGTGCAATTTGCACAATGCTCAATCATTATGTTTAGTCAACTGCAAATTATAATCAAAGAGAGATGATAGGGCCAACTGGCTTAGCTTAATACTCGTTGCATATAGATTAGGCAGTCAGACAGGAATAGTCATTTGTAGCAGTTAGTTGTAGTTCGAGCTCGGAGACCTTTGAGTTAGGACCAGGCTACAATAGAAAAGTTTGGCTATGCTTAGCTATTAAAGACACTAATATCATCCGCCTAGATAGATACGGTCATTGGTTCGTCGTGAGCTGACGTACACTGTCGGTGGGTAGATGAGGGTGATGTCCGATGCATGCGCCTGCTGGCCGTGGTGAGGGAGCTTAAACCAGTGATGCCTTATTTGGGGGAGGGAGGCAAGAGTCGTTGACGAAGCACGCAAGGGCGACAGCGTGGACAGAAGAAGGCCGCTCTCATCAAAGCGACTAGTCATCGCCCGTAACTAGCAGCCAACCGTTGACCACCTGAGGAGAAACGACACGCCTGCTTCGGATGCAGAGGAGAGCTACGTGGAAGAAAAACAGATGGCTAACTCTTCTCCCAAGGTCGGACTGAAGGCTGTTTCCTGCAACGTGACTGGTTACCGCCCGTGTTACAGCCAACCTTTCCACAGCGGTTACGACTACGTGGCAGAGGAGACAGCTGGAACGACTGTAGACCGAAGGCCACGAACGACGGAAACAACAGGAAAACACAAAGAATAGCTTGCGTGCAACGCGAAGAGAGTAACAACACACAGATAAACGATCGGAAAGAAAGCAGAGGTAAAGAACGAACGAAACCTTTTTAAAACAATTCACATTTGAAAGGCATGTAGGCGAAAACAGACAGGCAGCAACTTTGGACAGACATGACAACAATAAGAAGCAGTAGGGCCTACAGAAACACTACCCTCTGGAACGACCTGAAAGCATTAAAGAGACGAAAGCCGCAGATATATGACAGCACGACTGACCGATATCATCAACAAACGCAGGAGAGATGAAAAGAAACAAAAAAAACAGAAAGAACAGAAAATTAAAAAAAACTTTATAGCAGTTAACTTTCATATAACTAGTATTTGAGAGTTAATGATTTGTACATGGACTCAAAAATGATCGCAATGTCATGTTGGAGCCACAAATTATGCTAAAACTTATCATATGAAAGTAAATAATACGGTCTAGCGTAAACTACGCGTTATTATACGGTTATTTACTTTGTTCAAAGCTGCCAGGATTTGACGGTTTTGACCTACTTTTATTGCAGGATTTCAAACAGCGTACCCTCTCTTCCAGATCCCACATTGCGGACATAACACAAAGTAGGCCTACAGTGTGTTAACCAAATCGAGCGACTTAATCGGATAGTGTCACCAGTTCACACAAATGTATACAAGAAAATGGTTCAGGGACGTTTCGTCAACGGACGATTCGTCAACGGACTGTTCGTCCAAGGGAAATAGTAGGCCAACGTTTTCCAGTGGAACCAGAAGATATTATATAATTATGTCCTCGCTTGGGGGGAGATTATGTAAGCCATTTTTCTTGCACATAATTATATCACGCGCTCTCAATTTAAATTGGAAGTTGGATTGATAAAAGAAAGTCTTTGCTTAAAATTTATAGGAATTGGATTGATGAGACTAATTCTTTGCTTAACTAGAAGTTGGATTGATGAAAGAAATTCTTTGCTTAACTAGAAGTTGGATTGATGACAGAAATTATGTGCTTAAATAGAAGTTGTATCGATGAAACTAATTTTTAGCTTAAATAGCAAGAATTATTTTCATCAATCCGACTTCTAGTTTCGCAATGAAACTATTTTCATCAATCCAACTTTTACTTTAAAACATTATTTTCATCAATCCAACTTCTATTTAAGGAAGAGTTATTATCATCAATCCAACATCAATTGTATGTAGGCCTATTTTGCGCACCTGCCGTCACGCTTAATGGCTAGCAATCCTTTTATTGGCCAACGAGAATTAATTATCGATTCCGTTTGACGAACAGTCCGTTGACGAACAGTCCTTGACGAACAGTCCGTTGACGAATTGTCCGTTGACGAAACGTCCGCATACCAAGAAAAGTGGATCTTTCACAGGACTGTTAGTGAAGACTCTGTAACTTGTAGAAAGCGTGATAAAAATGGAAAGAAACACTTTCCTTCTGTTTTTCACTGGGCTCAACTGGCGCCCGCCCTGAATAGGGATAAACGCCCATGGGAGGAACTGTTTAAAAAAGTCGAGTCTCAGGACTCAGGGAAGCGTAAGAAACTGTCGAAACGAAAGAATGTGATACTGTGCGGTATGTGTAGGGTCCTGTTTGCCTCTGCCAATTCACTTTGGAGAAGAGGAGCATTTAGACACCAAACAAGAAAAATTAGGGACATTTAGCCGCTGAGACGATTTTGCGGACACAAAGCGGATATAAATATGACACAGAGTTACGTAGGCCTATGAGGATAAAAAATATTCTTATAAAACAAAATTTAACAATCAATATGATTTTATTGTTTGTGTGTTTGAAATAGAGCAGCTCATGTTAGTACATGAAATGTTGGAAATAGTGTTGACCTTTGTTATTTAGTTCATTGGTGCAGTTTTAAATACTAAATTTGCCTCCATTCCGAGTTTCGATTCAGATGATCATTGAAGGAACCATCCATTCGCTGCCTTATGGCGGGTGTATTGGCTGCGATCCAGTCTAGGTAGGCGCTTGTACGAGTGTAGACGGATGGGTAATTCTGAACACAATTCCCTGAATTAGTTATTCCCCAAGAAGTGACACCAGCGACTCGAGTTACACCATCTGGGCAGTTCAATGGGCCACCGCTGTCACCCTACAAGAAATTGTCAAAGTTACCATATTATGTAAATAATTCGATTACTATATATGCTACAGCAACTTTTATCCATTTTTTGTGCTTCAATAGAGTAAGACTGCTCTCAACGCCAGTCAAATACACAATTATTCATTTAAATTTCTGTTCAGTGTTAGTGCCCAAAAGTGTTAATCAAAATTGTTTCAGTGCATCAAGACGTACGAGCTGTCCATCTCACGGGCTTTGATAGGCCTAGCGCATCATACCACCTCACAATATGGAAGACTGCTTTCGTGCAGTGATCTATAGGCCTTATAATAGTTGAGAGCACTCTATTTTTTCATTCCTTATTTTAACTCGCAGAATGTAAATTGTGTGTCTGTTTTTCTAATTGTATTCTGGCTTCTTGCTTTGCGGAATCCACATGCATAAACACGAATACCCTCTTAAACTTCTGTAGATCTGTTATCGTAATACACTATGCATCAGCTGCGATATTACCCTTGCGAAGTGCAAGCTTATACTGTTGTAATGTCCTGACCGTATTCTTATAGTAATATAATCTAGTGTTTTGTTCTCTCGAATAAGCTTGTAGTCATTTAGCCCTAAAATGTTGTAACGTTCAAGTCTTAAACCTCCTTGTCTTGAGTTTTTATACATACGCTGCATACTCCAGTTTTCTGAGCAGAGTCGTACAGACAGATGTGATTGTTCCAAATGACGGTTCCACTGACACCCGACATGTGAGTTGCACAATCAGCTGTACTGATGACATCAATTGAGGCCTTCTGGAGGATGTTCGGCAGCGGGTATGTGCAAAAGAGATTCAATAGGTCTATGAGGCATGTTTCTGTAAAAATTTGCGGACACTGATAATTAGATATAAAGGCAATTGGATATAAAGTAGGCCTATACTAGGCCTAAGCAAATCGCTTTAAAGTACTTACCTATTTCAACAGGCTGTTGTACTGTTACAATACCATAACAACACCAAGAATGAGAACGAGTGACAACGGGCTCCTCAATTTCTATAATTATTGTCCTATATATTTGGCAAATTGCCACAGCGATAATTAAACGCCAATATCTTTCTATGTGAATGCTGTGACTTTGCTCCAGCAGCAGCGTTGGACAATAAGAAGTTTGACTAAAACTACATCTAACTACTTTTGAAGTAGAATAGTAGCAAGGAGTCGTTGTTAGAAAAAGTATTTATGTTTGTTAGTACTTATAATATTATAACAATTGCTCATTTTTGTTCATGCCGTTAGATGGGACTTGAATTGCTGGACAAACTTATACAAGACAGAATCTGATGTGGGAAAATAGAAATGGCTCTGTCGCACGAATAACTCGTGTCATTTGTTCAATAACTGACTAAAATTCTGGAACCATGAATTTACATTAAAGCTCTATCCTGCTATCATTACAAAAATTAAATGACTCACAATAATAATAATAATAATAATAATAATAATAATAATAATAATAATAATAATAATAATAATAATAATAATAATAATAATAATAATAATAATAATAATAAAAATAATAATAATAATAATAATAATAATAATAATAATAATAATAATAATAATAATAATAATAATAATAATAATAATAATAATAATAATAATAATAATAATAATAATAGTAATAATAACCATTAAAAAATAATAATAATAATGAATATAATAATAATAATAAGGTTGCGATCATTTTTACACGTCTTACTGCAAATATGAAACTCGGCATTTAGTATTTTCTTACATTTGTTACTCTCTTGCAACCCAAATAAAAATAGCGTAAGCAGCGTAGTAGCTCCATATTGCATACTGTATATCCCGTATAAAAAAAACCCAATACTATGCGTTTTAAAGGCGAGTCAGTTTGTCAATCGGTTTCCAGAGAAGATCTTTCTCCGATCTCCTCGATCCTTCCTCAGTCGGTGTGACCAGGTCTCGAACCATCGGCGATAGCCATTCATTCGCTGATTCATTCAGCGCACTTATATAGCTCCTCTCGAAGATACATACTGAGTCAAACTCTGGCGATTAAGAAGAGTTTGCATGCTTCAAGAGAAAGATGCATGCCCAGGCTCTAGTTAAAACGACATGCAGATCTGAAGGAAGGTTAGCCAGTTGACGATCGAGAATGCAGCTCCAGGCCACATTTCGTCATCGAGGTCATACAGCCGGAATCATCTCTGAACTCCGCTGCTTTTCAAACGTAGTAAGCTACGATGCCTGAGAGCTTCGCTTCCTTGGGAACACTCCCTGGAACTTCCTCTAACCGTCGAGGGAAAACAACCGACCTCTTTTCTTTGTACGTCGACAACAGGGAGCCGTATCTCTTCTAACCCTTTCTGTGAAGCAACAATTGACTGATTAGAAAACAATCCTATGCCTCCTACGGGCACCGTAGCACACTTTTTTCGATGGGCAAAGGAGTAAAGTATGTTTTGTCTCTCATTCAGCCGTCCTTGAGTCAATTATTGGCCGAACCACGGACAACTTTGCTCCATCTTCATCTGCCTCTTGTCTTCCTCCTCGATAGCTGATCGAATGACGATTCAGTCCACGACTTAATTTTATCATTCCATGTGATTTTAAGTCTTCCTTGAACACTTGATCCAGGAACTGTGCCATGGATAATCTCCTTCTCCAGGCAATCTCCATTCATCCTCAGCACATGTCCGAAATATAAGCGCTTCCTCTGCTCGATCAATCCGCGCAGACCACTCTCTACTCCAGCGATCACCAATATCCACCCATTTTTGCTAAGGTACCGTGTAGCATACCTTAAATTGTGACCTAAGTAGCCTTAGATAGGGACAGACAATTAAGTTTCATCTGTTGGTTATAATCGTCTTAGGTTTCATGTGCTATTTGTCACACTAGTAGCACGATAAGCATGTAAGAGTGTAAGCTTGATAAGAGTTCTGTATGTTGAATGTTGAACGAGACATTTCTAGAATGTCGTCACAGGAAAATGGGTTGGGGCTAACGACCATGCAACAGAAATGACTCATATTAAACAACAAAACTACAAACATTGCTTGAATATTTCAATATACGGTAGTGGCTGAAATTAAAAATATGCAGTTTCAACAAAAGTTGTTCACTTTTATAGAAATTCGCACTCTGCTTAAGCACAATGACAGCAATACACGGACTTATAATAGGCCTGCTTTTGCCTATCTTTGGCTACAAACTACATAAGCGCTTGTTTTTCATAGGCCTATATGATATTCTCGGCTTAACTTAAACCCAACCTGTCATGTGTTGTCTTACAACGCAATTTCGCCGGAACATGACATACGGGACTTCGAACCCAGAATTTCATATAATTATGCAAGACACACGCTTATGTAGCCTATAGTCTGTAGCCAAATATAGGCCAATGACGTTTATTTCGAATCTGCGAAATTAACAGTGTTCAAATATTGATCTATGATGCATTGGCTTTAAATTTTATTCTGGTGGTCTACAGAAAGTAGGCGTATTATAAGTATTTGTAATTGCAATTGTAATTGAACATTTGTATAGCGCCACTCAAAGATTCAGAAGTCTTCCTTCAATATCTTGGAAAGCGTGAATTGGCAGCGGTGACATAGATTAGCGTATTGGCAGAACCTCTGAGTGAGCTGCAAAATGACGAAATCAATCGTGTTGAATTGTTACAAAAGCAGCATTTTGTCACACAAAATAAAATAAGAAATCGTTCGCTTCCTTACTTATTCGACCCCATCCGGAAATGTCACAAGTCAAGCCGACGTATTGGTTGGAGTTGTCTGCTGGAAGCACCGCTGCCTGAATGTTTCCTCCGATCGCTATGGGGGTTGCGAAATTCAAGATGGCAATGTCGTTGGCGACCGTGGCAGATCCATTATTATAACCCTCATGCTGTCATAAAAATCAGACAGAGTTGTTGCATTCGTTACTAGTAAAGATTGCTTATGAAGACTACCTGTTCAGTCGCAATGTATGAGTGTAAATTGTGTTACAGATGCAATGCAATTAATTCGTAATCGTAATCTCCAAATTTCTAAAGCATTACTCTGCTGCTAAACGTAGGGCACCAGCTTATTCACGAGCGCTGCGTAGTATCAAAGGGGTTCCAGAGATCGATGTCCATTGGAGATCCGAGTCCGGTTGCCAGAAAGACCAGAGAGTGAAGGCAGAGCAGCTGTTAAGGCGGCTTTCGAAATTTCGAAAATGTTGGTCTTGAATGATTTCACATTTCACTGTGGTGTCCTATAGAACGAAAACCTTTAGGTCTGACTTCTATATTTTGAAAAGCTTGAATCGGCTGAAGTTATAAATTCAAAATTTGAAGTTATTATTAGCCTACAATTACGCAGGGTTCGATTTGTCAAAAAGAAGCAGGGGGTCTGAAAATAATAATTTACTTAACCGTAGTTAATTTTTTATTCGCGAATAGTTCTTCGCGTAGCAAACCACTCGCAGTGGATACAGTTTATAGGAGTTTGCAAAATGAATGCTCTGATTCACACGCAGAGAACAATCACAATAACTAATAATTCCAAGTTTCGTTATTTTTCAAAATGAAGTTAATGAACTTCCATACTACTTCACGATTGAAAGCCAGCAAGCCATTTAGCCAAATATTGTCACTGAAAAATGGATGTACTTGCAAATCCAACGAACCAGTTCACCATTGCACCGAGTAGGCCTACTGACAGTACTGTACACTAGTACAGTCACCGTGAGAAACTCTGTGCAATTTTCTTTTCTTCGTGCACAATAGTCGCCTTCCCCGTTGGTTTATCTAAGGCACCATGGCGCCCAGATTTCAGCCAGGAAATCACGTATTGCTTGGCATTCCAATGCCTTAGCGATGGCCCGTTAATGCTGATCACCAGCAGGTTGCTAATGTGTCTGTCAGCCGGTTGCGAACAGTAACTGTAGTATGTTGCAAATTCATCGGGCTGAAGGCACGCTCGCAAGCTGCAGACGAAATGGACAGAATCTTCAACGTCTGCTTAAGGGCTTCGAGACTATATCACGCAAATGCCCGAAAACGCTTAATGCAACGAAATTTTTCTACAGCTATGTTGACGCTCTGATACAACTAAAATCAAAAGTGCTGTCAAGTAAATATTTACCTTTGTGTAGCTTGCAACACTAGTGTTTTGTGTGTTTGCTTTGTTAGACTGATCATGAAGACCAGCGATCACCAGAAGAATGGCTGGATCCCTGTACAGAACGTAAAAGTCATATTAAGAAAATGAAACAACTAATTGAAGGTTTATTAGAAAACACGACTTCTAATTATTTCTAATTACGGAGAACTTGAACTTTTAACCGTTTACGGTAGGCCTATGCTTTTTAAAATAATGTTATCACTTTAACGAAGCATAAGTAGCAGAAATCAAATAAAATTTGTCGCATTAAGCCTTAAAGATAAACTGAAAGTAGGCAAATCTAACTCTAACTTAAGCAGAATTTTTTCGCTACATATTTCTTGACGAAATTAAATTCTGTTTCTTTTTCTGTCAAACTGTGGAGTTAAAATGTAGTGCGCATCATGTGGCGAAAGTCTTCAGCTGTTGGTTGTTAAGTCTAAGATATAGATTCAAAGTTATGCGTCTAATAGTTCCGCCAAGATTTTGTCCATTTCGAATATAGGCTAAACGTACACGATTTTCTACAGTGACTGTATATGAGACCCTACTTGTTTTTCAATGAATTGATCGGGTGAGGTCCTCTACAATCGCTGCCCTTCTGAATGGGTACCGTACCGCGCTTTTTAAAGTAGGCCTATCCATGTACGGACCGTGCTAGTCCTATAGTCACGGTAATGACTAGCAAACCAGGAGATAGACTAAAGTTAAGAAGTAGAAATATTTTCAAGAAAAGAAATTTATATCCATTCAGAGCCCTTTCTATCTGCATGTTCTGTAGGCTAACCTCGATTTCAATTCAACGGGTCATGCGCAAACAATTTAATTCGACAAATCTTATGTATTTGTTACAGGCTTCAGTCAATAATTCATCACCTCATATAGAAAACCTCTCTTCTTCCATTAAGAGAGTTTGGATTGAAGAAGAGCAAGTGCTACTTACGCGCCATCAACGCAGTGCGATGCGGTGAGACCATAATTCGCAGACAGAAGAGAAGCTCCACAGCTGTGACTATAAGTGGAACCACTCATCCTCTGCAGCGACAGTTGCCATGGAAACTGTCCTACTGCAGCATTGGATCCACCGATTATGTATGGGTCTCCGGCCATAAAGGATGCGTGGGCTCCATCGCTGTAAGTGCTGGGCCTCGCCTGGCCTATATAATGTTGCAATTACAAAAGCCATCCTCATTCATAAAGGTTTAGTAAATAATGTATTATAATTATACGATATCATCATCAGATCAGTCACAACTCGCAGAAATGATTAAATTTTTGCATTTTAATGTGCTGACATACTTTTGTATTAAGGTGTAAGATTATGGTAGACTAGTGCCCAGTGTATGGACAATGCAAATTATTACAACAACGGCAAAGCAGACGCAATTGTGATTAATGGAGAAATTCCATGAGAACGGAATTACGAGCGCAAACTAAAATTTAATTACAAATGCGTATTCTTGCTGTGTGTATAATCAGAGCCTGCCGTATATGGGACATTGTTTCTGTGCAGACTGCAGAGGTTAGCATTACTTAGCAAGACCATTTGCCTTGGATGCTTAAGTAATAAGTATGTTAAGGTTTATTACATTGTTGTGATAATTATTATATTAAACTCGCATGGTAACGGAATTATGCAGCGGAGACATTGATACCAAGAACTCTGTGAAGTTAGTGAACTTCGATGTAGTCCTATGACACTTTCAGTGGTTTGTAGGTCGTGTGCATGTGTTCACTCAAAGTAGGCCTACTGTTACCATTTTTAACACACATGCAGCATGCATAATGACGAATTTATTTCCAGAGGTAACGGAATTAGATAATGGAATTGCGTAGGCCTGTACGCTGTCTAGGCGGCATAATATGCCAGTGCTAAAGATAACAATAAAAGCAATGAAAAATTCATAAGAATGATTTAAAGTTAAGTACAAATGACAAATATTGCGGTAACATTAACAATCGTAGGCCTACCTTTTTGTAGCACGAATGTATCAAAGAGTTATTTGTAATTTATTACATGCATCTAGCCTCAATCAACGCTAACTTACTTAACGTGGTTCTGCATGGGATGAAGTTTAGGTTATTTCTGCTGTAGTGCCAACACGACAAAACCAATACAGCAACCAGTGACATAACCTCTCCTTACAGGTTTCTTTGGTTGACAACAAGTTGTCAAGTTTCGCACGAGGCACCTCATTTAAGCAATCGACCTCAAAGCTGATCGAAGAGCAAAATTTAATGCATTTCACAATCTGGCACCATTCTAGCTCACAAAAAATCTGGCACCTTGTCAGATCATGAGCAGGATCAACGAAGGGACTCTACTTTCAGTGTACGTAATATAGAAGTTGTATACTCACTCAGGCCGATCACAGCCAAAAAGATAACGAGTGGTAGCATTGCTGTTCTGAACTGGTGTGCAACATACACAGTCCCGAAATCGACTTTTATCGATTTCGTGGGAAGTTCAAAAAGTTCAAAAGATTGTTGTCGTTTAGCAAACAGCGCACTACAGAAGGCTGATACGGCAGATGCAAACGAGGACGTTTTGATCTAGTGAGTATAGATAGCGCACAGCAGGTGCTCGAATTCTCTACACAATCAAATATCAATCTATCTAGGGATAAAAGAACCAATTTCTGGACACTAAGACCAAACTTTTATTACAACTTGGTTTTTATACAACAAGCGCATAATTATGCAAGTGCATTGTTTTATACGGTAGCCTATACGGCTTTTATCCAGTGGACTGGAATTTAGAACTCGATAAATTCCGGTCACATGCCAGAATTGAATTTCAGGTGGCCAGAATTGAGTACGAGCGCATAACATTTCTGATAGTAGGGAATATCAAAGTACACAAACAGAGCTTTAGGGGCATATTGTACATCTACTATTAATGAGTACAAATTAAAGCAAAACATTAATAATATGTAAATCTTGAAAGCTTACTGTTGTCTACAATAAAAAAACAGTATGAAAAACAGTAAAAATAGTTTTAAAAATCCAGTAAACTCTACTAATGTTGTTTGCAATGTCATCAGTTGTTCAAATTAAAATACAAAATATCAATAATTGTACTACATTTTACTCAAGAATGACGAAAAATATAGATGCCAGAGCCCTGAATTTCTGCGTCAGAACTTAGCTTCCCTCTCCACTTTTATTCACCTGCAGATAGTCTTGTCAATGTTGAAGTCTGAGTAGGAATCGGGTTGCTGGAAAGCTCAACAGCGAGAAAGTGATGCAAAAATATAGTACAGTAGTTGCAAAACAACTACTAGAAAAAGTATAGCCCCCTATGTAATTTAAAGATTCAATGTCAATGTCTTAAAAATACATTCGTCAAGTGGCTATAAGTCAGAATATCAGTATTTCCACAGTTTTAAGATGAAGAATCAATGTCTGCGTTCAGCAGGTGGCGAAAGTACATTCGCAACTAGTCGAGAACAAAATCTTAAACGTATTTAATTGATTCGCAAGATGGCGGTAGATACTCAATTCCATTTCTACTAATCAAATCAACGTTATAAAACTCTTGAAAACCTGGACCAGGATAATCGATGATTCCCCAAGATTCGAAGCCAATTTCTAAATTTCTGGGATAAGGCCCCTGGAGTATAACAGGAGACATAGCAAGTTCAGCTCTTTTATTTTGTTACAACAGAAAACTCTCGCCGGAGCTCAATCGACCCGAACGGTGTCCCTCACTGGATACAGACTGTATTCAATGAGGGACACGGTTCGGCTCGGTATTACAGAGTTCCTTCCACTGGCTGAGCAGTTCCAGAAGCTAACGTTCTTGGGTGTAAGTGCTGATGCAATTAAATCCAACGTTCACGTTGCCCCGAAAAGGAAAGAACCCCAACTTGTTCGGAGAACGACAGTATGTCCACCCCGGAAGGGTAACAGTTGATTCGCGTCCGAATCGTCCTGCAGGTTGGTGGCACAACGTCCAATGCTTTGCGTAATATCACAGGAGCTACGTAAATGAGGCACGAGTCCGTCAGACCCGGGCGCCGTCCTTAACCGAGCTTCACAGTTCGGTGCCTAACGTGACCCTCGTGGCGAGTTCCAAAACTCACTGGATATGGACGCTGTGGAAAGCAGTTCTTCAGCCGTTCGTCGACGTCCGTGACTCGACTTATCCTCTTGACCTCGATGGTGTTCAGCGCCGTTGTCTTCCTAATCATCTGGACAGGATTGACGACGACGGCGTCTCCTTCCCGGACTCGGCTGACTGTTGTGTTCTTCCTTCTTCCTTTGACTGACGACGACTCGATCAGCCTCGGAGGGTGACGACCCTGCTACCAATGACACGGAGACAACGACTCCAGAGTGTCAGTGGATCAACAATCGAATCTTTAGGCCGATGCTGTGGCTCTATAGACCGAGACTCCTCACTTCTCTCTCGACGACGACGACTCTTTTCTTCTTCTGCCGTTTATAGCCCGTCAACTGCAGGATCCAAATTAGGTCAATTCGTTTTCAGATGGCTAATTTAAATTTAGGCCAACTCAATTTGAGATGAGCCATCTAAATTTGAGCTGGGCCGTCTAATTTTGGGTTGAGCCAACTAGATTTGAGTGATGCAAAATAAGGCAGTAGTTTCAGTTTAACGACACTGTGTGGTAACAAAGATCATTAGCGTCGCCCTCCTCTTTTGTCCAGTCTTGGGACTGGCACTGACAGAGTACGATCAGCGACGGAGTTATTTAGTGATATATTCATACAGCGTCATGTGCATACATGTATTGTATTGTATTGTATTGTATCTATCAATTTATATAGCGCCTCTCGCAGTGCGCACCAATCAGAGGCGCTCCCAGTGCGAAAGACCCAGAGAAAAGAAAGAGGTCTTCAGACAACGAAAAGAGGCACTTGGCCCACCAGTTAATAAACAGGATCGTGTCAAAGGAGGAAGCAAATTCCATAGTGCAGGGCCAATGAAGGCAAAGGCTCGCGTTTTAGCCATAGCAGTTCTCGCTCGCTGGACAAAGAGATCATGCCAGTTTAATGAGCGTAGCGGGCGAAGAGAAGTAGCCGAGACTGGCTGCCGGATACTGTCGCAGAGATACTTGGGAGCTCGGCCAGTAAACGACCGGTAGATTAAAGAAAGTACCCGAGCAGTAAGAGGGAGCCAATGAAGGTGGTCAAACATGAAAGCAGAGATGTGGGATGAGCGAGGAAGTCGAGCTATTAGTCTGGCCGCAGAATTTAGAACAGACTGAAGAGGAGAGAGACGAACCTTTGGGAGACCAACAAATAGAGAATTACATGTATTCTCTGCTTGGCCGGGTCTCCCGTCGGTCGGCTGCCCGTGGCCTCCTACTCGCTCCTTGTATGCACACCGCTACGGCACAGTCCAGGGGTTTAGCTTTTGTTGGAATCGTCTCCCTCAGGACCTGCGGCTAGAGTTTCAGTGTGTCTCTCTCCCCTCAGTAGCTCAAGCGCCTGAAAACTTTCCTGTTTGTCAGTCATGACACTGGCCCGGGCAGGGGCGCCACTGACCTTTCTGGGTGGCTCTTTATAAAGTTATAAAGTTTCGAATACAATTACAATTACACCACCAAACTGTCCTTGCAAATGGTTGAAGACCAGAAGTCCGGTCATCCCTCTGCAGCCGGGTCTCAGTAGACGAGGACATTCTGAAGCAGACAAAGCAAAACTCTCTTTAACCCCTTCCAAATGAAGTTTGACACTATTCAGCAAATTACCTGAAACTGCTCCCTAGGTCGGAAGGTTGCCTCTGTGGCCCACAAGTTCTCGATAATAAACATCCAAACATCTTCCAACCCACTCAGAAGCAACGCCGAAAGAGAGAAATAACCCCACGAAAGGCGTATTATTATGTCATAATTAGAAATCCCAACGAACGAACATTATCGAGTACAATTCTTAAGTGATTGGTTGATCAGAAATGGCATGCTAGAGAAACACGCGTGAAAGAATTAGTGTATTGAAGAAGGAAGAACAAAAGAATGAAAGAATGAATCAATATATATATATATTATATATATATATATATATATATATATATATATATATATATATATATATATATATCAGCACGAAAGCCAAGCGAGATAGGAGACTGGATGAGAGGTTATCGTAATATGAAGATCCACAGCATCCAAAGAGAGCTAAATATCTGGAACTGGTTTATCGACAATCGCTGATAATCAAAATGAGTATGTTGTTAGATTTTTTTTTATCTTATCCAGTTAAAAGCCGCATATACCTTAACAGCTGACCATATGGAAACTGGACTCAGACCTCCTTAGGACTACTCTTTCGACAACCTCTGTAACTCGACGCAGCGCGCGTGAATATGCTGGTGCCCTGCGCTTGGCTTTCGAGTTGCGCTTTAGAAGTTTGGAGATTACAATTACGATTACGATCTGTCATCTGTTTGTTTGGTTCTCGAGCGTTTAAGTGCGCTTCGAATGGTTCTTCTGGTCTTCAACAGATTTATAATAGCGCAACGAGACAGGATACGTAGAAGATTTTGCAGAAGCTTTTAATACAACATCAAACTTGGCAACTTTCAGGAAAATCTTGTGACAAATTGTGAGGATTAAAACGCAGTTGCTGAATTCAAAATGAGAGATGGATTGACGAACAAGGGACAATTCATATTATTGGGCTCCAACTCTTAGAATATAATATTGTCAACACAAGAATGATTGCAGTTGACTTCTGATTACAAAGATCTTAGATAAGTGTGAATATCTAGCCCTTAATCGTTAGACCTACATGGACACAAAGATAGGCCTATCTGCAGCTTACTGACGCTGTTACTAGGCAGCTGGTTTGGGCACTGAGGGGTGATCACACGATACCACGAGAGCTTACTATTAGAGTGGGCTATAGCCTTGCACGCAGGCTTTCATTTTAATCAAATTAATGCATAGGTGTAAGGCTATAATATTATCATTCTGATCTCAATCTTTAGCCTTCTAAATCTATGCGACCGAGCCTCGATGCGTCCTCGTTATACAAAAACTCAGAACCTGACTTCCGCTAAAGCTATTTTGAGCTATTCATCAATAACACTACATAATGAATGGGCTAAGTTTTGATGCAAAATATTTTCCAAATGTTGTAGGCCCCTACACAAAAACAATATTTAAAAATTAACGGTTTTTTAATTTTTCGATGTATTGTACATAGGCCTAGGCCTATACTCGATTCATTCTTATGTTAGATTAAGTAGCAAAGCCCTACTTTTAAATCGATCGAAGCTTGCTGAAAAGATAAGTATGAAAAGCAAATAGAAACAAATAAAATACAGCCAATAGTAAAAACAAAGTTTTTTACTATATCCATCTAGTATCCCATAATGCGTCTTATGAAGCAGTCACCTCTACAAATATATAGTCCGCGTTCATTACGTCGCCCGATATCTATATTTAGAACGTTCTAAATATAGATATCGATGGAAAAAGGTGATTCCCCGATTCGAAAAGTTTAGTCCCCGATTCTATAAGCTAGCCTTTTTTTGGGGGAGGTGAAATTTTGATAGAATGAAGTGTGTGCGAGGGCGAGTCTATATGCCAAGTTTCACGACGATTGAATGATTGTAAGTGATCGAACTAGTCGTCGCAAGATTTGACAATTTAGCCTGTGACTCAAGCAAGCAAACATTCAAGCAAGCAAACATTCAAGCAAGCAAGATTCCCGCAAGTTAAACTAGATGGATAAAAAGAACTAACCATGATTGAACTTCGTGACCTCTTAATGAAGCTGAAACAAGATTCGCTCATATTGAGAAAGAGCTTTTAGCAATTGTATTTGATTGTGAAAACTTCTCCCACTACATCTATGGTTCAAAGACGCTCGTTAACACAGATCACAAGCCACTGGAAAGTGTCTTGTTAAAACCCCTCTGTTAGTCTTCTCCAAGATCACAGAGCATGTTGTTGAGGTTATTAAAATTTGAAATTCAACTGAAGTAGGGCCCTACATAGGAACAAGATGCCTGTAGAAGATGCACTCTCCAGAACAACCACAACAGGGATGTCACACAAGAGCAGGAATAATAGCAAGCGACATTGGAGTGATGGTCCATACCATACAAATGATTTCCCAGCCAGCAACAAAAGATTGGATCAGTTTAGACTTGAAACTGACAGAGACCCTGAGCTCCATCAACTGAAGACCTGGATCCGGAATGGATTTCCCGTGAATATGAAAGAGTTTACAACAGAGGCAAAGAGGTTCCAGACATTAGCAGGTGACCTTTATGAACTGGATGGGTTGTTGTTTCTTCAAAGCAAACTCATTGTACCCAGAGTTTTAACAACAGAAATGTTGTTTTTGTTGCATGAAGGACATCTGGGTATTGAGAAAACAAAGACCATAGCACGTTCCTGCCTCTATTGGCCTGGAATATCTCACGAAATTGAAGAAATGGTTAGTACATGTACTAGCCATTTGGTTCGTAGGACGTGATGGGGCCTTGCATGGCTACCAAACAGTTAAATTCGACTACTTTAATAACTTGTGATCATCCGTTCATACTATGATTTGTAATCATCCTGCGTACCTGTCAGTTTGAAACACTAATCGAAGATTATTATTATTTTTTCCCCCAAGGTATTAATGATCCCTCAGGCGATCCAAACAATATCCGGAGATGTTACTGATTATTATTATTATTATTATTATCATTATTATTATTATTATTATTATTATTATTATTATTATTATTATTATTATTATTATTATTATTATTATTATTATTATTATTATTATTATTATTATTATTATTATTATTATTATTATTATTATTATTATTATTATTATTATTATTATGTAGATTTGCGGTGTGTAATTGGTACAGGAGAAAGCAACAACCTAAGCCAATGATGCCATATGAAGTTCCTCAGAGACCTTTGACCAAAGTTGGAGTTGATCTTTTTCAAGCTGCAGCTCAAGGTTATCTGCTAGTAGTGGAGTGTTTCCTAAATATTCTGAAATTGCATTATTGGAAGATAGAATCTCAGTACCTGTGATTTTGCAACTGAAAGCAATATTTGCAAGGCATGGAATACCAGAAGAAATAATGTAAGATGACATGCCATTTTGCAGTAGACAATAGCATAAAACTGGGGTTTCGAAATTACAACCTCCAGCCAAAGATACCCTAAATCCAACGATCAGGTATGATTCAGACTAGGAAACAGCTGCTCCGAAAAGCTCATGACAGTAACACAGATCTATACATTGCGTTGCTTCAGTACCGTAATGCTCCTTATTAGATGTAGATTAAGATGTTAGTCCTGCCCAGTTGCTGATGAGTCGGTCCTTAAGAACAAAACTGCCAGCACTCAACCAGTATCTGCAACCAACAGCCATGAATGCCAGAAAGGCATTGGTATAGGCAGCAGAAACAGAAGATGTAACATGACAGAATATCCAAACCGCTTCCACGGCTTTCCGCCCTTGGAGGAAGGAGACTGATGTTGTTCGTTGGCAACATGTGGAACTTTGGCACGTGGAGAAGTCAGTCAGGTGCACTCTGCCCCTCGTCCATATAATATCATCAACACAGAGAAGCGGTCGACCCTTAGACGAGACAGAAGGGATCTCATGCAAACCAAGAAAGATCCACACTTTGGTAGACCACCAATGCAGGACAACACAGCGGCGCAGGTTCAAGACCAAGGAGAAGTGGAGATGGCGGTTTCAGCTCCAGATTCCCTAACAATCATCAGATCATTTGAAAATCAGTCGGCGGAGAAAATTATTGAACCGATTGGACTTCGTTCGAGCATGAAAACCCGGAGTGGCAGAACCTTCCAGCTTACTTTTCGATTCAATGATTATCTAACTAATAAAGCTCAACAGAGTTTTGAATCATTAAGAATTAGTTATTTTGTAAACTTTTCTATATTATACACTACCTACTACACAGCTCTCGCCATCTATCGAATGCATCATTATTTGATAAGGAATATGCCATGCGTTTCATTAAACTGTGTTGGTATAACTACAATAAGATGTTGCAGAGTTGGCGTTAACAAATTCTGCCGAGAAGTAGAAACTTCTGAAAAATTGCAAGTGAGCTTCCAACCGTCGGACGAAGGGCGTATGTGCCCAAAGCTTTCAGACTAAGTGTCTGATCGTCCGGAGAGCGTCGCACGCGAGCCAATGTGTAGCTGTGCGTCAATTAAAAAATTCTGTTTAAAACTGTACTGTTGTGTATAAACCGACATCCACTGGCAACAGCTTTTCGATTGAAACCAGGATGGTTGTCGATAGACGAAGTTGTTAAGCCCTCCAGCGGAGTTCAGGGCCATCGGTTTTAGAGAATATAGGCTACGTAAGCAACAAGATAATTAAAATCAACACCCTAGGAACTTGGCGATAGCTTCTCATCGGATTATGGGCTGCCTTGTGTGACGCTTCATTTTCACCTTGGAAGACATTGGAACATGGCGAAGGTGCCTTTAAAATCCCAATTAACAACCTCCTATTGTCTGGTAACAGAAAGTGCAGAATTGTCTGTGGAAAATACAGTGAAGTTTTTAGAACGACAGGAGTGTACGTTAATTTCAACATCCGGGACAGTCTTTGTTATTCATTGTTGGGGTTGATTTCTGTCTCAGGGATCGAAACTCAACCCATTGGAAAACTCAGACGACATGTGATTTAGTGCAGCTTAGATCGTAGTCGTCTACCATTAGTGCACTCTAGACGTCTGTCTGTTCATCTGTATGATATTTGGATCTTCACTTGATAATAATGAGCCTGACTATAATTATGTATACCTGCTTCACCGACTCAGCGCCTATTAATAGGTTGGTTAGCATCTTTGGGCGCTTAAGATTTTCTCGTACTAAGCTTATGAGTGCAATTTCCACAATGCAGTAAATGCACGATGTATATATATAGACCTATGTTTAGCCAACTGCAGATTATAATCACTGCATGGGATAGAGTCCGAGAGACGGCAAGGCATTCGACGAATTGATTCAACACAAGCAGCAACAAAATTCAGACACTTGAAGCTATCATCGATTGATGATGCATAATTGCATCGAAGGCCAATAATAGCATCAGGGTATAATAGAAAAGCTTAACTATTCTTAGGTAGATAAGGCCATTTGTTCGTCATGAGCTGTCGTAAATATCGCAACTCTCGCTATCATCGGAGTTATTGTGCTCATATGAGCCCTATTGTAGTAAACAAAGGTAGGCCTAAGTAAGTAAGTATATTCTTTATTGAACCAGCTGCAATCCGCATTCCGGTGTACATACATCATATAATAAGCAGTCAATAGTCAATATGAATAAAGCATTCTAACTATAAAAGTTTTTTAATATTATGGTCAGCTAATGGAAAAACACGGTCATGTGACCGGGGTCGAAGGGAATAGATCAACGGCTTTTTTGGAGGGAGAAACCTATAGAAAACATGGCCCTGGTTTCCCAGAACCGCTGAAAATAGGCAGGTGTCGGCTTTAAAGCATAGTTATGCAAAGGTTGGGCTATTACGCATTCTGTATATGTGCATTCGAGAACGGACTGATCATAAGTATTAAAGGAACATTCGTGTCCCGTTCGTGGTCGAGTGGTTGCCCTCAAAATTTCAAGGATAGATAAGCAGACAGAACAGCCACTATGATGCATGCTTGTTCCGTCTTGCCAATTATTTTCCACGTTACCATCTTTATAAACTTGTAAACAATCATCTGTATAATTATAGCCTAGAAATATGTGTGTGAATGATAATTCGACAGCGTCATGACTTAGTTCTGATGGTGAACATGAAATACAGTATAGTCTGTGTTGCCTGGAGTGGGTCATTAAAAGAGTCTAGAATTGGACCAGCATTAATTAAATAGTCCTACACACATATTCATTCAATTAACCGGTAGCCATGTTACAAGGCATTTGTAATCATTGCGTTGTTGTGTGTTCAGCGATGCAACAGCCAATTAACTTTTCAAACCGGAGTAAACAAAGAGAGAGCACGAATGGAGCCATAAATATCTGTGTTACATGCAGTAGGCCTAGGCTGAGTGTACCGCCGTAGTATTAATTCATTCATTCACTCATCTATTCGTAGCATTTTTATGGCACGCCCTCAAGATACCTACTCAGAGGCTCCTTCAGTCAATAGCGGCAAATGAAAACAGTTTTCAAGTGTTAATGAAAGGTTTCTGAAGCGTCTCTTGTCAATCTAAAGGGAAGGCTGAAGATGTGATTGGCTAAGATGGACGTATATATAATTTATGGCCTGGCCTACCACATCGAAACGGTGCGTTATGTGACTAAGCTTACTCAGAAGCAAACCCGAAAAACGTAGAGCAAGGTGGATTTATGTTGGCCCAACTTCAATCTATATTACAAGAACACTTCTTCCTAAGATTTGTGGTGTATATAGCGTCGGTTTTCAACGAATGGCTACGAGAAACACGGCTAATAATTATTAATTATTGGATAGACTTATTCTGAAAGCAGTGTTATTTTTGTTCAGAAAATCATTATTATTTAAGTTTTTATCTAGTTCAGAATCAGTCATTTCAGTTTAGTTTTAGTTTTATTTTTGGTTATCATTTTAGATAGTCTTATTCTAGTTTTTATTCATGAAATCATTTTAGTTTTAGTTTTAGTTCACATATTCTTCCTAGTTCTCGTTTGCGAGAACGATTGCGTAATCTTTTTCGTTATCGTTTTAATTTCGTTCACGAAAATAACACAGTCATCAGCCATCTTCTTATCTTTTCCATTCTTCTTATCGTTAGCACTCTTCCTACTTATAGCACTATAGCACTTCCTATCTACAGAACTCTTCTTATCGCCAGCAGTCTGCATAATATAATTGTACGAGATTATTATGTCCAAAGAGCCACCCTTCACCACTCGCTTCTTTATGGCATAAAGAGGCGAGTGGGGTTCGGTAACAGTAATTTATACAAGATGTATTTCTATAGTTTTCTTTCAAGATTTCCATATCGCTCTCGTTATTATTTCGTTCTATATCAAGTCTTTTTCGTTTTTACTTAGTTTTAGTTCACGAATTCTTTCTAGTTCTCGTTGTCGTTTTCGTCAACCATTGCCTAATATTTTCGTTATCGTTTTAGTTTCGTTCACGAAAATGACACTGTTTGAAAGCCTTTCATTTAAGTCAGATCTAACGAGTTCTAGGAGGTAAGGTTTCGTAACTGCATACGTTGGTTCTTTAATTAGTACCGTGTAGAGTAGGGTGTCATTCACCCATAGTGACTCTTCGATGCATGAATCAACTGCCTTCCGATGTACAAATGGATAGATGGGTGCCACTTTATCGCATTCAAAGCGAGTGATGTTGTTATTCATAGGCGGAAGTTCCCGCTTATGAATCCAGGTCAGAGGAACGCAGCCGGAACGACGAAAGAGAACCTTCAAGACTGCGTACGCATCCCTCGGGGAACTGATCATGACACCTTCGAATGGCCGAAGATGGAGTGGAAAGATCAGAGACTTTTCAACTATGTGGTACCTCGTCGTCCTGTCTAAGCCAAGTTCCCATATGTGCGTTTCGTTTTCATGGTAGAACGACATGTCCAGCACCAAAGTCAAACTAAAAAAACAATCACACCGAAATATTCATCATCATCGTAATCGTCATTATCACCATCACCACCATCACCACCACCACCACCACCAGTCCCCCACCACCACCACGGTCACCACCACCACCACGGTCACCACCACCAGCACCACCACCACCACCACGGTCACCACCACCACCACGGTCACCACCACCACCACCACGGTCACCACCACCACCACGGTCACCACCACCACCACCACCACCACCACCACCACCACCACCACTAGCAACAGCATCACGCACACCGTCGTCATCATCGTCATCTTCAACAAGACCTCTTACTGCTCGTTTCATTGACATTTCCGATATATAGCCTATAGATTGGACTTCTCGAACAAATCATCAGTATGATAACTGCGCCATAGAAGTCGAAAGATTAGATTAGATTAGACTGGATCGGATTAGATCAGTTAGGGGGGGCCCGATAGCGCATTGGATAACATCTGGCACAGAGACCGAGAGGTACCGAGTTCGAGCCCCCGTTGGGCGGATATGCTTTGTATAGGCTGCTATTAGCGCAGTTGTATTGCAGGCTGTCTGTTCTGTTAGTAGTTAAGATTGTTTCAATTGCATAACATGTAAATGTACAGCGCAGTGCGTTTGTCAGGCCCTTAATTAACGAAAAGATTATTATTATTATTATTATTATTATTATTATTATTATTATTAACCCTCGGGCTACCAAGGGGGTGGTTGCCACCCCCCTAGGTTTTTTTCATCTCAAACTTTTTTCCGTATGGAATAAAAATGTTGACCTTTTAGATAGCTGTAGGGGTTCATTTACACACGTTTTGAGGTAAAATGTGAGATGATATCTCACACCGTTCAAAAGTTATACCCAATATAGCCCAGGTACTAGGGGGTGGATACCACCCCCTAGATGTTCGACTATATCTTATCCGTCATTTAATATTAAGGGACACAAATTATACCATTCTATAGAGGGAATGTGGGGCTACATTTCTATGGTTACTGAATTGACCTGAGACAACGGGAAGTGCTCAAAATAAATAATAATACGCGTAATATGCGTGAAAAATGGCTGAATGGAAGCACTCCCCCTTAGTTTTTCGTCTGTAGCGTATTCATTTGTCTTCCTGGAAGAGAAACAAAGATACCATTCTTTAGAGGGAATGTAGGGCTTCATTTGCATACCTACATCTTTGTCTTTTGAATACCGGAAGTGATCAAAATAAATAATAATACGCGTAATCTGTGTGAAAATGGCTGAATACAGCATTACAACGTAAACCGATATATATGTACATAGGCGTAGCTACATGAAGGCAGGAGGAGGCAATTGCCTCCTCTTGGTTTTTTCATATAGTGGAGTTTCAATTGATCAACGACGCAAATGACCAGGATTTTGGCAAGTTGCCTCCTCTTGAATTGAAGTGTCGTGTCTCGCCTGTGCTCGATGGTAAGTGGTAAAGTGGAAGAAAACAGTGAAATGACTAAAAAAAAAAAAAGGTCATCGGAGTTTTTGAAGAAGAAAGTCTAAAAAAAAGGCAGGGGTCGTCGGCCATGTTGGCCGGCGATCTCGCCTCCTAGATATTACGACGGATTATTGTGTCTGTGGCAGTGGACGCCCGATTATTTCTGCATATTTAGAGACGTTCCGAAGTCGAGTCAGCGTTTCGGACTTTTTTGACTCCGATTTATGGATATTTGGACGGCAACTCGCTTCGTAAGTTCTTGGTGTACGACCATCGCCCGTGACTACAGCTTGCAAGGGATACCATCATACTAGGTTCGTCAGCCATCACTCCTGCCACCTTGCGAATGAGTGTCGTTTTTTACAACTCTGAATTGGACGAGAGAGGTCTGGACGCTTCATCTTCCACCAAACTACCGAAGACCATGTCGAAGTGATACCACCATCGATGTTACTCGGCCCGGTGTTCTCTACATATGCGGTTCAACTGTCAACATTGGACGAGAAACCGTCGGTTGGACTCTTCGTGTGCGCGTTGGAGTTCGTCGCGGGTGACTTGTCTGTTTCGGGCGGCGCTTGCCGTAGATGACTCTGTCTGTCGTGATGACTTTAACATCATAGGCTAGAGTCGTTGTGGGATGGGCGCCTTTGATGGCTGCCAACTTTGTATTTTAATCAGTTGCGGTGTGTCAGCTGTTTTTGTGTGTACCATTAAACGAATATAATAATAGATAATGACATGTAAATTTAGTAGAGAAATTTAGTAAATTTAGTGATAATTCCGGCAGGATTTACTGTGAATATTGTCTTCGAAAACTCCCGTTACTACCCCCTCGACAATTCTTGGAAAACTCCCGTTACTACCCCCTCGAAAATCCTTGGAAAACTCTCGTTACTACCCCCGTCGAGAATCCTTGGAAAACTGCCTTTAGTAGCCCCGCCCTCGAAAATTTTTCAACGCTTGTTCTTGGAAACACTCGTTACTACCACCCCCCCCGGTCGTCAACTTTTCACCCCCGGTCGTCAACTTTTTAAATAAGCTGGAACCCTCGATTCCACCCCCCCGATAGGGGACTAGATTCTGTGAAGTTGCCTCCTCTTGAATTTAAGTCTGGCTACGCCACTGTATATGTATGGATATATATGTATGGATGTACATTTATACTATATAAACATGTGTAGGGATGATTGTGTGTATATATATGTATATGTATATAATATCTTTTATACATAGATTAGTTTCAAAACACACATAATCTTATATTTGTTTATCCAAAAAGTACAAAATGTACGCAATAATATACAATATTGCTAATTAATAGGTTCCGTTGTTAAAAGTGATGTAATTTCGAGGTGCATTCACATAATGTACAACTAAATATACCATTCTGTGCAGAAATGAATGCTGAATCCATTGCTATATTACAAGTTATGATATGTAAAACCAAACACGAAATCCAGGGGGTGGTAGCCAGTGTTACAAAAAAGCTTGGTAGCCCTAGGGTTAAGAGCAGATTGACACTTATTGGGAACCGGGCAGTAAGAAATTGGACCAGTCACTTGAGCTCATCCACCGAGACAAATGAAATAAAGCCGGTAACCATTCTTTTAGTTTACTGTGAAGTGGGAGTTGTGTGAATAGGGCTGCTTAATTGCCTTCATCGCATTCGATAGAGGACAGCAGTGCTGTTTGTTATTGCTATTCGCTAGGTGGCGGCTGATTTTTCAAACCTTTCATTCGGTAGATGGCAGGATACACCGTGTTCTACCATAACTTTGCGTTCTTTCTGCGGTTTCTCATAAGTTCGTAATCATAATCTCCAGATTTCTTTAGCGCCAAAACACTAAGGCGCTGAAACCAGGTTATTCAGAGGCACTCAGTTACAACAGAACTCGGCAATTCAGGACTCGGACCACCACTGGATAACGATCTCTGATACGAAGCAGCGCTCGTGAATAAGCTGAGGCCCTGCGCTTAGCTTTAGAGGAGCGCTTTACAAATTCGAAGTTTACGATTAGGATAGTGCCAGGTTCATTCCAGGTCAGGATCCAAGGTCACAGAGGGAAACAGAGGGAAGGCTACATTGCATAATCGTGTGTGGAATTGGAACGGTGTGAAAGACTTAGGTAGCATTGTAGTTCGTTTCTGAAACGTGTTCACATAATGTATTGTTCTTAGCGCTAATGTTGATCTTACGGTGTTGTTCAGATTGTTCTTTTGCTTTGTATTGTTCTGATTGTTGCTGTCGATCATTCAATCAATCGTTGATGATGATGATGATGATGATGATGATGATGATGATGATGATGATGATGATGATGATGATGATGATGATGATGATGATGATGATGATGATGATGATGATGATGATGATGATGATGATGATGATGATGATGATGATGATGATGATGATGATGATGATGATGATGATGATGATGATGATGATGATGATGATGATGATGATGATAACAATGATGATGATGATGATGATGATGATGATGATGATGATGATGATGATGATGATGATGATGATGATGCTGCTGTTAACTGACCTCTGCTCCGTGTCCATGGCCACCGCCTCCGTGTGCAGCAGCAGCAGCAGCCGCTTCCGGCGGTGATGCTTGTACCTCTATTTCGATCTGGGTTTCGTTGGCTGTTGTCTCTGTGCTCTGTCTCTCCTTAGCAGCAGCCGCTGTCTCTCGATCACCACCAACAGACTTACCCTGCAAAGACACGGGATACATGTGTACGTGTGGAAAATCAAATAAGACATAGACAAAGGCGACATATAAATGCCCATATAAATACATACATAAATACATACATACAAGGCCGTAGCCAGGATTTTGTTTCGGGGTGTTTACTCGTTCTTGAACAAGCTGACAAGCAACCAAGTCAACCGTCTACAAGGGTTTTGGAGGAGCGTTGTGAGCTTTCTAAGCACTGTTACAGTAGAGCTGCATCATATAAGTTCACATGAGTGCTCTTAGTTCTTGCACCGTATATGGTTCCACAGTTTAACGGCAGCTTATGACAACATAGGCCGTTGCCGCCGACAAAGATTAGTTTTGGCATATTACAGCGCACCGTATATGTTAGTAAATGCAATATTTATATTATACATTATTTAATTTCGGCGGTGTTTAAACACCCAAAACACCCCCCTAAATACGGCCTTGCATACATATATTCATAAATATACACACATACATAAATACGCCTTTACGTATGTACGTACGTATACATATACACACACATAGTCACATACACATATACACATGTATATTATTATTCTATTCTATTCTATTCTATTCTATTTACGGATTCATAAAGCGCCTCTCACAGTAGCCTACAACCTATAATCAGAGGCGCTTCCAGTGTGAAGGGGCCCCTCGAAAAAAGAAAAGTCTTAAGAGAACGCGCAGAAACAGTAGTGCCCCCAGATAACATTACAGCTCGAGTAACAGCAGGATGGTCATTCCACAGCTAAGGGCCAACAGAGGCATAGGCACGATGCTGTGCTGTGGCAGTCCGAGACCGAGGAACTAGAAGGTCATGATGGTCTAAAGAGCGGAGAGGACGTCCAGAGGCAGCTGAGATTATAATATATTATATATATATATACATGTATATATATATATATATATATATATATATTATGCAATATAGGACGACGATGTAAATAAGTAAGCAAGTGTATCCTTTATTCAACCACTTCGTGCAGGCCATGGGCTGGGTCACCAATGACTCACTGAAGCCCGAGAACAGACGGCAGTTAATGCACTGACAAGTTTTGTTGAGAGTTGGGAAGGTGCCGTGCTCTGGCCAGTCTCCTCAATGTTGCCTGGAGTCTTTTACGACCCTCCCGACCAATGAATCCCCACCAAGCGGGGGTCGCGTGAAGCATCCTCGACACCGTAGTAGGCTAGTAGCTCGCACAACGTCATTCAGTGATGATCTGGTTACTCCATGGGCGGCCAATACCCGGATGGCGTATATATAGACTGTCTGGCCATGATGCACATGTTACTTACATGTGAATCGAAGCTGAGATGTTTGGTAACTGTTACTCCCAGTATTTTCATACTTTTGTGGCGGGGAGATGATTGAATGGTATATTACGCAGGCACGAAGATTAGAAGAACACGGGTTCGATATCCACTAGCTCCATCAGGTTGAATCAGCCTTTCACTCCCAAAAGGGGCGACTGTAAATGAGCAGTAGGGCAGATGGGCGCATTGCATGGCTGCCATACAGTCTAATTTGTGGGGCGCGGTGGTGTAGGGGTGTGTTCGGTGCCTTGCAGCCGGATGGTTGCGGGTTCGAATCCACCTCAAGCCTCCACGTAGGGACCCTGGGCAAGTCCTTCACTCGCAACTATTGCTCATGCGCTTCGGCGTGAAACTCCGATTCCGTGCCTGCGCTGTAGTCGGGAGCGCCTCGAGTAGAAATCTTGAAGGGGCGCTATAACAAGTGCTCATACATCCATCATACATACATGCATTACTTGATACCTGTAATCATCTGTTACTAATGATTTATATCTTGTAATCTTACTGCACACTGGTCAGCTTGAATTAATATACGAATATTATTATAGCACATTATAGGGTTTGTGAATTATATGCTCACTCCGTTTTCTCCATTGACGTGTTCGGCGTGTTCCAACAGCTGATCCTTGTCTCCTTGGCTCTAAACATTTGAGCACATAAGTAAATTTACATCAGTAAATAGGCCAGGCCTACACACTTACCAAAACGCAAAAACGATCATATTCATGATCATTACCACCAACACCACCAGGACCACCGCCGCGACCACGACCACCACCACCATCATTACCACCACAATCATCATCATCATCATCACCACAACCATTATCACCACCACCACCACCATCGTCTTCATCATCATCATTATCATCGTCACCACCACCACCAACACCACCACCACCACCACCACCACCACCATCGTCTTCATCATCATCATTATCATCGTCACCACCACCACCACCAACACCACCACCACCATCGTCTTCATCATCATCATCATCGTCACCACCACCAGCACCACCACCATCGTCTTCATCATCATCATTATCATCGTCACCACCACCACCACCACCACCACCACCACCACCACCACCGTCTTCATCATCATCATCATCGTCACCACCACCACCACCACCACAATCTATGACGACGATATGTACCTTCATATTGCACAGTTTACTGTTTGTATAGTTACCTTCATTTTTCGTTTGTGAATGCTTCTGAGTATGAGTGGCTTTGGGAGAAGAAGCCACGGAATGCAGAGAACGGCCATCAGAAGAAGGAACGTCTGGAAAGGTTGCTGTTGATAAAACAGAATGTAAACACAGTGCATAATATGAAAACCAGAATATTTCTAATCTAATCTAATCTCAGCTGATCTAATGTAGTCTAGTTTGGGCTAATCTGATCCAATCTTATCTAGAAACGAATACATGTAGCGCCGCTGCTACCTGCACAAGGCATCTGCAGGCAGGACCGTAGCCTATTGGGAAATTGCAGTTCTTGGGAAGAGCCAGCTAGGAGATTCTTGAAACGTCGCCGTAGAAATTGCTTCTTACGAGACGATGAAGAGGAGAAAGAAGAGGAAGAGGACGAAGGAGACAAGAAGGAGGAAGGAGAAGAAGAGGAGGAAGAAGAGGAGAAGGAAGAGGAGGAGGAGTAGAAGGAAGAGGAACCAGGAGTGTCTTGAAACGTCGCCGTAGAAATTTCCTCTTACGAGACGATGAAGAGTAGGAGGAGGGAGCAGAAGAGGAGAGGAGGAAGAAGAGGAGGCGGAGAAGGAAAAAGGAGGAGGAGGAGAAGAATAAAGAAAGAGGAGGAGGAGTAGAAGGAAGAGGAGCCAGGAGCGTTTTGAAACGTAGCCATAGAAATTTCCTCTTGTGTACAAGACAATAGGCGCATGTTACCTGTGATTTGTAGAACGTTGCAGAGCCACAAGGGTCCTTTGGATAATTCATGAGGAACATGTTAATCAGATCTACAAATGTAGAGAACATTCAGGATCTAGAAATGTACAGAACATTAAAGATCTACGAATGTGGAGAACATTCAGGATCTAGAAATGTACAGAACATTAAAGATCTACGAATGTGGAGAACATTCAGGATCCAGAAATATATACAGAACATTAAAGATCTACGAATGTAGAGAACATTCAGGATCTAGAAATGCACAGAATATTAAAGATCTACGAATGTAGAGAACATTCAGGATCTAGAAATGCACAGAACATTAAAGATCTACGAATGTAGAGAACATTCAGGATCTAGAAATGCACAGAATATTAAAGATCTACGAATGTAGAGAACATTCAGGATCTAGAAATGCTCAGAATATTAAAGATCTACGAATGTAGAGAACATTCAGGATCTAGAAATGCTCAGAATATTAAAGATCTACGAATGTAGAGAACATTCAGGATCTAGAAATGTAGAGAACATTAAAGATCTACGAATGTAGAGAACATTCAGGATCTAGAAATGCACAGAATATTAAAGATCTACGAATGTAGAGAACATTCAGGATCTAGAAATGTACAGAACATTAAAGATCTACGAATGTAGAGAACATTCAGGATCTAGAAATGTACAGAACATTAAATATCTACGAATGTGGAGAACATTCAGGATCTAGAAATGTACAGAACATTAAAGATCTACGAATGTGGAGAACATTCAGGATCCAGAAATATATACAGAACATTAAAGATCTACGAATGTAGAGAACATTCAGGATCTAGAAATGCACAGAATATTAAAGATCTACGAATGTAGAGAACATTCAGGATCTAGAAATGCACAGAACATTAAAGATCTACGAATGTAGAGAACATTCAGGATCTAGAAATGCACAGAATATTAAAGATCTACGAATGTAGAGAACATTCAGGATCTAGAAATGCTCAGAATATTAAAGATCTACGAATGTAGAGAACATTCAGGATCTAGAAATGCTCAGAATATTAAAGATCTACGAATGTAGAGAACATTCAGGATCTAGAAATGTAGAGAACATTAAAGATCTACGAATGTAGAGAACATTCAGGATCTAGAAATGCACAGAATATTAAAGATCTACGTATGTAGAGAACATTCATGTTCTAGAAATGTACAGAATCTGCGATCTACGAATGTAGAGAACGATAAGGATCTAGAAATGAAGGTCACATTGAAGGTGGACACATTAGAGACTTAAGTCTATGAATGCACAATAATCAATTTCTACGTTTAGATAACATTCAGGATTATTTATGCACAGAACATTAGTAATCTACGAATGTTGAGAACATTCAGGATCTAGAAATGCACAGAACCATCAAAAATCTAGTGGGTGGACTTCACTAAAAGTGATATAACATTAAAGATCTACGTTGTGGAAACATTTTCCAGAAATATATGGCCATTAAAGACGAAGAATGTAATTACCTTTAAGCCTGTAAAACGTGAATATTAAAGATCTACGAATGTAGAAATATTAGCTAAAATGCCTTGGGATTACTTTTTTAGGCCCATTCAGGATCTATAAATACAGTACATTATTGATCTACAAAACGAGCCGAACATAGGCTTAGGGCTACATAAGTTATGCCAAACTTGCCAATATTAACAAACTATTAATTTTGTTATAATCGCTCAATGTTATTAATGTATTTATTTATAATACTACTGATTCTTAACGCATAGCTTCACAAGGTAACGCAACATAAGATTAAACACAGCAAGCAAAGAACAGGTAAATTAAGCTAAGGTAATATTGATCAAGGTAAGGTAAAAGGCAGTACAAGGTACTTTAAGGTACAGTAAGCTTAGATAAAGGTATTCGGTATGTCGCGGATGCTCTATGCGGCCCCGGCGTGGTGGGGCTTTGTGGGGGTAGAGGGACGCTCTCGTCTTCAGGCAACTATACGGTATCTAAATCCTAAAAGTTTCCAGAGCAGACTCTAACCTCTTTTCTACCATCATCAGCAACCCTGCACATGTATTACATCAACTACTGTAAGTTTCATACTCGCTACGCCCCAGAACCCACAATAGAATAATACCTAAGGCAAACTCTCTATCTCGTAAAACATTTGTCACACGGATGCTTTATACTAATTTTTATATTTGATGATACACCAAAATGTTAGCTTAGATAAAGGTACACGGTATGGTAAAACAATGTAAAATAAGGTGAAGTAAGTAGTTAGGCAGCCTATTATAGGCGAAGTAAGGTGTGGTAAGGTATAGGGTAAATACTGTATAAGCTTATGGTTTATTAAGGTTCGACCTGTAATATTAAATGCCAATGCCTCAGTAAATTTACAGAGAAATCGGTATATTAACAGTTACAGGCTAATTAATACAGAAATTAACGCATATTTTCTTAAAATTACATAAAAAATCTGTACTTATTTTCAATTATTACAGAAGCCCTGTAAATCATTTACAGAAAAATCTAATTTACAGAAAGATGCTGTAAAGTATTTTACAGAACGTCTGTTATTTTACAGACAAACTACTGGCAATACTGCTGCCAGTACTTTTTCTGTGAAAATACAGACGCCGTTCAATACAGTGTGGTGAATCACTGTGCACGTCTGCAATTGTCATGCGTCTACATAATGATATCGGTCCGTTTGCATTTTACGTCGTTCTGACCTGTGTTTCAGTATAGACTATAGAGCCATATATAGGGAAGGACGCAAACCTATGAGAAGGCTTGGAGCACAGTTAGACATTGTGGCGTTATAGGCAATCCACTTGTATAGGATGAGAACGATCAGATATCCAAATATGCACATAAGGAAGATCATCTCTGGTATAAACTCGCAGAAAATGTTGATCGGATCCTTGAAGTATCTACGGAAAACCAAGTTTTAGATGTATATGTAATTATAGACCAACAGAGCCAAGTGTTAACAAAATCTGACTTTTTAACCAACAATATGTGGGCTTAAAACTTTACCTGGACCTTAACAGAACCGTTACGCGAACCTGGCCTATAACCTGTCTAACCTTTATGCTTTGATTGAGAACCTGTGAATAAGGTGGTTCGCAAGAAGCTGTACAAATCTGCATGGGATTAACGACAATTCAAGGTATCAGGGTTGTCTTTGGCCAGTCATTGCTGTAGAATAGTTTTAATGCATAACTTCTTAAGGTAACGTAAACTAATACAATGCAAGTAAGTAAGTAAGTATATTCTTTATTGAGATGCACTAGCAAACGCACAGCACTGTACGTGGCAAGATGAATACATTCAAATAAACAAAAATTTATATATACAACCAAAGAATTGAATGAGCGGCTTTATTGTATATCAGGGGAACATAGAGGAGGAAGAGCTAGGGCTAATCATAGGGGGAAATGAAGAGCTTAAATAGCCAGATCTAAGGAAAGCATAGTTTATTTGTATAGCATCAATATTCGTTTATTTGTCAGTACTGCAGGAATGACATAGACGCATTACTGCTTACCAGTTCAGTTTGTGATTACAGTTTTAAGGTAATATGTATAAGGTATGTGGCTCACCTGTGATTCTGGAGGCTTAAGACGACACCTGTGAACATCTGACTGATTCCGAAGATGATAGATATCTTCATCTTGAACGAATTCAACCACGTGATCTTGTTCAAAGACATCTGCCAAGCCTTCAAGAACGCACCATAGCAACATGTAGTGTTGCAGCTCAGCCTCGTTTCATGTCATGTCGTTTCATGCTATGTCATGTCATTTCAAGTGAAGACATGGCATGTCATGTCATTTCAAGTAATGTCATATCATGTCATTCTATGTCGTCATTTCAAGTGAAGTCATGTCATGCTATGTCATGTCATTTCAAGTGAAGTCATGGCATGTCATGCTATGTCATATCATTTCAAGTGAAGTCATGGCATGTCATGCTATGCCATGTCATTTCAAGTGAAGTCATGGCATGGCATGTCATTTCAAGTCATGTCATATCATGTCATGCTATATCATGCCATTTTGAGTGAAGTCATGGCATGTCATGCTATGTCATGTTATTTTCAAGTGAAGTCATATCAAGTCATGTTACGTCATGTCATTTCAAGTCAAGTCATGGCATGTCATGCGTCATTGAAACTGTATGCATGGGACTCACCGGATCCATTCCAAATGGATATGGATTGCCGCGATAGTCCGCGTTGAGGGTCGGATCGAGTGTGATGTCTTTAGAGTTTGCTAGCACATCTTCTCTACAACGTCAGATCATATACACAAACAAAATGAACACCTGAATGTAATGTAATGTAATAGGAGCATCGTAATGACATTATTTTAATGTCGGCAGTTTGCTTAACGCTGTAGGTAGCGAGCTACTTCTATGGTGAGTGTCAAGTCTGGTAATTTTTCATTATGTACTAGATGTTTGCCCGTCCTAAGACGGTAGATAAAAATTTAAAATGTGAAGAGATGCATCGTCGCGTGATATGTGATTGACGACAGTCCTCTGCCTCTGCCTCTGTCTCTGTCTCTGCCTCTGTCTGCCTGTCTCTGTCTGCCTCTGCCTCTGCCTCTGCCTCTGCCTCTGCCTCTGCCTCTGCCTCTGTCTCTGCCTCTGCCTCTGCCTCTGCCTCTGCCTCCCTCCCTTTCACGTTAGCCCAACAAACAGTTTATATTTTCATTTAATCAATGACCAGTAAAGTAATGCTAAAAAAATTATTTGAAACAACATTTTCAATCCTTTTCAAAAGATTCAAATGCTATTCAAATTAGTTTTCAAACATATTATATAACCCTCACATCGTAAACCCCAAAATAAAAAAAACCCATAAAACTAACCGCAAAGCACCAGCTTATTCACGAGCGCTGCGTCAAGTGAGAGTGGCTGTCCAGTAGGATTAGATGTATTAGGGTAGGAGGATTGGATGGTAGGAGGATTGGATGTATTGGGGTAGGAGGATTGGATGGATTGGCGTATGAGGATTGGATTGATTAGGGTAGGGATTCTTGAAGAGATGGGACTTTAACATGGAGTGGAAAGCCTGCTGGTTGATAAGTAGAGGAGCCTCTCATTTCACGCATACCATGCAGTTAAACAACCTTACTCACGGATCATATCTGGAAGCGTTTGGGTACCACGCGGACCCGAAGATGTTGATGGACTTTGAATAGAAATCGTTGTAGATGAATCCGGCATATATCGAAAAGAGACCCATAAGCAGAATGATGTAGCGCCCACCGAAAAATATCTTCCAAATCTAAAGAATAAAATGTGTTTGATGCTGAATCGCAAATATGAGACTTACAGAGATTTACGCTCTGTTTAAATCCGAATGTAATCTTTAAATTAAGCACCAATCTGCGGCTGTTCCGTGATTTAACTGCTGTAGCTACTTATACTTAGCAGTTCAAGGTAAGCACCCATAAGATTAAGATACCATATGATATGGTATCTCAAGAGTCGAATACCAATTTATTAGATGACCTGCCGATAATGTTACGCTAAAACAACTATAATGGATGAAACCACATTTCGGTATAATATGATATTACACCGTGTCTCAAAATAAACTGTGCTAAATTGTTTCTGTCAGAACTTCGTCAAATTTCCACCAATTTTAATAATCCTTGGTAGGTAGATGGCAAAATGGCTGAAATTTTATTATACATAAATTTTCAACCTCACCTGACTCATATCACCGCACTACCTTGTTAAACACAGATGTACCAATTTTCATATAACGCTTAAATTTTATTACATGCAATGAACTATCTGACGACTTAATTAGCACGCAGTAAAGTAAAATGTGGTTTACTTAGCAGAGGTTTTAATTGTTATGACAGATCTGCTTAAAAGTGTTAGAATTGGTGCTCGAAATGTGCCCCGCTTACACGTACACAAGCGCTTAGACGGCGACGCCACTGCCGATAGCAGCATCAACGATCGACTGGTCAAAGCGCGCCCACTCGTCGATCAGACGCTTTTGAGTTAGTCGACGTTGGCTATTCTGCAGCAGTAAACCTTCTCCTGCAGCACACTCCATATGCTATAGTCGACTGGGTTAAGATCCGGTGAATTCAGCGGCAACAGTATTGGAGGTATGAAGGCGGGCGTTTCTCGCTCCAGGAAAAGACAGTGTCGCGTGCTCGATGCGCCGGGGCGCCATCCTGTTGAAAGCCAAACAAGTCGCCCTGGGATATCCGGCGTATGTCTGGCAGTAGCTTCTGGGCAAGAAGGTTGTCGCGATAGTATGCCCCATTCACTTTGACGCCCTCTAACGAATTGATTAACAAAATCTGAGCACTCTAATTGTTAAAATTTAAGCGTTAGGCCTATATGAAAATTGGTACATCTGTGTTTAACAAGGTAGTGCGGTGATATGAGTCAGGTGAGGTGGAAAATTTATGTATAGCATAAAATTTCAGCCATTTTGCCATCTACCTACCAAAACTTATTAAAATTGGTGGAAATTTGACGAAGTTCTGACAGAACCAATTTAGCACAGTTTATTTTGAGACACGGTGTATATGATTTTATGAAATGCTCATCGTATCAAGACTTCAACAGAAGTTATTGTCGGGTTTTAGTCGTTAGTATCGATAGTAACCAACGGTTACCTTCAGTAATTCAGTTGAAACCGTTAAAACGCTGGTCGATGATATAGTTTTATGATATCATGTGATAACACCGCCTGTTTGATAGCACTGATGGCCCTTTGTAAGCATGCCCTGGGGAGAGGGGATAGCATAAAGGATAACGTTCTTGCCTGAAGTTTTCACGGACCCGGTTCGATTCCCGTAAGACCCTGGGTTTAGCTCATGCCTTCATTCCCTAGGTGGCAGCAACAGTACAATGTGCTTGCGCCTTGCATGGCTGCAACTTTGTTGATTTATGTCTTCTGTGATGTGTTTTCTTGTCAATTGTTTAATCACCATAGTACAGCGTACATCTACATGTACAGCGTTTGTCAGGCGCTTCATTAAAGAATAAATATTATATTATTATTATTATTCCTCGAATGATACCATCGTTAGATGGTATCATTCTCTGATAGTATTGTATCTACGTATAATACTATTCTCAAATGATACCATTCTCTGATGATGATGATACCATTCTCCGATGGTACTATATCCTCGGATGATACCATGGTACCATTCTCTGATGGTATTGTATCTAGGCTACGTACTATCATCAAATGATACCATTCTCTTATGATACCATTCTCCTGTATCCAATATCCTCGGATGATACCCACCTCGCTGTCAATCTTCTTTTTCCCGAGTGACTTCTCGAACAGAACCATCCACAGCGCTGCTCCCAACACAAGAAATCCGTGACCAGCATCACCGAACATCAACGAAAACAGGAAGGGGAAACTGACGATACAAAAAGGAGCTACAAGAAAATCACCATTGTTCTATAATGGCGTCGAAGCAGAGTGGTAAGACGTCCTCCACCTATCCAATGCGTCCGAGGTTAGATTCCCCGTTCTCACTATTGCGGATCCAAAAGAAGGACCAAGAGGGCAACGTCAGACTTATAATTAAATATAATTATAACTATCATTAACTATTAATTATAACTATTACTAACTATTGCTTATAACTATTATTAACTATTAGTTAACTAACAATTAACCATTAATTAACCGTTGATTAAACGCGATCGAATAAGAGATTTGGATAAGTATATATAGGCAGTACACTATCCGCCACCCAACCATGCCGCACCACATTATGATGGCAGTATAGACCTACCAAATTACTCTAGAAAGTCGTTAAGAGTCTCACAACAAGAAGCAACAAAACGATAGCGTCGGCCTGATAAAGAGACAGCGTTAATGAGGAAATGGCGAAAGAATTTGTTATCAATGTTGCAGCATTGTGTCTGTTTGTCCTAGACAGTTAATCTGTTGTCTCTTTGCCTAACTTTCTATCTGTCTGTCTCTCTGTTTATTTTTCTGTCCATCTGGATTGACTTCCATGTGAATGACCACTCCGTATGTCTGTTTGCTTGTCTGCCTGTTTGTCTGTCCGTCTGCTCTGTCGTTCTGACTGTTCACGTAAGTGGTCACTCTGTCTGTCTGTCTGTATGTCTGTCTGTCTGTCTGTCTGTCTGTCTGTCTGCCTGTATGTCTGTATGTCCACTGTATGTCTGTCTGTCGTCTCTGTCTGTCTGTCTGTCGTGTCTGTCTGTCTGTTTACCTGGATTGACTTCCATGTAAGTGGCCACTCCGTATGAGTCGACGATTCCTTGGAAGACCTTTGTGAATTTGTTGGTTCGGTTGTAGGTCGGCGGTTGTTCCTTGGTTTCCATCGGACTCAGAATGGCACCCGTCAGATCACAACCACTCTTCTCCTATAACCATTATCATCATCATCATCATCATCATCGTCATCGTCATCATCATCATCATCGTCATCATCATCATCATCATCATCATCATCATCGTCGTCGTCGTCAGCATCATCATCATCATCATCATCATCAGCTCTTCATTATCCATCATCATTCTCTTCATCATCATCATTCTCTTCATCATCATTATTCTCTTCATCATCATCATTCTCTTCATCATCATCATTATCTTCATCCTCCTCCTTTTCGTCGTCGTCGTCCTCCTCCTCCTCCTCATCATATTTCATATAGTATGGTACAATAGAAAGTGTCGTTATGGTTATTATTATTATTATTATCATCATCGTCGTCGTCGTCGTCATCATCATAGTCGTCGTCGTCATCATCATCATCGTCATAATCCTTATCCTACTCCTTATCATCATCATCGTCATTAAGCTCAATAATCATTCTCAGCTCAAGGCATGTCGCACCATTTAGATCTGCCACACAGCCATGTTTCAACGCCGCTCTAAGGTAAAAATGCGCTGTAGAAATGTTTGGCTAAGAGTAGATAGATGGATGCCTATCTAGGTGTTACGTACGGCGCCTGTGTGCAGAGCCATTTCGACTCGGTCCCAGTGAGACAGTGGAACCCAGCATTCTCCGATCAGGTACTTGGCCGTGATGTCGATGTTGAAGGAGTTGAGCGTGTGGAAGATGGCCTTCAGCTTCTTGACCTTGATGATCCAGACTTTGATGCTCTCCGAGGCACTGAGCAGGGTCGTACGTCGATGCTCCTCCGTCTGATTCAATACCTGCAATCAAAGAATATGGAACACTACAATCACTTCTATAGCGCCGTGGATATTCTCGTTCTTGTCATTGTTCTTGTTCAGCTTCTTCTTAGTCTTTTTCTTCATGCTCTTTGTCTTCTTGTTCATCATCATCATAGTCATGACCATCAAGATCACCATCATCACCACCATCATCATCGCTATCAAAAGATCACCATCATCACCACCATCATCATCGCTATCAACATCACACTTTCATCAGTATCTTCTTCCTCCTCCTCCTCTTCCTCTTCTTCTCCTCTTCCTCCTCCTTTCCTTTTTCTTCCTCCTCCTCTTCCTTTTTCTTCCTCCTTCTCTCCTTCTTCTTCTTCCTCCTCCTCTCTTCTTCTTTTTGTTCAGAGACCAATACTGCATATACTGACAACTGTGTTACAGTTAGCAAGAATTCATAAAAACTCTCGGAAACTGGATCCTAATTGCAAGTACGGTGCTGTGAAATTATACAGATTGTCGCCATCACATTACATTACATTGACATTACATTGCTATTACATTACATTGCCATTATATTACATTGCCATTACATTGCTATTACATTACATTGCCATTACATTACATTGCCATTACATTACATTGCCATTACATTACATTGCCATTACATTACATTGCCATTACATTACATTGCAGTGGAAAATTGTTCAAACATTGCGGAGGGAAATTTCCTTTTTCGAAACAAATCCCATCGTGCGTGTGGGACAGAGTTCATGGCGTCTTTGAGGTTTTAACAAAAGCGAGTCTTGCTATGGCCTAACTGTGGTAGCCTAAAACATGATATTGGTGATAAACTGATAATCGTTGATTGAGTTATGCTGTCATCCAGTCAACAACTTACAGTGTTGAGGTCTTCAATTCTATTCAACACTCCGCTGGCCATTTCTAATCTTTCCGCCTGCTTTTCTGGACATTGGTAGACAGTGGCACGAAATCTATAAATACAATATGACAAATCTCCTTCTTTACTATACATAATTCATACGAGACTACTGAAATATAAAAAATGAAACTGGACACGTTTTTTTATATAGCCTATATCGATCGTATATGGCCTCGACCTTCCTCGTATGGCCTCGACCCTCCTCGTATGGCCTCGACCCTTCTCATATGGTCTCGACCCTCCTCGTATGGCCTCTACCCTTCTCGTATCCTCGTATGGCCTCGACCCTTCTCGTATGGCCTCTACCCTCCTCATTTTCAATGAATCGATCGGGTGCGATCCTTCATCATGGCTGACAGGCTCTTCGCAGACTGATAACTTCATAACATCACCCGATTAAACGAAATCTGCAAGCGTAATCGTAAACTCGTTATCATAGTAAACTCGTTATCGTAAATTCGTAATCGTAAACGCGTATTCGTAAACTCGTAATCGTAAATTCGTAATCGTAAACTCGTAATCGTAAGCGCGTAATCGTACACTCGTAATCGTAAATTCGTGATAGTAAGCTTGAAAACTGTTAAGCGCGGGGCAATGTGTAGCTTACCCATCGCAAATCTTCTTAACTCGAGTCTTCAGATTGTCTCCTTGGAAGAATACGACAAAGGCCGACTTCACAACTGTTTCCCCCTACAGTAATACACACACAGAACCGTTTACACTAGAGTGTAGTAGGCCTATACAGAAGAATACCAGAAGAACACAATAGAGCAAGGGACACAGGAAAAGACAGAAGAATACAAGACAATGGGAGACGAAGCGAGAGGTGAGAAATGACTTGGAACAATAAAACATAACACAATCATGGCATAGCATAATTGTACCATAATAAAATATAAATGTAACTGTTTTTATATAGCGACCGTATACATGGGTTCCATGAACCCGGCTCATTTTTCAAAATTGATCTGGTGAGATCCTTCACCACTGCCTGCCCTTGTGAATCGGCCATTTAAGTTCCCCGTTTAGGGACCGCGCTATATATATATAGGCTACTATAGCCCCAGATTTAAATCTCTGAAATAAGCCACCATCGGGAGGTGATCCGCGATCCGCATGCACTCTCGCACAGAGGCGCCTTAACCAAGGAAGCTCACTGGGTCAGTCAATAATAGGCTATATAGCGTGACACAAATTATAACATAATAAAATATAGCATAACACTATACAACTTAGAAGAAGAAGAAGAGCAGTCCTTTAAGCTAGCTCTGAGGCAGCCATGGGTATGAAGTGTTAGCGACTTAATTTCTTAGCCTCGGCATATGAGGGCGGGTGGCTAGTCCTCACCCTCGCCGTCTTATCTTCTCACCGACAGTGTACGGTCAGCGTACTCATTATAGCTGAGCTGGCTAGGTGGTGCTGGTGGAACAGAAATCGCGAACCAAATTGTCTGTCCTGGCGGGGAAACTCCAACCTAACAGAACGTTAATAAGCTATAGACGGTCGATATGGTTGACTGACCGTGGTTGGGTCCTGTAGCTCATCCTCGATGTCTGCGCTACGGATGAGAGCGTTCCCTCGACACGCTCTCCACAGAAGCCTCTCGAACGACGGCAAACGATCGCGAAGTATCACTCCGGCCACAAATCTATACAGCATTTCACACCAGAGACTAACAGTCGTTGACTAGTTTGTAGCTTCTATCGCACCGGTGTCTAATCAGTACTCTAATGCGCTTTGCATCAACCGTTAAGAAAGTAAGTTTAAGTATATTCTTTAATATAACCAGCTGCCAAACAGCACTCTGATGTTCATGTGCAGTTGTTCAAGCATGAGCAATATAGATTAACATAATCATCCAAATCTAACCATGCCCAGTGGGATTATGAGGCAAATCTAATTAGTGTGCGAACAAGATTCTGACTATAAGTGCTTTCCTCATTTGGTTGTCAGCTTATCGCAGCATCCGGTCATGGCGTTTAGATTCTCATAATTTTATGACCATTTCAGCTTATAAATTGTATAATGCCTTTAAGTTACCGGTTCACTGGGCAACCGCCAGGCAAACCAGTGTGCGTGGGGTCAACTCACCGTCATGCCCACATATCAAATGGGGGCATGGTCGAATGCCCTCTGAGTAGTTGCGATATGATACAATGAATAAGGCAGTAAGATAGGATAAATTTTTATTGTAATAGAGTTAAAGATTTGTGGGTGAAAAAAATACGAACCCGAGATTTCGATTTTCTGTGGCCGAATTGGAATCCATGGAGAATTGGTCGGAACCCCTAGTCTATAATAAAAATATAACAGCTGCTTTTTAATCGTTGCTCTGCCTTTTGTATTAGGGAAAGTCCTGACTAAATCATTGTATTGAAAATCAATCAATTAATTACTAAAACAAAGTTAGTGAATGGGTGAGTGAGTAAGTGAATCAGTCAGTCAGTTAGCCAGCCAATCAGTGACTCAATCAATCAATCAATCAATCAATCGAAACCGAGAAACTAAGATGATCCTGCTGACAATGCTTCAGCTTACCTCTTCGAAAAACGTGTCGGCGTGTTTCAGGACGTGTTTCAGTTCTTTCAGATCCAGGAAATTGCGCTTCAATACTTCCAGATTCGAATTCACTTCCTTCATATCGCTTTCCAGTTTGTCAAACATTGCCTACGAATACAAGTTTAACGTAGACACACACACACACACACACACACACACACACACACACACACACACACACACACACACACACACACACACACACACACACACACACACACACACACACACACACACACACACACACACACACACACACACACACACACACACACACACCTACTTGTATACTACACAGAACATGCACACACACACACACACACACACACACAATGAAGTTATTAACTATATAGTTCTAGAACACATCCACTGTGACGTCTTGTCAGAAAGCTACCGAGCATTAAGCTAAAGTGCTAAACGGATGACTGCAGTTTATAACCTACTTATACTAGTAGAACATGCAATATAGTATAATACATATTAAATACAATGCAACACAGTGTAACACTATACATAGGCTACAATGCAATAGAAACCGGGTTCGATTTGAGGTGTATGGAGAAAATGTTGTCGATGCCATGGGAGATATTCTGAATCGGAGGTAACTCCAGGAAATTCCCAAATCTTTCAAAAACTCATCTTACGAATACATCACAGCTCAGTTTGCCAAATCAACGTATTCGTAGTTTAGTTCGGAATTCTCCAACTGCAGTTGCAGTAATAGTAGTCGTAAATCTCGAGATTTCTATAGCGCCCAAACACTAGCATACCTACCTCCATATCGGACATTTCGCGCGGAGCCGGCGTTTCCGGACTTTCGTCTTTGTCCGTGATTGTGATGGAAGACTTGGTCATCTCGCTCTCCAGAAATCCTGCCAACACATTCATAAATGGTGTTATATATATACAGAGGGAGAATTGTGCTTTCCCTCCTGAATCGTACAATCTCCTGTTGAAATTCAATATGACTGTTGTCATCATATACAGCGCTCTTTTTTCGGCCTCGGCTGTACCACAGTCCACCCACCCACCCATCCACCTACCCACTCACCTCACCCACCAAACCAAGACTAGATAGACCTACAACTGATACCAGATCATTAGTTCCGTAATGTAATGTATTCACAGATTTATATAGCGCCTCCTAAAGAGAAACTCATCTGAAGCGCTTTCGACCTAACGATGGAAAACGAGGATCAAACAAAATGGTTTTCAAATGCTTACGGAATAGAGGCAAAGAAAGACCAAGAAGATAATGGCGTAAGATGCTATAGGTAACCTATTCCAGAAAGTAGAACCGACCACAGCAAGGCTTCTGTGCTGTAGCCTGTACCGCGGATTCTCTGATGTTCTGGTTGAGGGAACAACCAGAAAACCTGTGCAGCAGAGCGAAGTAATCTACGGCTAGGAATGGATGAAACCGAGACACAGAACAGTCCCTGAGATAAGATGGAGCACAACCCACAGCTGTAATCCTGCATGTCCATTTGTGACCCATATCTTGGACCTATTCCCAAATGGAACCCGTAATAAGGCCCATATAGGTGCCCTCAAATGTGGCATCACAGAGAATTTGATATTAATTCATTAATTCGTTAATTCATTAATTCATTAATTCATTAATTCATTAATTCATTAATTCATTAATTCATTCATTCATGCATTCAATTCATTAATTCATTCATTCATTCATTCATTCATTCATTCATTCATTCATTCATTCATTCATTCATGAGAGGATTTCTATATAGAACCCCTTTAAGACAATCCACTGAGGAGCGCTCTCAACCCAACCTAAGCATAAACCTTAGGCCTACCTATAGACCACTCGTTACACCCGCAGATAAGCCAAATAAAAAAATTAGATAGTCATAATTATGTTAATAAAATTTCATAGACTCACGCAGTTTTCTTTCCATTTCTTCGCATCTTCGAACTTCGCTGACGAATTTTCTCTGGAAAGCGTTGACGTGGGTGTTCAACTGAAACGAAGCAACTTAATGACAGTGGGAGGTCAACACAAAGAGACCTATGCCCCAAGAGCCCCATACACCAAGAGTTCCATACACCTAGGGCTCTGTACACCAAGAGCCCAATACCCCAAGAGCACCATTCAACAAGAGTTCCATACATAAAGAGCCCTATACGACAAGAGCCCAATACCCCAAGAGCACCATACACCAAGAGTTCCATACTCCCATGAACCCTATACCCAAGAACTCCATACCCCAAGGGTTCATTCAATCATTCAATCCTTCAATCATTCGTCGTTCATTCAATCGTTAACTTTTTAATTCATTCGTTCATTCAATAATTCATTCATTCATTCATTCGTTCACTGATTCAGTTTCATGAAGACACTTACGTCCTTGAACTGAACGAGTCCGAGTTCTCCGAGTTGCGCCAGACAGTTGAACGAGGCCTCCGACTGAATGAACAGCTGACAGAGAGCCATCGCTTCACTTCGATACAACGAACCCATCTTCGAATCCTCTCAGTATTCCTCCTATAGACCTATTCCTCTTCCACTCCGCTCCTTCCAATCTGTGCCTTCTCTACTTCCAGGGTAGCCCGAACGCTCGATGAAATGACCAGAGCCACGAATGCGATAAGCCTCGAACCGCTGATAGCTTTGTTGCCAAACGGTGGAGAAAACCGACCGGCAACTGGTCTGAACCACAAGTGTAGCTCAGCATAGCAAACAGAAGGCACTGAGTGTTTAGGAGAGAGAGAGAAGAGATCGATTTTGTTATTGGCCAATTGACTCTGCCAAGAGCTGGACTTTGCCGGTTCAGCGTCGATTTTAATGGTCTTTGAAAGACCGGTTCTACTCTTGATTAACAAGATTCTCAATGTATAATCAACACTCGGCTTTTGAGTGGCAATTAGGCCTACGACATGTTTTACACGTGAAGGGCTCTGGATGAATTATTCTTCATTATTATCACAATAATAATAGTAGGCCTAATAATAATAATAATAATAATAATAATAATAATAATAATAATAATAATAATAATAATAATAATAATAATATATAAAAAATAATTAATAATAATAATCATAAGACGATATAATTATATAGCGTTTAACACGAACGAGGCCGAAGAAAAGGGCACAATTTTATCGATTTCATCATAGAGAAAATTTTCGGAGGGGTTTTAAGTTTTCGGGGGTCTCAAAAAGTTCAGTTTTTTGTATTTTGCATAAATAATTGCATATAATTGCATAAAAATAAATTATGTAATTTATTTGGGGGTTTGAACCCCTGAAACTCCCCCTGTATACGCCCATGTTATAGGCTTAGCCTACCCTACCATGTTATGCCATAGTATGCCATACCTATAACCATACGATTCCATACCTTACCATTCTTTACGATGTTCTACCTTACAATGGCGTACCATTACCCCATGTCATATGCCACACTACGCTGCACTCCATCAAAATATTGTGCAAATACTGTGTCATATACAATCAACTCAGCTGCATTACTGCGAGCTCATCAGGGCTTTTTATGCATCGGACCTTCCTATTGTAATGTAATGTAATGTAATTGAACATTTATTTAGCGCCCCTTCCAGATAACTACTCAGAGGCGCTCTCTGCGCTAGCCTATAGATGATGCTGAAATGTCATTACGAACGAATACATTGCATCAGTTAGCAAAACAATGCACATTAAGCTGAAATAGTCACCAGTGGCGGGCCCACGCACACACGTGGAACCAGCCAACGGATTCCCATCGACAGCTGAAGATGGCATGCATATGTTCAATTGAACCAGCAATGCCTTAATACATTCATTCGTTCGGGGTATTTATATAGCACCTCTTCAAGGGAACTACTCAGAGGTAATCCCGACTCGAGCACGGACAAACAGAACAATTTAAGGTGCCGGGGTAGTATAGAACCTCTCGGAGAGAGTTCTGGGAAGCAGGCGTAGGCTAATTCCAAGGGGAGCCCATTCCAAACCGTCGGACTTACCACTGAGAAGTACGGTTCTGTCTGCTGCATGGTATCCGTACTAGCAAACTGGACTATAAATTAAGTACCCCCCGGCAGAGCGAAGGGAGCGACAGCCCACGGCGCCCAATAGCCTACGGGACGACAGAGATCCTGCAGATAGGTTAGGGCAAGGTCCAACTGGCATCGCCACAGCAGGGAGGCGATCCTGTGCGTGCACAATGCGTTGGTGAACGGGAAGCCAGTGTAGAATCACCAGCATGTAATTAGAGACACGACCGAATTTGGGTATTCGGTCTAGACGCGCTGCAAAGGTATGTATGTATGCACGTACGCACTGTTTCAAAAGATGCGAAATTTGCCCCCCCCCCATTTCTAGACCAAAGTAATGCCCCTGTATAGAGCCACTTTAAAAACTCTTAAATAGGTGCTTGTTAGACATTTCAACCACTCGATCGTGCATGACAATTAGCCAAAATTCAAGGAATTCTTTACAGTGACATGTGGATCTGACGCAAGACGCCAGAGTACACCAAGCACGGTGGCCTGCAGCTGTACTCCGAGTTTCGCGTTCAATTCCTAATTATAAAGACGTCCGAGGTCCGCTGTAAACGCCAGACCATGACTTTAAATAAATCGAGGATCAGTCAACAGCTTAACAGAAAGCTCTTCAAGTCCGGTTTGAACGAATGAAATCTGCTTCTTCGTGGTTTATATCACACCTGTTTGAATAGGCTATGCATCGGCTTATAGCAACATTTTGTAATTGTAATTGAACATTTGTATAGCACCACTCAGAGATTCAGAGGCGCTCCCGACCCAGGGCTCTAACAAATCAGATAGTCTTCGGGCATTTCCGAAACAGAGGAAGAGTAAGGCTGAGGAGCTCAAGACGCAATTCATGTGGAAGATGGTTCCAGGTAGAGGGGCCGACATAAGCAAAGCTTCTGGATTGAGCAGTTGTACCACGCATGCGAGGGACAACCAGAAGCCTCTGACGGCAGAGCGCAGAGCAGAGCGACCAGGGAGTGTAGAAACCGATGTGCATAAGGCCTGCAGGTATGAAGGAGCTACCCCGAGCAGAGAATTGCGCATAAGTGTAAGAATTTTGAATTGAATGCGCTGGGGCACAGAAAGTATGTACGTACGTATATATATATATATATATATATATATATATATATATATATATATATATATATATATATATATATGCATCCATGTATGTATGTATATATATCATTATACATCCCATACGGGAATATTGCCATAGAGATCCCATACGGGAATACTGTCATAGGCATTTCATATGGGAATATTGCCATGTGGCTTTCCTAACTCTAACATATGGTGTCACATAGTAGGACATATACAATACGATACAACTGTACATGTATGTGACATTGCCCTCCTTTCCAAAACTCGGAAGTGCACTTATGACCATACGACACAAAATCAATGGCGCAGAGTAACTGCGAGTGAAGGACTTGCTCAAGGCCCCAACACACTAAACATATGAGAAGGTTCGAACCTGTACTCTCTGCGTTACAGGCCGAGCATTCTATAAGCCCATGTGACAATATTCCCATACAAAACAGAAACAAAGTGTTAATAAAAATCACTAACTAACTGTATATTTTGTGTTTCTGTTTAATTTAATAAGATAATATGTTACAGGAAAAGCAATTTTAAACTTCAAGTATATAATGCTCCTTGCTTGCATGCATACACGTCATACATTGCAGGAAAGCAATGTTCATACCTCCTTAGACAGCCATGTTCAAAGTGCTGTTGACAATTTCCTACGATGTGCTATATAAAAGGCCAGATACATACATACATACAAGTGTGTATGTAAGCATGTGTGTCTGCATGCATGTATGTATGTGCATGTATACATCAATAAATGCATGCACGTATTTACGAGTATGCATGCACATATTTATGTTTACCGGTACATATGTCTGATTGTATGTATAGGTATGTATGGAAGTGTTGGTTGCGTGTATGTATACTATGTATGTAATACATACAGAAGGAGCAGTTATGCATGTATGTATATATATATACATGTCTGTATGTAAGTATTATTAACAACTGAACACTAATACAGCGTGTTTTCAAGTTAAAATGAGTAACAATGAATCACAATTAAAACAACAATTGTGCATTTTGCATTGTCCATAAATATCCAACTCCACATTTCAAGGTCTATGTCTGCTTCCTCCAATCACAGTCAGCATTTTAAGATATCTATTTTGTAATTGCGAACTTAAAATTTCTAAAGCACTACTCTGAAGGTAAGCGCAGGGCACCAACTTACGCCCAAGCATCATCATATCACTCCCATCCTCAAATCACTTTGGTTAAAAATCCCAGAGCGAATTCACTTCAAAGTCCTATCACTAACCTACAACTCTCTACAACACTCCCAGCCCAGATATCTTCGCGACCTCTTCACCATCCAGCCAACCCGCTCTACCCGATCAACCTCCATTCTCACTCTCTCTTGACCTCCTGCCACTACTCATCTCAAATTCTCCAACCGAGCAATATCCAACACTGCACCACGTCTCTGGAACGACCTACCTCCTGAATTCCGCACTTTTTCGGTTCCTCCACCATCATCTCCAATCACCCACCATCATCCGCATCAGGCTCCTCTATCCATCACTGCCATGGCTTTCCACTCGAAACTAAAGTCTCTCCTCTTCAAGAACTCTTACCCCGACTCAACCGATCATCTACCTTCCAACTCTCGACGTAAACAACACCCACCTTAGCAGCTACTCTGACTCCTCTGATCCTCTGAACCGGACTGGGACCTCCTTCGGACTACTCTCTCGGAGGACAGACGCAGCGCCGTGAATAAGCTGGTGCCCTGCGCTTCTTTCGAGTGGCTCTTTAGAAGTTTGGAGTTCACGATTACGATTACTTATTCATGAGCACAGTCTCAAGTCAGAGTTGTCAGATGAAGATAGAAGTCCGTTACCAGAGCGGTCAGAGAGAGGAGGCAGAGAAGCTGGTAGAAGGCAGAGAAGCTATTTTCCTCTGACTTTCTCAGTCGATGTCTCTGTCTGTCTGTCTCACTGTCTGTCTGTCTCTCTCGGACATTATTTCTTGGCCCTACTACATCCAACAAAGCAGACCTCAGCATCGAAATTTTACAGTTTTCCAATGTTTTCTACATCTCCAAATTACTTAACTTTTATATTCTTTTAACATGTTCTGTTACAAACACATAACAACATATTTATATTATAATAATTGTAATTATTATTATTATTATCATTATCACATCATGATTTAAAAAGTGTAAATTAATATAACTAAATAAATACACTGCAAATGCTCTAAATTTTCCAAGCATAGTCATTGCAAATAACATACAACACGAGATAATATATAACATAGCATAAAACATAACAAAACATAAAACATTTGTCATTACCATCACATCTTTTGCATCTATATTGTGCCTTTATATCTCTTTATATTAAAAGTAAATGCCATCAGTTAAATCAAACATAAGTTAAAAACTCTTGAACCAATTGCTGAATCAAGCAAAATAGAATAAAAAAACTGAAAAACTTCTCTTTGAATAGAAAAGTCAAATGAAAGAACTTGTCAACCTGTTCTTAAGACAATCAGAGATGCAAGTAAATTATCTTCAAAGAGTATTAACACCAAATACAACAGACTCTACTAAAGGTTTCACAGTGAAACACCTCAAAAAGGATGTTCACTGTCTATGGTCAAGATCACGATTTGCTTCGGCCTTCTCGCCAAAGTGACGTTCATGAAAATGCTTTCCAAGGTTAATCGGAGAGACAAAACCCTCTCCACAGCTCTCACACTGGTTCCTCGCTTTCAACATGTGAATCTGCGACTTGGCATGGCGGTTCAAGTCTGACTGAGTTACACCCTTGTAGTTGCAGAGACGACACTGGAATTTCCGAATGCCTATGAACAGAATACGACACAGTATGATGTTAGGAAAATAAGTTTCATCAGAGCCATAACAATTAAACAGAGAATGTGATTACCAGACTTCTTATTATCATGTATTTACTAACCGTCCAACAATAAAAGCGTCAATCGATGGTTCTGAGCAATTGTGAGACTTGAACCCGTACTCTCCGTGTTACAAGGCGACCGCTTGAACCAGTTGGCTACCATGTCCATACTGTACAGTGTACATACATCCATATATTCGAACGCATACACATACCTTGGTGTCTCATCATGTGGACTTTAAGTTGACTGTTTGTCCTGGCGTGGTAGTCACAATGGGTGCATCTGTACGGTCGAATGTCTACATCCAAACACAATAAAACAAAGCTCATGATGTTTCTAAATGAAAAATCACATCAAAATAACTGTCCACCATTCACTGACATTTGGTTGAAATGTCACCATATTTTATCCTTGTAACTGCCCATTTTCAAATGTAACCACAAACTTTGGATTGCAATTTCATCATATTCAACCCGGACACAGCCGATATTCTACTTCAATCATTCAATGACATTTGGTTGATATCGCTAAAAGCTGAAAATCCTCAAAATGTCAGAAAGTTCAAAACACTTTAAGTTTTATACAAAATTTTCACAGCTGTCATTTCTCTACAAACCTCACTCAAACATTGGAGTTCTAACCAATCAAATTGTTTGGCAAATCTTGCATGTGAAACAACTCTATAAGAAAAGCGATAAATTTTTTTAAAATTTCGTATGAAACGATTTTATATCCAAGACGGAATTTACATTAAAATTTAATTTAAATATATTAAACAATAGGCTACGTCTAGTTTCCTAACAACCTCAAGCAGATATCTTGAGCAAACAATTAGTTAACAGTGGCACTACTTCAAATTTTGACCTCCCCTATAAATTATGCAAATGGCCCTCTGAGGCCTGTTACCCACCCTATTATTACGCTCTGAGTGAGACCCCTCTTTTCATTTATGGACCTGGGCCACCCCGTAGTTTCGACAGCTGCAGGCCCACAGTTACGCTACTCTTTTAAAACCCTGCATCAGTCTTGCAAATATAAAAGAACTAACATTTACGATTGTTACGTAGCGACTCTTTCAAACACTAACCTTCATGAAACCCGGAGTTTCTAAAACCCTCTAAGTCCAGTAGGCATGCTAAAACTTTTAACTGATATACTCATGAACTCCAAGTATTCAAAACTCCCTTTCAAAGTCGAGCAGGTACACAGTGAAACTAACCTTCATGAAACTCCATGTGCCTGGTGATATCAGAAGCCGTGCTAAAGTCCTTGCTGCAGTATGTGCACCGGTAGACTGCCTGGCCATCTGAAGTTATAATCGGCTTGAGGGTCTCAACATTTTGATCTTGGTCATTCCCAGCAATGAACCTAGTAAAACAGCCAGAAAGCAATTTATTTTCTGAAACTAATAAGCAGTCAGAGTTTTAACAGTCAATTTTTGCATTCCCCGAACACTATTTTCATCTTAAGGACATCAGTACATTCTTTTGAATACCAAATGAAGAGTACTGTAAATCCATTTGAATCTTTTGAATATCATCGAGTATTTATTTATATAGAGTTTATATATACAAATATAGTATATATACATTTTCAATATATTATATATTCTTTAGTGTATACATACTAGTATTTACATACAAGCAAGTAGTCCTTTACATGCACCTGTTCAGCAGTATCAATGAGTGTTTTGTCATTAGATACTGATGCTTAATAAAACCATGAAATAACAATACCATTTCAGTCCCTTGAATACCAATAGTATCTGCCGATGATACTCATAATAATAATAATATTCATCTATTAATTCAAACTGATAACATGAGTTGAACTTAACAGTACGGCAGCCTGAGAGGTGCCAATCTGTCCTACTGCACATTTTAGTCGCCCCATAGGGAGTGCAAGGCTGATTCAACCTTATGGGGCTAGTGGGTGTCATACCCATGCCCTTCTAATCTTCATGCCAGTGAATAGGCCAAAAACAATATAGGTGTGTTTCCGGTAACAGTGGTTTTAAAAACTGGGTAGGTAGGTAAAAATATTTTATTTAATAATTCAATGCTGACAATAATAATAAACAATATATCGATTACACCTTGATATAGCCAATAGTAACAGATGCCAACAAGTTTAATACCTCTGAGTCGAAAGCAGTTTAACTGTATCTGCAGCCTGCATGTAAAGGCGCCCATCTGTCACTACTGAAAATTTTTAAGTCAATTTTAAAAACAAATTTGTTGATTCAACCTAATGGAGCTAGTCGGGTATTGAAAAGTGACTCGGTCGGGTTACCGGAAACTTCAACATTATTTTTTTGGCCTTACCATTCAACCATCTCCCTGCCCCAAATTAAAAATATAGCCCATATAAACTCACTTAGCATTTAACGTGGAAGTCCTCTCGATGCAAGACCTCTTGTCCGATTTCGAACCATCACTCTCCAGTCAAGCACTGCTCTGCTTGGTTTGACATCCTCTTCTTTTGATTCATCAAACTTTTGTGACTGATCCCACGAATTCGATGCACATGACGTGGAAAACTTTTCGTTAAATCTCTGCTGTGAAACCTTGACCTGATCAGAAGGAAACATCTGAGAGTTCGCATTGCTTGTACTAAGGAAGGTTGCTGGGCTAAGCGTCGACTGGCCAACAAAAAGCGACAACAAGGGTAGAGGTAGAAAGCCGTGGATCAGCGGGGAGACATTGCTTGGGCTAAAGACTAGAGGCTTGCACTCCGATCCAGTTTCGTGCGCTTTAATCAGCGACGACATAGTCATCACAGAAGATGAAGTTGGGATGGTCGCGTCTGGTGTTATACTACAGATGCTGCTCGACGTGTGCATAGAAACCAGGGAGCTACCTGAGCTAACGGCTTTATTGTTCATTGCTTTTAATTGTTCAGTACTCATTGCAGAGTCCATCAGTAGTTTCTCATTCTTGATATGATCAGTCATGTGGCATGATTCACCCATCTCAGAATCATCTGTTTGTGGTGAATCCTGCAGATCATCCGCTTTATACAAAACTGGGTCACATCGGATTGTAAGAGCATCATCTAGGCCCTTGTGTTCAGAAAAGCAATCGGCTGTTTCAGGAGATGCGCTTACACTCATAGGCTCCTCTTTACATTCTACATTCGGAGCTGCAGATGTTATGGTGCGACTTTCAGCGGCACTCGACGACAAGCGGTTACTAGTCTCTGATAAAACCGCTTTCAATTCTCTGCCATTACCAAACGTTCTTAGTAGATTACTTTCTGATGTTCGATGTGGTAACTGAAGCTTTCTTCTATGCAGAAACTGCTTCCTCATCTTTTGAACTGCAACCGAATTCAAATGATGTTTGATGACGTGATGAAGAAGACGGTTCTGTCGCCAGCTCTCAAAACCACATATCTGACACAGAAAACTGTTCGTCTTAGTTAAACCCTTCACAGGATCGCAGTGGAATAAACTCTTGTTTCCATCCGATAGCTTGTCCAAACCGAGTTTTTCCAGTATGAACTGATCCCTTGGAATTCTGTCACTGGCTTCCACTGAAACGTGCAGCATATTGAACTGCGGAGAAGAAAGCATGTCGCTCTCTTCATTGCTAATTGAATTACCGATTTCAAGTCCAGTAGGAGCTTCGGTGGAAGCACACCGTGCAATGTCTGCAACTGATGGAAGAAATTCGTCGTTTTTCTGAGAAATATTTATTTGGCCACAATCTGAACTACCAGCAACACTGCTTGAATCCAAGACACCTTTTGAAGAGAGTGAAAATCCGTCTGTTTTAGAATTCTCGACTCGCCTCGGTAGATTGACGTTGTGGTGTATCCTCAGGTGCTGCATGAGTTTGGTCTTGAATGAAAAGCTACCGTTGCAAAGTAGACACTGGTAGAGGGTCAGTTGTTGCGGGGAATGCATCGATAAGTGCATCGGAACATCTGCCAATCGACCGAACAGTTTTCCACACAGATGACACTTATAAAACGACACTTCCGATCCGGTGGATATGTTCACTCCATCGAGACGGGTAACAATTGCAGTCCGCCTCTTGACAGCGATCTGGTGTTTAAAATCGACTAAGCGACATGACCCTAGGTCTCTCGTATCCTCCGATTTCATTTCCTCAGCGTCTTCATGAACATTGCTTGTGTTTTGAGCAGTTTCTACCTGACTGCATGTCATCAGCTGCGTGTCTTCATCTTCTGCAGCAGGCAACTTTGAGGATGCCGATGCCTCTTCATTTGGATTTTTAGTTGATGAATCTGGGCTTGCAGTTTCCTCACTGACTGGTAGCTCGTCGATGCCCTCACAGCAACTGGAGACTGGTTTATTGGCGGAATCTTGAACCGGATTGCAACATGAGATCGTTTCCATCACAGGCTCTGAACATGATGACATCTTTAAAGAGGAAAAATTCTGAAAATCTAAAATAAAAGAAAATGTTTTTGATAAAATGTGATAAAGTTTAAGAAAAACAGAATGTTTAAGGTGGGATTTTTTATGTTAGACCTATGTGTATGTATATGTATGTAGGTATAAATGTATGCATATAAGTACGTATGTATGTGGATGGGTCACCACAATCACCTTGCCTGTGGGTGTATTGGGTCAAATACAGTTGTATTTTAATTGAGTTTTGAGTGTATTTATTGAGATAACCACTAACCAGCACTGATATTGTGCAAATGAGCATCACTGCCACCACCAGCACTACAGCAGTAGATGCCGCAAAAGACTGGTTATTTGTCCAAAGCTTTCCTCATGTCTATGTGTGTGTGTGTGGATGTGTGTGCAAGTTTTCTACCAAGCATTCTAAATCCAGAAAAACTGTATGGTCTTATTTCATGGGTGTCAAACAACCGGCATGCAGGCCATTTCTGGCCCACTGATAATGTTTTTCTGGCCCATAAAGTGTTGCCTAAAGACTACTTGATGTTTGTGACCAAAGTTCAAGATTTAGATTTTATAAGTCTAATTTGACTGTTTGTATGTTAAAAATGCACCATTTAAGATTTAGTTTTGCAAAAATTTTATGGGGTTAGGCTCAATGAGCCCCTCCCAGACTCCTCTCCCCATTTTGCTCGGTAACCTAGCCCGCCACTTGCTGGAAAATATTGCCAGTGGCCCACCATTAAAAAAGGTTTGACACCCCTGTCCCATTTCCTTATTATATCAAAATATCCCCAAAAGTTAGATTTGCACACAAAAATTTGTTTGTTTTCACTTCAAAAATAGATTATGGGGATCTGGTAGAATTTCAATTTTGAGGGTTGGGGTTTCAGGGATTCACTATGCTCTCCTGCTGATGAATAAGATCTTTCTTCCCAACTTAGTAATCGTAATCATAAAACTCAAATGCTAAAGCTTCACTTGAAAGTCCGAGGGGATTTCCAAAGGGTCCAGAGGTCTGAGTCCGGTTTCCAGGGGGTTCAGATCAAGAGAGGAGGCAGAGCAGTTGACAATCTAGGTTGAGAAGAATTGGTAGATGGCGACTTATATGAGTCCGGGCAGGAATTCTTAAAAAGGTGAGGCTTTAGGTTTGAGTGGAAACTTCACAAAAATGTCATTGTTAAATGCCGATATCTAATGTAAACAAACCATATAAACAAATAGGTACATATAGCAGGTATATACATTTCTATACATAAGTCATATATTTAAATAATTGCAAGTACACAGAAACAAACATGAACACACTCGCGCGCATATCATCTATACACATCTAAGTCACAGATGTTTTTGCCTTATACAAATGCACGCGCAAGTTAAAATCTATATAATCATTTTGGTTGATCAGATCTGACCTTACTATAGTCCTAAAGGGTGGTTTTAGCCATAGAGTGGGTCTCATTGAAAGTGTATTTCCCACAAGGCATACAACTTGCCTTCCGTTTCCCAACCAGTGTGAGATCATGAAAGATAATGAACCGAATTAAAGCCAGAGGTATTTGGCAGTTGTTCAGCTTCTGGTCATAAACGTGAATAAAAACCATCGCTCGACGAAAATAGCCATTACGCCTACATAACATAAACATGAGGAATCAATGCTTACCGTAGAGGCCTCCATCTAATTGATATTCATAAGTAGAAGTAGTTTCAGTTTAACGATCATTAGCGTCGCCCTCCTCCATCCAGGCTTAATTGGGACTGGCACTGTCAGAGTACGAGCAGTGGCGGAGTTTTGGTTTTCATAAAAGAGACACGCAACCTTAAATGTAATCCCTATCACCTCCATTGCGTAAAAACTAACAATTTCTTTTGCGTATTAAACGGGAAATTAAATAATTAAGCGTCAGCATTAGCCATTAGGCTACTGAAATAAAAATGAGTGAATGACAATTTTGTACATAACAAACTGTGTAATTCTTAAATTCTGAACAGCAAAATTTTCTTAACGAGTTATGAAATTAATCATTCTAAACTGGGAAGATTTGGTTACGTATAGGCTACGTATGATTTTGGATCAAAGCCTATAAGAGGACAGCGAGTGGCTACTAAATGCTCCGTTTAGAATTAGACCTGTAACTGTCTAATAGGGTAGAAATGAAAACTAAGATCTATTTATGAAAACTAAGATCACATTATCACCGTTGATGGAGCGCCTGGTGGCGCTAGTGTTCCCTTCAAACGTCAAAAGAATCTATAATCTGAGATCTGTTGTCAGCTTTAGTTTGGAAAAAGACGCAGATCAGATTATGATTGTTTTAAAAATCCTTTGTAATGCAGAAGATTTTAGATATTGCCCATTACATTGTCAGTTGTTCAATGTTAAAAGATGATTTCCCGCGGTTTGAAGGTACTTCATTTGCTTACTAGCGACAGCGGTTTGTTGCTAATGCTATAAAAGTTCTTTACTTTAGGCCCTACTTGTTATTCCGGCTTTAGGCAGCTAGTAGGCCTGTGAAATTCAATACGTTTGTGGAAAGTTGAATGGATGCCTTCTAATCGCAGTCACTCTTCAATCACAATCTGGATTCACTAAACACCACTCCACTGAAAATCTGCTTGTCTCGCCAACAATAAACTAGACTCTGTCATTAGTATTAGCCAGTCTCATGCCTTTGTCTTCTGGCTGTATTGTATTGTATATTGTATTGTATTTGAACACGTTTTATAGCGCCCCTACCAGATTTCCCATTCAGAGGCGCTCCCGACTACTGCGCGAACGCTGAATCGGAGTGTGAGCAATTGTGAGTTCCCAGGGTCCCTACGCGCGACTTTGAGGTGGATTATTATTATTATTATTGGCTGTGATCATGATCTACTTCTTCAATGTCTGTCTTCCTGAGTTGGTTATCTCTGACACGGCCCTTCTCTGATCCCAGTTTAACTTGTTTACCCACTCTTTCTGTGAGCTGCAAGTCATTGTTTGCAAACCCTCCAAATCTCCTCTATCTATCACTCCTCATTCAAAAATTAGACTCACTGCACCTTTTCAAGAAATTTTACTTCGATCCATATGATCTACTGGCTTCCAGTTCACCTCAACCTAAACACGACCAACCATAACAACTTCTCTGTCTCGGTCTGGTCTTCTGGCAACCCGATTTAGTTCTTCACTTAGTATCTTTGGACAGTCCTTCTGACTTGACACAGCACATTTATATGAGATGGTGCCCTTGCTAAGTGACACTTTAGAAAATCCAAACAAGCTTACAATTACAAACATGATAACAAATTAAAATGCACAGGCTTCTATACATCCCATGACTATATTATTATCAGCAGCTAGTTCATAAAATAGTCTAGATGCAAGTGTACAGAAAAATGGAAGCCGTATGTAAACATCTCGAAGGGATTTCCGGAAAGAAGTGCATTTGCATCAACTTCTTGTCTGTTATTGGTTGGTTCCACGTGTGTGCCTGAGCCCACCACCGATGTCTCTTCTAGCTTACTGTGCATTGTTTTGCTAACTGATGTAATATTTTCGTTCGTAATGGCACTTAACATCATAATAGGCTAGTGCAGAGAGCACCTCTGAGGAGGTGTTTTGAAGAGGCGCTATATAAATTCTCTGGTAAATTCTCATAAATGAATCAATGAATGAATTATTGTTAATAAAACTATTAGAGACAGGCATAAATGTAGACCTGCAGGGGAGCTTCCCAGCCAGAATGCCCACATGGAACCTATATTCCATATACGACCTGCATAGTGGATTAGTGGTGTGTGATATGGGTCCTTAAACCCATGGAAATGATGGAAGGGTTGCTGGCTCAAAGCTTGATTCATACAGAGGATACCTTTGCATAGGCCTTACTGTGTACTTAGTAGGTACACATATAGGCCTAAACACCTGCATATAGGCCTACATAAATATGCATACATCATACATACATATATAGAGCATTTAAGAAAACTTTGTAAATGTACAGTCAGTGCCATTGGTCTTGTAACAGATCAGAAGGATTTTTCGCACCGTAATCCTGTGGCCAGCTGGCTTGGGAGCATGATGCTTTGCTTCGCTGAAGACATCTTCGGACAGATCTGCATCGGAGAAGCCCCACTCTTACCATTCACAAAGTCTGTCGATGTTCTGGTCGCAACTGCCGTCTGGTAACATTTTGGCCTCTATCTATACCACAGTCATTCAGTCACATGACCTCTATAGATTTATAAACTTATGCTGTTATAGACATGTATATATATATATATATATATTTATATATATGCATGAATGTATGTGCATGTATGTATGCATGTATGTGTGTATGTAGCCTACCCTGCCAGGATGCCCATGAACATTTGATGGGATCCATATGGACCTAAGGGTCACATTTAGGAATATGGGTTCTATGTTGGCCATAAATATGTGTTTGTGCTGGCAGAACGTATATTGATGTATGTATACATATGTGTATATTTGTATGTATGTATGCATGTAGTGCAATGCATGCAGTGAAGCATTTTGTATCCAGTGCCTTTTAAGTACCTGTCAGCATATATTTCTGAAGTGACTTTATATTATTAATAAGCAAGACTGATGATGTGACTTGTGTTTGTGTTTAGGTACACATTGAATTTCTTTCCATATGATTGGGCATACCATCTTTGTGCTTATACACCTGTGGCATTGATTATCGGGGCGATGGATGAACTCCACAGGACAAGGAGAATCAGCGGAGCAGTCACATTTGCCAATAAACATTATCCAACGTCGTATGTTGCTATATTCATCACGGCAAATCTTAAAGGTAGGTGAAGTAACTGTGTATATGTCAATGTAAAACTCTGCATTTCTTTAGCACTGCTGAATAGGCAAATCAAGTGAACCGGCTTTTCCACAAACACCAATACAGTCAAGACAATATTGACAAGGCAGACTTCGTTTCAGTTGGCCCTGAGTAAAATCCAAAGAACGTAATATCTACTCTGACCTTATCTTACATTACTGAATCTGTTCTTTTGTATGCATATAATTAATATTTTATGGCACCTTTAAAGAGCATTGCAATGGCGCTATATAAATTGCTTACTGTATGCTGTTCTTATGTTTCAGGATCTGGCGCTGCACACATGCAACTGTTGGAGCGCCTTGTTGCAGGTGAATGGATGCCAGGCCAGATTGACACCTTACGTCCCTCCGTGTAAGTAGAAATAAGAAAATCTTGTGCAAGTTTTTGTCTTTCTTGGCAGTGTTGGCGCTACAGCAGGGCAAGCCAGGACAAATGCCCTGGTAAAAAAGCCTTTGCACTCGTCGTTGCCCTGCCACAAGGCTGGCAGAATTTGGTCCTGATTGCCATCAATTCCCCTCTGCACTGGTTACTTGTATGACTGTCCTGGCTATGCCCCGTTACAAAAACTGTCTGGAGCCACCTCGGGCTTTTGGGACTCCACTCTAGACCCAACTGGAAGACCTTACCACTCTCCATCTGACCCCTACTGGTTAGATGTTTCATGCCTTAACTCCATCAATTTTCACCAAGGTTCTGGAGTAATGGAGTAACTGGTCAACCATGGCTAAAAAAGTCGCCTGGTAGTTGAACAAAATGATGACTATAAGGCTAGCAAATTACTTTATGCACTTCTCCAAACAATACATTAAATTTGCAAAAAGAACAAGTGTTAAGCAAGGATGGTTATTCCATTTAAGTGATGAATCAGTCTAAGCGATAATGATAATAATATTTGCCAAATTTAATGGGTGTCTGTTTTTGGCCGAGGCGCCCGTCGTCGATTGACCTTTGAACTTTCGATGACGTCATTGAGCCAGGACCGGGTGAGCCAGGAACGGGTGAGCCAGGAACGGGTGAGCCAGGAACCTGACCATGGCAGTGAGCCAGTAAAAGCCTATACATAACTACTCATATAATTAATATTTTATGGCGCCTTTAAAGAGCATGTCGAAGGCACTATATAAATTACTTACTGTATGCTCTTCTAATGTTTCAGGATCTGGCGCTGCACACATGCAACTGTTGGAGCGCCTTGTTGCAGGTGAATGGATGCCGGGCCAGATTGACACCTTACGTCCCTCCGTGTAAGTAGATATAAGAAAATCTTGTGCAAGTTTTTGTCTTTCTTGACTCATTGAATTTCGACCAGGTGTACTCGACAATAGATTATGAGATTAGTCTAAAAGGTAACACTTGGACCACAGCAATCTACTTGAAGCGACCAGTTGATAGATAGATAGATAAGATAAATAGATAGATAAGATACAAGATAAATAGATAGATAGACAGACAGACAGACTGTTTCATGTTAAGTGCTTCAAAATGTATTAGCTTTTGGGGCTCCACTCTAGACCCCACTGGTAAACCTTACCACTCTCCCTCTGACCCCCTTCTGGTTAGATGTTTCATGCCTTAACTCAGAACTCGCTGTCCATCAATTTTCACCAAGGTACTTGAGTCTGGAGTAACTGGTCAACCTTGGCTAAAAAAGTCACCTGGTAGTTAAACAAAATGATAACTATAAGGCTAGCAAATTATCTATGCACTTCTCCAAACAATGCATTAAATTTGCAAAAGAACAAGTGTTAAGCAAGGATGGTTATTCCATTTAAGCGTTGAATCAGTCTAAGCGATAATGATAATAATATTTGTTTATTCAATTCAAACTGACAAACCACAGTATGATTACATGAAATAGTAGGAACACTTGATAACAAGCTAAGCAACAGTCAATTTTACAACTGTATGGCAGCCTGTTAGGTGCTGCTCATTTTATCATCACCCCTAGGAAGTGGAAGGCTGAGTCAACCTTATGGGGCTAGCAGGTATCGAACCTGTGTCCTTCTGTTCTTCGTGCCTTCGTATTATCATTCAACCATTACCCCACACCGTCCACCATCAATTGATGCCTTGTGCATTATTCCAACGGCTCTATAGAAGTCATTACAAAAGAATATATTAGATATTCTAGCAGTGCTTTAACGTTGCTGGTTTTTTCTTTTTCAGTGCAACGAAAGTAACGGCCTTTGCAGTTTTCTTCTACATGATGCAAAATAAAGGCCTACTTCCTGTCTCAGAAGAAATGCTCTTTAATGCAGTTGCATTCTGTCTAATTGCTGTTAAGGCATTCATTTTGCTTGACGATTATTATCCGCTGGAACAAGTCGAGAATTTGTTGTGCTTTATTTTTCTTGGTGGCCTTGTTGACTGGCTTTTTCATGTAAACGTAAGACGAGTCACGAGGCGGAAATCGATATTAGCAAATGCCAGTTAATGTGATTTGAATGGAATGTAAAATGAAATGGATTACTGTCCGTGAAATGCTAAAAGCTGCGATACATTTTCAGGTGTTGCACCATTATTTCACCATTACACTATCTACTGTTTTCGATTGTTTGTGGTGAAATATTAAAGAATGACTTTATTCCAGTTAGTAGGAAAACAGTTGTGGCTGTAATATAATTTACATAATCGTTTTGGTTTCCGTTTAATTAGTTAAGATCCCACAAACTTTGGATCTAATTACTCTTGAGTAATGCATTGTAACAAGTACCATTTGACATCTGTGTTAAAGGTGCTATATGTAACTGCTTGGATACCGATTTGCAGACATGAGCCAAGGCTGTTTTTGAAATGGGATAAGCTAGTAAGTAGCCTTTTATTAATGCAAGAAAAATGCTCACATTTTACAAAATATGCAGATGTGCTTTAGGAGTTGAAATGTTTTGTCAGATGAGGTCAAATATTGTCAAACTTAGAATGTATTTCTAAATTTTCTTCACAGAAAAATTCAGAAAAAATAGTAAGTAAGAAGTAACCTTTAGGCCTATTTGCATCTGATACGTGCACGAGCTGGGCATTTTTATAGAACGACTATAGCCTACGTAGGGTAGGCTTATTTTGTAACAGACTAACACAACCAAAATAATGATATAGATTTGCATGCACGACTAAATATAACTTGAAATTCATCAATTCAGAAACTATTGTTAAAGAATTTAGATTTAACAATATAATTTTTATAGGTAACGCGAAAGGGTCCTCTTTTGTGAAGGGAGTAGGCCTATTCTTGTCCTCATGCAGAGTTCGCAGATGCTGATGCAGGCAATGATATTTTTATAAGGAATTAAGGTTACTCTGCAGTCTGCATTATGATAACCGTTAACGTTAAGTAGCTTGATTCGACGCGGTCTAGCTGCTTAGTTCCGGACAAGGGATGTGTGAGTTAGGCCTAGGGCTGGCACTGCCTGGCAGAGCCGCAGTGATCACCGTCGCACACTAGAGGTACTAGTTGCCTTCACATAAATAAGCCAGAAAAGAAAGGTCGATATTTAAATCTGTCAGTCTCTCGCTTGCCCTCAGAGCATATGCACTATTAACATAACATTCAATTTGTTACACGTGTAGCCTACGTTTGTAGTTAGCCTAGTAACAGACGTAGCTTAACAAGGCGCGTAAGCAATAGGCTACATTCCGAGAATTTATATAGCGCCTCTTCAAGTCGGTCATTACAAGGTCATATTAGGCTTAATATAAAATGTCAAGATTGGAGGCTGGGTATAGACAAAGAGACCTTTATTGCAGCAATTCATGGCAGCACTGAGCTTGACAAATTTAAATTCGATTCTGGTTTCGATTTTGGAGCGCCAGCGCTTGATTCCAGTCTCTTCGTCTGCATTGACCTCGACTGGGTTTGTCCAAAGGTTTGTAATTTTGATCGCGTTATGTACAGAAGCAACCATCGCTAATTCCATTGTGCCAGTAGAGAAATCCAGTAATTTGATAGACTAGATTAGATTATTTCAATGGATAGTTAGCAACTGAAAAATTAATAGTTTATGAAGATCTGTAGTCTTTTGAGCAAAGAGAAACTGTTCCTGTAGGAAATCAATGTTTCTGAATCTATCGCTAACTTCACGCAGCTTAGGAACCGGTTATTAGTTCGTTTAATGCGACGGTTTGGACTGTAATTTCAAGTCTTATCTCAGTTGGCTGATAATATTCGTCCGGCCATTTTCTAACGGTTTGTATAAAAAGCGTCTCTAGTAAGCTTTAATAAATAAAATTGCAATAGAATTGTGTCGAGACCGGCGTAACCCTAGGCACCCAGTTGCGAAATTACACCGACGGGGAGTATCCAAAACGATCTATATTTAGGCCATTAGTACCGTCCTTGGGCTGGATCCTGTCGTGCAGATTCGGAAACGGACAATTTCATTGCTCTGCAGGATTTATAATATATTCCAGTTGCGGAATTGCTGTGGAAAGTGATATTTGCATTTAAACTTAAACTTCTTCTAATTCCGACCTTCAGGTACATTGCAATTTAACAAAAGTTCATTCATAACTTTTGTTAAATTGCAATTGTATTGTATTGTATTGTATTTGAACACTTGTTATAGCGCCTCTACCAGATTTCCTATTCAGAGGCGCTCCCCGACTACTGCTGTAGTCGGAGTTTCACACCGAAGCGCATGAGCAATTGCGAGTGAAGGACTTGCCCAGGGTCCCTGTGAGGCGGCTTTGAGGTGGATTCGAACCCGCAACCCTCCAGCTGCAAGGCACCGAACATACCCCAAACCACCGCGCCCCAGTTGTATTGTGATGTGTTGTATTGTGTGTTGTATTGTACTCCACGTTTATAATGCGACCGAGCCACCCGCAGTAAAGATCCGAGAAATTAATCTCTGATAAACCCGACCCGACCGGGAAGCGAACCCGGGGCGCCGGCGTGGAGAGCGGGCACCAACCCACTCGGCCACTCAGGATCCTGATGGCGGTGTGACTATCAGTTTTTGTTACCAATAAAAAAAACCTTGCTACTGAGCAGTTCCTATATTCTATTTCTATTCTATTTATGGACTTATAAAGCGCCTCTCGCAGTACAACCTAATCAGAAGCGCTTCCAGTGCGAAGGGCCCTCGAAAACAGGAAAGTTTTAAGAGAACGAGCAGAAACAGTGGTACCCCCAGATAACATTACAGCACGAGTTAAAGCAGGGAGGTCATTCCACAGCAAAGGTCCAACGGAGGCATAGGCACGATGCTGTGCTGTGGCAGTCCGAGACCTCAGAACTAGAAGGTCATGATGGTCAGAAGAGCGGAGAGGACGTCCAGAGGTAGCTGAGATAGGCCGTCTCATAAGATCACAGAGGTAGCGTGGAGCTTGAACTGTGTGTTTTAGCTAACTATTATTATATTATTATTAACGTATTAAAAGTATTGCTTTTGCCTGTATAATATTCAAAGTATGAACTTTTAGATTGTGATTCACTCTTGACAGATGATTAACCGCCAGCAGTCCATCCCTTCTTCTCCAATTGATGGACCTCTGGAGAAAACTAAGAAATATGATCGTCAGTTAAGGTAATTTTGTGTTTGTTTGTATATCTTAATTAAATATAACCTCATTTTAAACAATTTAATTTTGTTTTTGTCAGTTTTCTAGTTTTTCAAGAGTAAATAAATAGAAATAACTTTTGACAATGATTTTCTATGCAGACTCTGGGGAGATCACGGTCAAGCTTCTTTAGAGGCAGCAAAGGTCTGCCTTATTAATGCAACGGCTACTGGCACTGAAATTCTGAAAAACCTCATCCTTCCAGGTATGAAAATCTACTTAACCTGTATAACCTTTTCTGCAGTAATTTTTCATTAGGATGGATCTTAGAGCTGTGTCAAAGTCTAATTATTACTTTTTAGACCAGCAAGTCAAAAGTAGTTTTATTTTTGATCACACAGCAGTACAGATGGAATCTATAATCACTGTTAACTCTTATCCATTGGTTTTTATCCTTGGATGAGGTTGAGAGGTTTAAGTCGATCTATTTTGACAACAGTGAACTTTATACTGTGGGTGGGACCGCATTTATTGCATGTACCTCTATTTGAGAGGTACTGCTGTCATGCTGTGTGTGCAAGAGTTGTGTGAATAACTAAAAGAGAATTTCTTACAATTGGAATCCCTGAGCATTTACATGAACTAACCTAGTCTTTGAACCTTTCTCAAAAGAGTATTGCTTCTCAAAATTTGTCTGCTGCAACTCCATCTTCTAAGAGATTAGCTGTGAATACGGGTCTCACTGACTGACTGACCGTTTACTGTGTTTAGGCATCGGATCTTTCACAGTCGTGGACGGACAGAAGGTAAAAGGAGAAGATGTTGGCAACAAGTAAGTCAGAATCAGTTCACATTATATCGCATAGAACCTAAAATTCCAACCACTTCATCACGAGGAAGTCCTCGACACAATGAAGTCTGCAAAGGATAGGGGCCTACATGCATGTGTACGAATTTAAAGTTTGGACAGATGGCACTAGCTGACATGTTTACACCCATCAAAGCCACCACGGCTGTATTCATCTGATCAAGTGCAGTATTTCACACCAATTTTGTACTCAGTCAGTAGGTAATGTGAGTCTTGCTGTGCAGTGTGCCCTGCACCTGACCAGTGTTAACCTCTCGGGTAATATTACCTATAAATTAGTTTGATCTCAATGTACTGTGCGTGTATTGGCTGTTTCAACAACTTTGCTTTTTGGATTCTGAAGAGATATTAAGGTTACAATTGTAATTACAATTTGCTTCTGCTGTGTTTTAAATTGCTCTGGCTTTATTGCATTTGAATGTTAACCTGAGTTTGTTATTTTATCTAGCTTCTTCCTGGACAGAAAACTAATTGGCCAGGTATAATGCAACATTTTTTCTGTGATTGTTGAATTTATTGTTTAAGTCTCAGTGGTTGGAATGCATAAGAAACACATTGAAAGATTGACTATACAATTAAGGATTTTGGTCGTTTTGGATGTGTTGCAGCCTGTTGAGGTCTGAGAGACCCACGAAACCAAATTAGCATAATCAGGGCAAGAGGAAACAAGGTTTGTGATGACATATTCTTAGTCTGAGCTGATCTGATGTTACGTATTGCCCTGATGTGATAGTAACAAGAGTTACAAACAGCTGTCGTAACATTCTTCTGCACAATCAAATTGCCACCACTTCGCTTATTTCAGTTGCTATTCTTTTCTGATATGTACTTGTGTCTTGTATTTTTAGTCACGAGCTCAGACTGCAACTGAATTTCTTCTGGAACTAAATGAAGATGTTGATGGTGATTTCATCGAAGAGGTGTGTAAAATAAAGTGTTGATTACATTACTGTTCTCATCTGTTAGTAGAAGAGATGAATGAGGATAAATAAATTTTAGAATTATTTTTAAAAGCAGGGGGAAAAGCTTTCTGTGGTTTGAAGTCATGTATAACAAATTGTTGAAAGGAAACATTAATTTAAAGTTTCATTCCGTGTAGCTTAGGTACTGGTTTACTGTAGAAATTCTGTCTTGTGTTTTAAAGGCATCATGTGATGATAGTGAGATATTGGACTTTAACCCTTAAACGAAAAGCATATATTAAAAGTGACTGGGAAACCAATGCAGCTTGTCGTTAATGGATTAATGGTACCTACAGTCAGTACATACCATGCTGTCACATCAGGACAGGTTCAAACCTGAACACTTCACATGTTGCTTGCATCTTTGAGCAGCTTTTCTTGTACGAGAGCTATATAAATTGAACAATACCAGGGTTTGTGCAGTCTTGTCAAATAGTAAGTAAGTAAGTATATTCTTTATTGAACCAGCTGCAGCACAGCACTCTGGTGAACAAACATCTAGGGCAAATAAACAAACATGTTTAATCATCTAAAGTAGATAAACAAACAAAGGTCCAGTTATTCAGTATGTGTACACTGTACAGCATTCTGACTGAAAGTTTCTGTCGTGATGTTGTCGGCTTTCAGTAAAGCCCTGTCATGGGATCTAGTCCTTAAGCCATAAACCCTCGGCTTAACAGGTGGGAGCAGCCTGTGAAGGGCATGACCTGACTTAATAGTATGCTGTATTGTTTTGTATCTGTGTTTGTAGTCTGTCGATGTTCTTCTGGACAGCAACCCAACATTCTTCAACAACTTCTGTCTTGTCATAGTCACAGACTTGCCAGAAAAGTATTTCTGTTTTCTTTATTTTCTTTTATTTAAATTAAAGGCATACCGTATGCATTTTTAGTCTACCTTGTTTTGTTTAAATTGAGGATTTTCTTTCTGTGCTTTATTTATGTGTTTGTAATTTAAATATGCTGTTATTAGTTTCGGTATGTATTTGCAGATTATGTGAATTGTTCCATAAATAATGCACAGATGGACAGCCCAAAGCTGTTGCAGACTTGTTTGAGACCTATACTTAGTGTCTGATTATTTGCACTGAAAGTTTTTGGTATCTAATTGAGAAGGAGGTTTTGGATTAAAGAAATTGTTTACATGTATTTTATTACCTATATTCTTTTTGTATCGCTTGAAAATTGGTGTATTTTGGGAATTTATAAAGTACCTCTTACAGTTCAAGAGCTCTATTCAGAGGCGCTGTCAGCTTGACAGCCCTGAGGGAATAAAAAGTCTTCAAAGAGCGGAGCGATGAGGGTGGGTTCCCCAACCAAAATCTTACTGCGGATTGAGGAGAAGGTCGTTCCACAAAGAAGGGCCCATGATGGCTAAGGTGTTGGTCCATGGCCATTGTTGTCTGCCTGCTATTAGAGACAATACAGAAATATGCACTCACCTATATTTCATCATTGCTTCCATTAGAAAAGTTTGTGAATGATGCTCAGAGTATTGATTTTATGAACATCCTCAGATCTTAGTTAATCTAATTACTTTTCTAGTTCCATTATTGCAGTGTACAGAACATCAACCAATGGTCGTCTCAATCAAGCTAGTCAATATCATGCTCCTTTACAATCACAGAAGCTCGGTCAAATCCGATAAGTCAAGAGATGCCTGGGGTCCGGCCACAGAGGGTAACCAAGCTTCAGATCTGATTTTAAACTTAGAAATGCTGTATGAAGTAATTGGAGATATCAATTAGTTAATGATGAAAAGACCAGGGCTGTATCAAGGCTGTACTGTTGTAGGTCTTTGCTACGACTGGGAAATGCCCTGTGGGAAGCAGATATTCCTCTGCTCATCTGCAGAAGTTACGGCTTTCTCGGATACTTGCGTCTAGTTGTGAGAGAACACACAGGCAAGTTGATGAATGTATGTTGTATGCTTGAAAATATGGATGGATGTGTGTGTGTCTTTTAGACATTAAATAATAGTGCCTCTAAGAACAAGACAGTTTACCTGTCCTTGTATCTGTTTGTTCTGCTAAATCACTTCTGTCATTTCATTCTCAGCTTAAGACATGCATGTTTCAAATTGTTTATCCACCATAGGCGGCCTTTCTGTTGTAGTGGACCCATCTTCTAGATGATTACGACTTGGTTTTGGTGTCCCATCAGTTGATGCCTTATGCATTAGACCAGTGCTGTCCAACCTTTTTGACCCATTATTTAACGGGCCACTGAAGAAGTTATTCTTGAAGCCAAGGGCCGCACCATTAAACTCAAAAGCAACGACCAAAATTTATTGAAAATATTAACTGTATCAAAATTAATTGTGGAATAATAATAATGAATAGTGTATGTATGGAATGTGTATCATGCTTTACAATAGTTCAGTAAAAAAAAGCAAATGCTCAAGCACGAATAGCTATGCAATTAAGGCAGTGACTTTGTCTTTTACTTCATTTTTACAGAAATTGCAAATATTTAGGGAGCTGGGGCGGCCCACTTAGAATCAGCCCGCGGGCCGCATGGGGCCGGCGGGCCGCGGGTTGGACAGCACTGCATTAGACACTGGTGATATAGAAGTTAATACCAGTAATTGATAACAATAATAATAATGACTATCTTTGATGCCAAGTGTTTTTGTCATTGTCAATTGCAAACTGATTGTTTATTCAGTGATAAATAAAGGCTAATTTATTGTATTCTTAAATTTTTTTCTTTAGTGATTGAGTCGCATCCTGACAATGTGCTTGAAGATCTGAGACTGGATTGTCCATTCCCAGCCCTCATCAACTTCTGTGATGCCTTGGATTTAGGTAAAATGGACAACAAGGTTAGTTCAAAACAATTTCATTAAAATTGTCTTTTTCATCCTATAATACTTCGATTTTCCAATGATACTATTTAAAAAACCTATGGGAACGAGTGTGAAATTGACATATTGCAGTTGGACTATGTCATCTGTGTTGATAGACTTCCTTTGAATAACGGGAGATACCTGGAGCTAGCCCTGTTTGATCATACCCACAGTCAACTACACACGTGGACACACTCAAACACTGTATACCCTACATTGATTAACAAATACAGCACTAGAATAATACAGACAGGTTAACACTGATAATTATAATAGGTCTTTTTAATGGATGGCTTAGTTATTTAAATTACAGCCTCTGACTTAAGGGGAGATACCTTAATCATGCCTTTTAAGGATTTTTTCACATTCAGCTTTACAACAGAAGTTTCTCTCCACTAGGATTTTGCTTCAATTCGGAATTTTCACCAAGACAATCTTTAAATAACGTGATTCAGAAATTTTGCAATATTTCCTGGTGTAAGAAATTATATCAGATACTAAGTCCGATTTGCTTCCATGTCGTATGTAAAGCAGAAAGATGTACATTATTTGAAGTGTTCAGAGTGGCATCGATAAACTACATTTTGTTAGGCCACTCTGGCACTCAACAGATGTGTCACTTTTATGGACTGGTATTTGATGTATCGATGTAAATAAAAAAATATCGGAATTGAAATTTTTGAAACATACTTTGCAGATGCACAGTCATACGCCATGGCTTGTCATACTATATAAGTACCTGCAGATCTGGAAAGAACAGGTAATTGTTTATGTGTATTTAATTTAGGATATATCTTATTTTTAATGATGAATCGATTGTGAATTCAGAAGAATAGATATATTTAATTATATTATTTAGGTTTTTTTTGGTATACCCCATGACTATAACAGGTGACTAAAATCTACAATTTTATACCAGCTGACTATTATGTTCCTATGATTGACTTTTTGTGTAGCATAATTGCTTCATGATCAAGGGACGTTTTAGCTTGATGTGTATAAGTTTGATTTGCCTTAGTGAGACAGTCTCCATGCTGAAACTTTAAGCAAGTCTATCATTGAATTGCTCAACATTGTATGCTTTGTGCACTAGGTAGCTTTGCTGCATAAATGACCATCTATGATTCCTACAGCTCGTCACAGGTATCGTTTATGAAAGTGAAAAATTGTGTTTTACAGCATGGTGGAGAAGCACCAAAAACCTATAAGGAGAAGAATGAATTAAAGGCGTTGATCAAAACTGGTAAGAATTGGTAATTTAACTGATTTTATTGAAATTAGTAATCAGATGTTATTTGTCATCTCTCATGGTATTTACTAGGGATTGTTCATAATAATTATTGATTTCTCTTAAAATATTAGACATTTCCTTTTTATTATGTTATTGTGCCTTTTGGAGTTACTTTCATTCAAGTGATACAATTCAATTGTGTTACTTGGGGCACTTTCATAATGCATTCGCAAATAAGCTGGTGCCCTGCTCATAGTTTCTTGCAGTGCTTTAGGTGTATTAATGATTAAAGAAATGCTACAAAATGTTATTGTTTAAGAAAGGTAGAGATTAAAAATACGTAAGTAAGTGGCATTTATTTGCATCAGATTATCGGAACTTGCATAGTGGAATAGCAGTTTCTTATTCCTATACATTACTAAGTAACTGGTTCAAACACAGAGGTTAACTGTTTAATATTGCATTTATTACGTATCAGCATTTTCCCAAGTGCTTAGTGGAGTCACACTGACTGCTGATAGGATGTTACAGTGATCTAGATGAAATCTTCTTACGGTTTGCTCATACAGGCCTGAGGCACAAAGAAAATGGAGTGCCTGAAGATGAGGAAAATTTTGAAGAAGCAATTCGAAATGTCAACACAGCACTGCTTCCAACCAAAGTACGGTGGTGGAAATGTTCTCACTGGTTAAGGCTTTTCTCACTCTCCTGTACTTTGAATAATTATTATTATTATCTTTTTACCAGAGTTATTAATTTCTCTAGAACGAAGTAACTCAGGTTCTTAGTGTATGCTATATTCTGGCATATCAAAACTAATTCTTGAAACCACTGTTGTTGTTATTGTTTATTATTATGTTTATGTTTAAATTTATTTTCATTTATTTTCTGTAGATACCGGAGGAGATTGAGACCATATTTCGGGATGAATGCTGTACTGACTTACACAACGAGGTACGTCAGTTGTCATAGCTGGGTAGAGGATCTAATGCTATAATGGTTAAGAGATGGTCAGCTAGATTCCATTTCATATTTCATGCATCTTGCAACATAAAGTCCACTTGAACAGAATTTGTAAGTGTAATTTACTTTTGTTGATGAGTTATGATGTTTCTTTTGTGTAGTATCTCGAAATGTTGTGCTGGTGATAATGCTCTAATTGGAACCTTGCACTGTTGATTGTTTTAATAAATGAATTTGTTTTGTCATTAATATTTGAATTGTTTGAATTTTAGAGCAAGCCTTTCTGGATTCTTGCTCGTGCTGTTAAGGATTTCAAAGAAAATTCGGGAGAAGGTCAGAGATAAAATTACGTTTTGGTAGTCATCAGGATTTGAGTCAGCTGTGGTTTCTTTTGACTTCTCAACTGAACCTGTGTTAACCACATAGCCACCACAGTCTACTACCAAATCTCCGACAACTTTTCTTTAGACAGAATTTCATTAGAGTTTTAGTTAGAATTGCTTGTCTTTTGTTATTAAGAATCTGTTATATGCTGTGACAAAGTTAAATATGCCAAAATATAAATATACCACTCTAAGAGGAAAAATCGAATTCACTTCCAGCCCAAAGCCAATAAGTACTTGAAGAAGAGCAACTACTATAATCTAGTGATAGGAGGCAGACTTTCAGCTGCTGAACATTGGGCTGCACACATCGTGAAGACAAACCCAAGATATGAATGGTTAACAGGGTCATGGAAAGGGTAACGTTCTGGAGAGGGGGGGGGCAAGGCTCATATCTAGATGGTGTTTTACTTGTATTACAAATGGGTTCAATAAAGAATATACTTACTTACTTATTCCAGATAGATGGTCTTGACTTGTTTTCTCATTTCTTACGTTGTTAAAGCTGTTATGCAATCGGTTACTTAGGTCATCTTCCATTGAGAGGCACAATTCCAGACATGACATCCGACTCTGAACGATACGTTCAGCTGCAGAACGTTTATCGTGAACAGGCGATCCATGACACCAGTGTAGTGACAAACCATGTACAGACTCTCCTCCAGTCAATTGGAAGGGTACGGCTTTTGTTTTGTAATCTATCGTATTTGGACATTTGTAAAGCACCTCTTACAGTGTAAACTATTCAAAGGTGCTCTCAGCATGGGACCTCCAGAGAAATAGAAACGTCTTCGGTCGGTGAACAGATATGGAAGAGCGTTGGCTCTATGCAACCCTGTTGTAGATCACTATGTTCGGAACTGCAAAGAAACTGCTTACACTTTCAAAGCACCAACTTTTTATGGGAAATAATCTTTATTCATGTTAGCACCATTTTTGGTTCTACAAAACACTTTCAAAGCACTCACTTTTATCTTTGTTAGAAGTAAACAGTATTTACATATATCAAGAACCATTTCTGAGACTACACTGGCCTTTAAAAGTAAACTGTCTTGACACATGTTCAACCGCCCTTATGAAACTATGAAGACTTTGAAAGCACCAGTATATTTATTTTTGGATAATCTTTGCACATGTTGAAAGCAAATTTACAAAACTGCTAAGTTCTGCCAATAAAAGTCAGACTAAAATGCAGAGGTCACAAGTCACATGATGGCTGCCTTATGTGTATAGTTGTGTATATCCTCCTGTGGCATTGAGGCGCCCTAAGAACGTAGGGTAGTCACAAGTAGGGGAGCAATGTCTTCAAAGATTGCTGCAACAATGATTTTGCAACTGAGTGATGTAATTACTTTTCGTGTGCCATTGTTTGTAAAATTACTGACTTCATTTGGGCTGTTTCTTTCGTTAGGATGAACCACTAACGATTCAGAAAAACACCCGAAGTCCAGCATCATCGCCTGGAAAAGTAAGCATTGTTCAGACTATACGAGTTACATGGCTAGCATGCGTGTCTTCTTTAGGAAGATGATGTAAGAGGATGCTGATGTGTGGGCTGATCCTTGGGAGCAATGGCATCTAACCCCCCACATGGAATGGGAGAACAAAACCCACTCTGGCTGATTGTATTAATTTTTGTATTGCGGGCCATTGTATTAAGTATTGGAAATCAGCAGTCTCCCCAGTTTATGTCCAAAATCGTTAAACCCCCTCTTCTGGCAACCTTGGGAGATTGTACTCCCCCACCCCCATTGATATTGATAGACGCCACTGCTCAGGATTTAACTAATTTTGTATTTGTAATCTTAATCAAACATTTATATACCGCTGCTATATTTATGTCAATGTTACTAATTGCTGATGGTTTCCTAATACATTCGGTGCACTCTAAGAAAGCGACTTCTGTATCGTCATTACCTTAATGCACAAGGCATCAGTTGATGGTTGCTCCAAATGAATCAACTGTAATAAAAAATCGTCATCTGATGGAGAAGTCAAAGCCAGGTGGGCTTGAAAACCGCAGGCAAACAAAGGAGTCTTCAAGTTTAGACCTGAATGATGTACACATAAATTCAAAGACACAGGTGGAAACACACACACACACACACACTGATTGGTGATTTATGCTTGTATCAAATTTATCTACATTTATATAGTTTATATAGCGCATGTACTAGTACATGATTAATAGGGAGTCTCACATGTTACGTATTGTAAGGGGTTAGCTATGACATTTGTTTTGTATTTGTGTTGTTTGGTTTGTACTGTTTTTTACTTACCAGCGATTGTTTACTTTGTGAATTTGATCTTTTCAGCCACAAGATCACATAACGGATGACGACATCAAAACATTTTGTAAGTAAGAATTCAAATTACTGTGAACCTGTACAATTACAAGATCTCTTTACAATTCAGATTTCCAGTCTAACTTGCAATCTGTTTATGATCAGTTTGCATATTCAAATCTTACTGGAAAAGTTTAGACTACCTGTTGACAAAAAAGCTTGGCTTTGAATTCATTGAGAATAAAGTAACAATTTTCTGGTAACTTGCAGGTAAAAACACCGGATTTCTGCGTGTTATCCGTTGTCGCAGTCTTGCAAGCGAGTACGATCCAGCGACATTCAAGACTAGCGAGCTAGGTTAGTTACAGTTTGATGCTGTTCTGTCATGAGTGAGTGAGCTTCAATTTGCAGTGTTCCATGTGACTCAGGATTTTGTAGTCTGGAGAAAATACTGACCAATGCTTAACGTCATTTGTTTTTGCCACTCTGTTATGCTTTGCCTTGTCATGTGCAGAAAGCTGTTTCGTTTAATCACTTTAATGTTATGGAGTGTCACTTCATTGTTGTACTGCTTACCAAATGCGACTATGCCTGAGAGGCCCTCACAAAGTTGGAAAAATTCTAGTACTGGTTTTACACTGGATTGGGCTGGGGATGCTAAATCTTTTAATGAAAATACACATTTTATCACTAATAGTAAAAAGTTACAGTTATATTTAACATATACATTTCATTTGCAAAATGTTTCAAAACTCATAAGTAAAATCTTACATAAAATTTAGATGTCGGGTGTAAATTAAAAAGATTTCTTATGTTCAAAATTATTTTTTAGTCTTAATCTTAACAAAAGATCTCCTGTGCTACGTACGAGTATGGTGTAACTCTAATAATTTATGTAGGGAAGCTTTTCAGGCATATTTTGTGTGTAACAGCCTTCCAACTATTTCTTTCATAACTGTTTTTTCCAACTTTTTCTCAGGCATAGTCATGATACTGGTAATATAATAATGTAGACAGACAAGCAGGCAGACATATAGACAAGCAGACAGACAGGTGGGCAAGCAGACAGAAAAGTGATGACAGACAGATTGACAGAGAAAAGACAGATAGGTTGAAAGTCAGACATGAACACAAACAGCGTTAATCCAGCTGAACCTGATAAGTTGTTACTAAGTTCAAATCCATTGGTTGACACAGTGACATGCTGCCCTGTCCTGAATTGTAGCGAGTCGTTTGGAGGAAGAAGACGATGTCCTCTACTATGTTCTTTTGAGAGCAGCCGATCGGTTCTATGCAGAATGGAACCGATATCCAGGATACTATGAGGATACTATTGAAACTGACATTCCACAGATGAAGGTAAACCTCTCCACTGGATTTACTGAAAAGTAGAAGTCGATAAATAAGAGTTCGATACTTTGGTTACATCTTGCCAGTTTTAACTACAGTCTTTAATGAAAGTTGCCATAATTTTTCAGTAAATATATCAATGCCAAATGTTTGAATGTGCCTTCTTAATGTGTGAAAGTACTTGCGTAATGTATGAATGTGCTTGATTAATAATAATAATAATAATGACAATTTGTATGGTGCCATAACACAGCTATGCCTTTACAAGGGCACCTCACAGTCAACTAACAGCAGGGTAATGTGTGAGAGTACCTACTTAATGTTTGAAAGTACTCTATCTTCTGTGAGTAGAAACATCTAGGTCTCATTGCACACAGCATTATTTAAATTGGCAAATTCTTAATGAGCAATTATCTTGGGTTTCTGTTTTGATTCATATTCAAGCGTTCTGTTTGCAGAGCTGCGTTAATAAGCTGCTGCAAGAATGGTCTCTGCCTCCATCTATCAAGGACGACTATGTACACGAGTTGTAAGTTGACTTGTCTTCTCCAAAGTTCCATGCGCTGGTACCATGCAGTTCGGTAACTTATATGCTGCGGCTAACAACTGCACCATTAATTGAGGTGCCAAAATATTAGAGTACTAACACTTGTTATGAGTGAAGAACAAGAAGAAAGCTGTACAATAAATTGGCCATTTGTGAGCTAGAAAGTGTTGCACCTACAATTCCTTAGCCTCAACTTATGAGAGTTGGTGGCCACTGGCCAGTCATCTGCTTAGCTGTTATCTTTCCGCCTTCAATGTATATTCAGTGTACTCATTTTATAGCCAAATTGACTGAGTGGCACAAGTGGAATAGAAATCTCGAAACATGTTTCTGCCCTGGCAGGGATTTGAACCCCCAACCTATGACTTGGCAATCCAGCATGCTAACCATTATACTATCACATGAGATTTGGCCTAAAGCTCTGTAAAATGTGACTTCTAACAATGATATCTTAGCAACAGTTGACAGTTTTTCTTCTGAAAACTTACTGACAAAGTTCAATTAAATATAAACTCAAACCCATTTAGAATAGACAGGAAATGTGACAGAGATTGTTCCGAAAATGCGGATTTGAAGTCACGTTGACTGAGCATGTGAAGTTTCACCAATCAAAACAACTTTTCAACGTTTCTCAAAGCATCGCTTGGCTGGAGAGCAGAATATCTCGTAATTTGACCCAGATGTTAATTGTCAAATCTGTCAATAATGCCTTTTTAAGAGAATAAAGATTACAGGATATTTTTCCAGATTTAATTTGTCAAATTTTTTGTTCTGTTTTGTGAATTTTGTGTAACAGCTGTCGCTACGGAGCCGCAGAACTTCACTCTGTTGCATCGTTTCTGGGAGGAGCCGCTGCCCAGGAATCGATAAAGCTCATCACTCATCAATTTCTACCAATCAACAACACCTTCATTTATAACGCAATGAAGCAGACGTCCGTTACAGTCAAGTTGTGACCATGACATCTCGTCGTTCAACGATACTTTTGTTAAATGTTGTGTTAACCAGGGACTATTGGTTATATCTGGATTACGCTGTTTGTGATTTTTGTCTAACGTTTTTTGACGCATGAATGAATGCTCACGAAGTGTTTGACATCGATGTTTGCCTAAAAGAATTGAACAAAGTTTAAATTTTTTGTGCTTGTATAGTTTGGTTTAAACTCCATTTTGAATATAATATAGTTTGCTGGATTCAGTGACTAGTGTTAGTAGTTTGTTTATCTGGAAACTGAAGATCTAAGATTCCGGGTGAAATTTAAATCCGGTCTTGTATAATTATTAACCACAGATAACAGTAATATGTACTGTATTTCAGATATGTTTTACACACGCATAATTATAATTTCAGACATAAATAGTCACAATGCAGTGGACTATGTTGATGCTATGTTGAGACCGACCAGCCATGTCTCGATACATGCGTTGATACGGCTGGGTAATAGGGTACAGCTGAGGAAAGTCCTAGATTTGGTAGGGCTAACTCTGCTACGGTCCTACGGAGTGGGTTAATATGCCCTGCCATGTCCAGAAAATTAAGGTACTCTCATTATCCATGCTGTACAGATCGACTGAACTAGGAGGTCTAAATTTGACGTAGCTAACCGGGTAGCTTTATTGCCCCATTTGGAGTTCACCTTTGAACTTTTAACTCCGGATCAGAGGGAAATGCAACGTCTCACCTTTTCATTGGGTGGGCCATTTCACTGGAACGCACTCCCCGTCTCGATCTTATACGTATTTTTGACTAGGGACGCTGCATACACCTTTCAGCAACACTTGAAAACGAGGTTCTCTTTCACCTCTGGCCCCTAGCACTGTCCGTACAGAGAGACCCTAACTGGCCGATTCAAACGGGCACCGTGGTGAAGGCTATAACGCAATCAATTCATTGAAAAATGTGCAGGGTCGAGCCATATATACGGTCGCTATATAAAAACGTAGACATTATCGGTAGAGGCGCTAGACAAATGCCCTGAATTAATGAATAGGTCTACATGAATAAACGAATATATGAAATATTATGCGGTTTGCATATGTAAATATATGTTCTGAATGGACAAATGCTTGAATGAATTAGCCTACATTAGGCCTAATGGCTTTAATGCGTATCCATACGCCTACGCATGTGGGGAACGGACATTTCCCCTGGACATTTCCCCCCTCGGACGTTTCCCCCCTCGGACCCCCCGATTTCGACTAGGACATTTTCCCCCCCGGACATTTCCCCCCCTTCTGTACATACCTCTTCAATTGCACTCCCCGTCTCTCTACGTCTCTACTTATTATGCTCTTATTATTTAGGGCCTACGTTTTTTTTCTGTCGTTGTACTGTATGTACCTTTGTTTTCTCACCTCCTTTCATGTTCATGTTATTTTATGTTAGTTAAGCATTTACTGTGTTAGTTCTGTTACACCACTCTGATGGCCAATATGCATCTTTTTAACCTAATGATCTCAGGTGGCCCTGGCTTGCGGGACCTTCGGCCCCTTTTGGGTCTCCTGGGTTAACCGACAATAATTGTATAAACATGATGTAATTGGAACCTGTATTAAGCAGTGTGATTCTCGTTAACGATAACGATAACGAAAATGTTCGTTAACGAAAATAAAATGATTTCGTTAACGATAACTATAACTATAACTAAAAAATATCATTAACTATAAGTATAACTATAACGAAAATAACACTAACGAAAATTCATCTTTATTTTCGTTAATGCAAAAATAAAAATAGGAAGCGCAATATGGACGATTCGACATAAATGAGAACGAAAAAATTCGATACTTTAATTATGCAGTTTGTCAGTTACTCTGGAAACTCGTGTATTCATGAAGCTGAATGCACCTATGCTTCAAAGGCTTTCAAAGATCTGAGCGAATTGTGAAACAGCATGTTAATACGGACAATTTTGCTTATAGCCTTAATTATTGTAACTAAGTAGTAACTAAAATTAACTAAAATAAAAATCCATTAACTATAACTATAACTATAACTAAAAAATGATACTAACTATAACTATAACTAAAATAAAAAACCATTAACTATAACTGTAACTATAACTAAAATAAAATCTGCAAAGAGAATCACACTGGTATTAAGTTGGTTACCGAATAAAACGTTATGTTATGTTAATTGTCCATACAAGTCAAGCCCTGAATCGAAGTCAAGTGCGAAGTTAGAAATATCGAAACCGGAGCTTTAGATCAAAACATCAGACCGCTGAATGTTTATTTTAGGTTTCGACTCTAACCGACAATTGAAGCGCAAGTTTACCAATTGAACAAATAGTGTTCGTACCTTACGTTCAATAACGAATGCCTTGACGCATCATCAAAGACCTACTGGGCGTAGGCTACCTTCCAATCCCTTCTTTCAATACCTATATAGGCCTTACCTTCGTTTATCAAACGAGCGCGAAAGAATGGGTGCATATAAGAAGCAGACTTATTTCAATTTAGAGGGCTTATGGGGGAGGTCCAGGGGGAATGTCCTGGGGAAATGTCCAGGGGGAAATGTCCAGGGGAAATGTCACACTCTATGCATGTGAATATTTTACACATGCTTTGAATGAATGAACGAATGAATTACTGAACGAATGAATGAACGGACGGACGAATAAACGAAAGAATGAACTAAATATTTATGCGACTACTAGACGTGCTACTCGGCTTCGCACGGGTTATCTCTACCTTTATAACCGTTCCCGCTTAAGTTGCGTAGTTAACTTTGGCTTCTTTGAATGGTACTCACGCCCTTGTATTTAAATTTGGTATATCCTATATAGCGTTCCCGCTGGATTTCTATAGCGACCGAATAATTATAGCCTCGACCCTGTTCATTTTCAATGAATAGATCGGATGAGTTCCAACCCTTCACCACCGCTCGCCCGTTTGAACGGACGCCACGCTATTAGTAGGCTATCCCTGTGCAAGTCCCGTGCTAGCCCAAGATTTAAATTTCTGAAATAAACCAGCATCGGCAAGCGAACCGCGATCTAATTAACGCTCTCTATAATGGCACAGCGGTGCAGGAGACGCAGCAAACGCAGCTCTTACCAATGTCGTTAGATGACATCCTTGGCTTGTTGGAGAAGTCCCGAAATGCATTGCGAAGGCTGTATTGTAAGACGTCGTGTGCCGTATGATTTTTGAGAAATCAAAAATGGCGGCGTAATTTTGCAACGGTAGTCCAGTTCGAAATTAAAAATGTCCTTAGCCTAGGCTATATCAGCGTTTAAAGTAAATTGCGAGCTGCAAATAGTCGCTTTTACTTACAAATTCCCGTAAGAATGTTTTGTACAAATTTTCAAATCGCTAAAGCGTTCCCTTTCTGAGCCTTTAGTGGAAGGACAAACAAACAAACGGAAGGACAAACGTTGAACCTTGTAGTAGAGCCTATAGATAATGTAGCCTAATCGCTTCGCAAGTTAAAGATTTCTCCATCGCGCAAAAAGCCAAGTCGCGGGAACGAACACAGCCGCTGTGCAGGATTTATAAGGCCTAATAAATGGACACGACGTCGTAGGCTATCTATTTTTAGTCCTAATTCAGGTCCCCGTATACGGACCGTGCTAGACCGAGATTAAAATCTCTTGAATAAGCCACCGTCGTGATCATAGAACGAGAATTCGTGACTTCAGGCTTTAATATTCTTAAATATTCGTGAATATTAAGAAATTTTTATTATTCGTAAATATTCGTAAATATTCGTTGATGATGTTACTGTTTAAGATTTTTTTCGAACTAATTTAAGAATATGTGCACTGGTTTTGCGGCACGTACTTAGAGCCGTGGTCCGTAAGCTGGTACGATTAGGAACTAGATCTGTAAAAAGCCGACCACTTTCTCTCTCTCACTCTCTGTCTCTCTACGATCTCTCTATCTACGACCTCTCCTCTCTGTCGGTCTGGGGGTCTGTCTTTGCCTGTCTCTCTACGATTTCTCTCCATCTCGGACAGAGAGGGAAAGAAATCGTACGATCTCTCTCCCTCTCTATCCGTCTGTCTCTGTTTCTCTCTCTGCGGTGAAACTTACACGCTCGGTAATTCTATATAATTTTAAGCTATGTTTGGATGACTGATGTTCCGGTACCGAAGTTCCAATGATTCGGGCAACGTTGATTAATTATTAGGCCTAAACGCCAGGTTCGGCTGAGGCCAAAATCCTCTCAGTGGAGCAATCTTGGGCTGAGGGATAGGGAATTACAGAGATAGCTGGGTCATACAATCGGTGTTTGTTTCATATACTGGTGTCGTTCGTTTGGGCGCCAAAAATTTGAACACTGCATGAACGGCCCGCATGTAGCCTATTGAGACTTCAAACAATAAACTAAGTGAAGTGACTGATAGGCCTATAAGATGAGTAACTGTAACATGTAACTGTCCTTGTTCTAGCTCTAATACCTAGTTTTTGGCACTGAATTTTTTACTACTATTTCCGGATTTTGAAGAATTAAAAAAACAAAAAATTTAATATTCGTTGGCCAGTTTAACATTCGTCAATATTCGTAAATTTCTAAAAATCTTAATATTCGTAATATGCACATACTCGTTCTATGGTCGTGAGGCATCGGACATATGCAGTGTTTTAGTTTTCAGGGGTTGGGGAGGTTCGAGCCCTATAGCTCTTCCTCTAACCACTCAGCTAATTAACTGAAAAGTTGGGGGTCTGGAAAATAAACTATCTAAAATCGTCAAAATCGTCAGTTGTTTCGTGTGCAACATATTAACAACATCAGATTTTGACCTGCATTCGTGTACTTCATGCAGTTATATGTAAAATTTTCAACTCCCCCCTCCAACTTTTTACAACTAACAACTGGACGTAGGCTCTAACTAAGGGGCCATCTAATTAGAACGTACGCAGAAATCCGAAGAAAATTGACTCCCTCTCCTCCATGTATACGCATCTGCTGTAGTAATTGTCTGGTAGCTGAACTGTAACTCGTTTGAAGGAAGGCCAATAATTATACATGTAGACAAAGCATTGATGTCCCTCCCGCCCGCCCCCACGTTAGACCACATATGCAAGCAGATGCATTTCAGTTACTTCCGCCCTCCATGCGTACTTACTAAAGGTATGGTCCCTAGCCTAACGTAGCTAACAGGGTAGCTTTGTTGCCCAATTTCGGGTTCACTCTTCAGCAGAACTCTTAACTCCAGATCAGAAATGCAACGTGCCACCTTTTCATTGGGTGGGCCATTTCACTGGAACGGACTCCCCGTCTCGATCTTACACGTCCTGTTGACCAGGGACGCTGCATACACCTTTCAGCAGCACTTGAAAACGAGGTTCTCTTTCGCCTCTGGCCATATAGCATGGTCCGTACAGAGGGACCCTAAATGGCGTGGCACCCATTCAAACGGACAACGGTGGTGAAGACTATAACGCGATCAATTCAATAAAATATTAGCAATGTCGAGGCTATACGGTCGCTATATAAAATAGTAGACATCGGCCAGACAAATACCCTGAATTAATGAACAGGCCTACATGAACGAACGAATAATTATAGGCTTATGAAATATTATGCGGTTTGAAAATATAAATTTGTAAATGCATGTTCTGAAATCTGAATGAACGAATGCTTGAAAGAATTAAACTAATGCGTTTCCATAGGCATGTGAATATTTACACATGCTACGAATGAACGAACGATCGAACGATCGAATGAATGAACAAGTAAATGAACGAATGAATGAACGAGTAGGCCTATATGAACGAATGAATGAATGAACGAATGAATGAACAAGTAAATGTATGAATGAATGAACGACTGAACAAATGAATGAACAAGTAAATGAACGAACGAATGAATTGAACGAGTATGAACGACTGAACGAATGAATGAAACGATAAAATTGAATGAACAGAATGAATGAAACGTCTGTCTGTTTGCGTCCAACGCTAAATAATAATAATAATAATAATAATAATAATAATAATAATAAATAATAATAATAATAATAATAATAATAATAATAATAATAATAATAATAATAATAATAATAATAATAATAGAGATTTGAGTGCCGTAGTTAGTAAGCAGTCGATGACTCGATCGAAGCAACGATTCTGAAGCACTTAAATGTATGAACGAATGAACGAATGAATGAATGAACAAGTAAATGAACGAATGAATGAACGACTAAACTATTGAATGAACGGACGAATAAACGAAAGAATGAACGAAATATTTACGCGACTATAATTATCTAATCGCAATGTAGAGATTTCTAGAGCGTCCAAAATCGAAGCCGCGGGAACGAGCACAGCCGCTGCATGTGCAGGGTTTCTATGGCCTAATAAATGGACACGTATCTTTCCGTGATTGATAATGAAATATAAGGCGTTGTACTCAGTGGCGTAACGAAGTGGGCAGAGGGGGCAGCCGCCCCCGGGCGCAGCACCAGATGGGCGCAAAATTGGCTTTCAGTGGTAGGCCTACACAGTACTAATACAAGAACGATTAAAAGTCAACAAGAAAATTAAAAGGGGGCGCAGTCATCAATCCTTGCCCCCGGGCGCTGCAACCCTTCGTTACGCCACTGGTTGTAGGCTACTAGCTATTATCTCGGGTAATTAAGTGGGTTCTAGAAACTCTAGCTTTGAGTATAGGCTCTATAGTTGGAAAACATGTGAATAGGCTTAATAGTGAACCCTGATATTTCAGTCATCATTTCAGTAGGCCTATTTCGCGCTTTGACAAACAAGAAGTCTTGGAAAATCACCCTGGGACACAAGGTCTTATTAAACTGTAAACACGTACCCATCGCCGCTCGAGGTTCGAACGATACAATCACCGACATCTGCTGTGATAAGAATCATGACATTGTGGGTTCGGGACATGTGTTGGTTGTTTTCGCCGATGGTGGCGACATACCTGCGTCACGCAGTTTATTATCAATTCCGATAAAATGAAGAACTAGCGCAAACATATTCACCGATTCCCACAAAATATTCCGTAGGCCTATAAATTGGAAGCGTCGATCGTCCAAAAGTTATTCAGACGCTGTATTGAACCGCAATCGCCACGATGTTGCAATTCGTATTTCTAGCGCTACTCGGTGCCTACGTCCAGGCAGACATCACTGGGACGAACCCGCCGAGCGGATCTTGCCTCTGCTTTTCTGGAGACGCTGTCAACATTCGAGATACAGGTCTGATTAATTATTTATAGACGGCGCTACATAATATTATGAGTTCCATAAGAAATAATATCTACACTGTTAGTGCGTTCTACAGCCCATGGAGACTTGTTGCTCTCGAGATTCCGTACGACTATGCAGACAGCTCCCTGTGCATTGCACCATCCCTCCGAAACGGACCTCTACTTGAATATCTACTGAGAGCTCAAGAAATATTTTCAACCTGTGCTATACATGGGCGTATTTATGGGGTGGTTTTACATGTTCAAACACACGAAATAAATGCATTACTGTTATCAAACACTAAAAATGTAGAAAAATACGACTATGTCCAATGGAAACCCCGAAAACTAAACACCCCACGAAATTGTTTTCCGGCTATGCCCCTAGTGCTATAAGATTTAATAATAGCCGTGTTTAGCGCCCTTAGCAGGTTCACGAAACACGCTGTACATTGTACAAGTATCCAGCAACATAAATCATATATGCAGCTCAATTTACGTTTGCGAAATGTCTGTCGGCGAAATGTGTGTGGACGAAGTGTAGTAGACGAAAAGTCTGTAGACGACTTGTCGTGACACCTCAGGAGACGAGTTCAACAGTTTCAGTCACTTTATCATTGTTAACCAAGAACGCGAGTCACGAGGAGGACTCTTCACTCTTTGCTGTCGTTACCTCGGCGATACTAGGCCTAATCCGAACAAGATTAAATTGTTACTATACTGTTACTATAGGCTAGACAGTCAAGTTCGCCGTGTAACAACAGTTACTCTTTCTGGTTCGCAAAGTAACGTTGTCTCAAGACTTCTTCGCCCGCTATCGAAAAATCGAAATGTAACCAAATAGACGGGGCTTCTTGCCAGAAGAACAGATCTCACGATTCGCAAATTAAGTAACGATCGAAAAACCGAGGCAACAGAGTTCTTTCAGTAATAGCCTATGGCAGCGTTTCACAAACTTTTTGGCCAGGGAACCCTTCGCATCTTAGTATTTTCTGGCGTAACCCCAATCTCAACTAAACGTATTGAGGCATGCATAGCGCCTGAGAAGCATGCATAATAATAATATAGGCCTTACTAAATACACGCTCATAATAAGCAGTTTATTAAAAAAAATTATCTTGAAACATTAAAATGCACTGTTTTTAAAACCATTAGCCTACTCATGGAGCACAATATTTGGAGTAGGCTACATGAAGTTTGAATGTGCGCGGTGCTTTTGTTTCTTTTCCTGTAATTATTTATTTGGTTTGATGCTAGAAAGCTAGATTCTTATGTCAGGTGCATCATTTAGTCGATTTCTGTATTTTCTTTTTGTTGCAGTAGGCCTATAATATGAGCATCCAGTTTCGCGCAAATACGTTGTGGCAAATGGCAGAAGCATGATTATAACTTACTGCACATTTTGCTTCAGTGGGGTATTCCTTAATTGGCCCACTTCAGAAATCGATCAATGAAAGTTCAATGAAATTCTGCTTCATTTGCGAGTCCGACGTTATGTCAATAAGAAGTTCGTACTTTTTATTAGAAAAGTTAGCTGAATTTTGGGCAACTTTGAATGGTTTCGAATCCAGTTATTACCACCCTTCTTGGGAGGAAAGTATTTAACAAAGTTCGCTTCAAGGTTGTGAATATGATCTGCAATTTCTGTACGAATGTTTCCGTCGACAACACAATCCATTTAAATCAAAAGCTCATAATTTGTAAGGCTGGAAAGCATTCCACATTACTAGATTCAACACAAGAGGCCCAGAACCCCAGCTTACGCGACAGTTTATCAATTTTGGCAAATTTTATGCCAGCGAAATAAAATAATTAATTGCTAATACTGCTGTACGATTTTCTGACTCGGCAGTACTTTTTAGACTTTTGCATTTAAGCTTGTTCGGATTAGGCCTAGTATCGCCGAGGTAACGACAGCAAAGATGACTAAGTCCAGACTTACAGCTTTGACATTTGACATACTTAGGTCCCTGCAGTGATATATATAAATAATTACTGAAGTCTAATGGGAACAGAGGGCAAAACACATAAGCTTAAGACGACTGACGGCAGTTTTAAACTTTTTGTGTAGTTTTTTAAAACTGTGTTGGAATGTTTTATTCCTATAACATTTCTCAATAAAATTTCTTTAATTACAACTCTTCGCGGAACCCTTGGCTTCATCCCCGCGGAACCACTGGGTTCCGTGGAACTCACTTTGGGAAACGCTGACCTGGAGCACCTTGCCCACAATACGGAGTCCGCATGTTCGCAACAGAATAACACGCGCTTCTTACCCAGAATTGCAAAGTTCGCAACTGGCGAGCTGCCTCTGACGCAGATGTCCGACCGTTCTTTCGAGATAATTCTTGCGCGTTCCTTCCTCGTTGTTTTTTCCTGTCGCTCGCGAATTCTAGTCGATCGCTTGCTCTCCGAATGTGTGTAGAACTCTGAATGTCGTATAGGATAATTTACGGTCTGCAGAACTCGGTCTCGAACTCGGACTGTCGTCTGCTATTCTCTCCGACTGTGTGTCTTTAGGCGGTCCTTACAATCAATAATAAATACACCCTGGCCATTAGCCTACATGTTATATTATACTATACATTACATGAAATTTACATCTCTAAGCACCTATAGGAGCCATGTGTTAGCTTTCGAAACGCTGTCTATAATGTATTTCTGTTAGATCCTGTTTTCTTTGTCTTTGTCAGCCTGCGGCACTGTGATTGGGTCAGCTAACAGTGGACAGTGTTACATCTACATGGGAGGAAAGCAGACGTGTGTCCTGAGCGGAGTCACCTACGACTTCTTCCAATTGGACTGGGGTAGCACGGTATGGCCAGTTTTCTCAGTCCACATCAGATTCTCAGTGAAAGCGAAATTTGTTTGACCGTTTGAGGTTTAGAATATTTATTTCACCTTACTTGAGTTCATGATCTTCACGAAAGTTTGAGGTTCTTGATCTGCCTTGACTCTTTTGTTCCTAGGATTAGGACTGCTGTGGCCCAACACTGGGCATTTGCTGCTGTGAGTCCCTCCATCTGGAATGACCTTCCTCCCTCACTGAGGGCTAAACTAATGGCTGACTTTCCTCGTCGGTTTCTCATTCTTTAAAAGGTGTTTCTTTTCCTCGGGGCTTCCGTGCTGAGAGCGCTTCTGAATAGTTATTCTGAGAGAGGCACTTTACCTCATAATTTTAACCTATCAGATAAATACTCTTGAAACTTTATACCGGTATCTCGTATGTTATTTCTCAACTCTTATTAAGCTGTTACTCCATTCTGTACTGTTTTTGTGTACTCCTACAGCGTTTTGCCTGTTGTTAACTCAATAAACGAATAGGCCTATACACAATGATCATAAAATGTTTAGATACGATACTCCTGAATAAGGTGACCACCTGCACCTAAAGATTTGAAGTTTCACTGTAGAAATTTAAAATATATTATAATTAAAGTTAATTCCAAGTAGACCTATATTATTAAATACTCTTGAAACTTTATATCTCGTATGTTATTTCTCAACTCTTATTAAGCTGTTACTCCATTCTGACAGTGACTAGGGCCTACTGATTGCCTATAGCCATGCCAAACATAAAACTTGAACTGTTCTTGATGAACGAGTTTTTTAGGTTAATTGCTGGGCAGAGGTTTTGGAACTATTTCCTGTAGTGTCCATTCTGCTCTGTCGCATATTTGTTCTCAATTTAAGAATTACCTTTTCAAAAATGCTTATCCTCCATAGGCAACCTCTTTGTTTTACGGAATGGTCTTCTGGATATTGACCCGATGATAACGGTTTAGTTTTGGTGCGTCATCGGATGATGCCTTGATTATTATTAGACACCGGTGAGAAAGACATTATCAATTATAACTAATTTTGATTAAATAAACTGCTGATTTAGTAAATGTTTATGATCTTTGCTGCAGGATGGTTGGTCTGCTGGAACCTATTTGAACACAGCTGCCGCAAGTGCCTGTGCCGGTAAGTGACTTAATTGGCGCTGTGAGATTTAGTGCATGACAGCAATTCATTGAGGTTATTATTTAAATTATTAAAGACCTGTAGATTTTAATTACATTTTAATTAATTGGTTTTAAAATAGTCATTACGGTTTGCATCTCATAAACATACATGCATTCATGCACACATACATACATACATACATACATCCATTCATACATACATACATACATACATACATACATCCATTCATACATACATACATACATACATACATACATACATACATACATACATACATACATACATACATACATACATACATACATACATACATACATACATACATATATACATACATACATACATACATACATACATACATACATACATACATACATACATACATACATGCATGCATGCATGCATATATGCATGCATGCATACATACATACATACATACATACATACATACATACATACATACATACATACATACATACATACATACATACATACATACATACATACATACATACATACATACATACATACATACATACATATCATACAGATATGCATACGTACATACGTACCCTAAGTACGTAGACTACATACAAACGTGCACACGTACATTCAAAAAATAGGGCAATGCATAGGCTTGCACATTGAGATTTGTTATCTAAGAAGATTACACTATATGCTTAGTCGATTGTGTTTTGTATTTATGCAGCGGGTTCTGGAGCATTTACGGATGCTTGTCTGGCCTGCATTTGCGAGGTAGGCTTCTTCTGTCTAGATATATGCCTATCACCTACGTCTAGCTGTGTTGTCCTATTTTTGCCGACAATATAATATTGTAAAGGCAAAAAACTTTTTTAACAAGTCTGTATCGAAACTCCTCATAGAAAGTCTGATCCCAAGGTCAAAGCGCAAACATACATACCGTGATAAACGTACGTAGCCTAACATGTAGGCCCTACGTAGACTAAATGTATACAAATACACGTATTTTTTTATTTTTAATGATGACAGAATGACTTTTTGGTAATAGAATCGTTGTTAAGTTTGGGCCTACTTTTTCACGACGCTGTGCAGTGTGCACTAGCAAACATGTTTAGCGTCGCCCTCCTCCTTTATCCCGGCTTGAGACTGGAACCATCGGATAATGGCAGTGACGGAGTTGGTAGTAAGAACATAGAAGCGAAGAATTCATTGGTCGTTGAAATTTTACAGTGAAATTAATACTTACCAAAAATATGTAGTAATCGACGGTTATGTTACGTTAGGCCACCTACGTGCATTGTCCCCATTCGAACAGAAATGGTTTGTAAGTCGTTACAGAATAGAGGCAAAGATCCAGAAAGATAAACTTAATTCGAGATTCTTGGCAGTGCCAAACAACTCAGGAATGTCAACAGCACACTCTTTCTCAAACTGTCAGACTATAACCCTACTTGAACTGCTAAGTAAAATGTCCAGGCATTGAGTGAACTAATCTTTCAGAATCAGAAATTCATACTAGGGCCTACACACTGCACACTTCAAACAAGTCATTTGCACTTTGTGTCAGAAAAAACAATGTTTTAGGCTCTCGTTCTTATGATAACTGCTGTTAACGTGTTGCAGATCGAGTCCAGCTGCAATCCGAATATTGGATGCCTGTGGGACGTGAATTCCTACAGCTGTGGCCCATACCAAATTAAGGAGCCATACTACCTCGATTGCGGCTCTCCAGGAAGTGGTAAATATGCGTGTATTTTCGTACAATCGTTAAACCAAGCCCTGGCATTTCAAGGCCAAAACTCTTTCCCTCATGCGCAACTGCCTTTTCGGGGTGGCTCCATCAGTTACCCGACGTCTTTCTTCACTCTGGTATCCTCCTTACCTGCAAGGACCTATATCTGAGATCGTCGACCCGCAGCTCCATCAGTTACCCGACGTCTTTCTTCACTCTGGTATCCTCCTTAGGGGCCGTCCATAAATGACGTCACGCTATTTTGGCCGATTTTTGACCCCCCTCCCCCATGTCACACTTCGTCACAAAAAGTCACACACCCCTGAAAAATGACGTCACAAAGCTCTGACCCCTAAAACCAAATTTCCACTTGATAATAAAACATGTTTAAATCCCATTTATTGTCATAGTAGCCTAATAAGTATTTAAAAATCTGATAGTGAAAAATATTTAAATAATTAGAAAATTATTAATAATGGTGCCCGTTTACATTAAAATAATCAAAAAATTATGAAAATTTTAATACTCAAAATTAGTGTTGTTATTTTAAACTTAAAATGTTGTTAATTGTTAAATTTAATTACACAGACCTGAAGTGACGTCACATTTCGCTGACCCCCTCCCCATGTCACACATCGTCACAAATTTCCGACCCCCTCCCCTAGGTGCGTGACGTCATTTATGGACGGCCCCTTACCTGCAAGGACCTATATCTGAGATCGTCGACCCGCAGCCGTTTGGTTGTCGCTCATATGCCCTCTGCTACGGCCCATTCCAGGTGCCTTGCCTGTGTAGGCCCCTCAGCTTGGAACTGTTTTCCCCAGTCCCTTCGCCCTCGAGTTACTAGCATTCTCACCTTCCCAGTCCCGAAGACGCCTTAAGACTTTCTTGTTTGCTGGTCCAGGCACTAATGCGCGGGTCGAAAGCGCTGCTGATTTCGAGCGGCGCTATATAAATGCTCGATTACATTACATTACAATATTATTTACATTATGGAACGTAGGCTACAGGACTTTGATGTTGACGACGAAGACGATGACGACGACGATGATGATGAATTCATGTTTACATGAACATCGCCAAAGACGTTCAAATATTGTCTCTGTCAGCATTTCCTACATGGAGCCCCTATAGAGCACATATTCCCATATGGGACTCGTATAGAACCAGTGTGGGTCACATCTATTACCAGGATCCGATTTGTGAAAAAGAAACAGGGGGTTGGAAATATATAAATAATAATATTGCTAACTTGCTTTATCTTCCATAAAAAAACTTATCTTCCATAAAAAAAAACTTTACCGGCGAGACTAAATCACGCAAATACCCGAAAACACTCAATGCAACGAAATTAGAATGGCTGTCAATTAGCCTGTCATAACAATCAAGTGACGAAAGCAGACACGGCCGAGAAGGACCAAGTTGTTGTATTGTCTGAAAGGATAACCTACTTCTTAACAACTCTATCACAATATCAACCTACATCAGCCTGATTGGTCATAATGTAGACTAGCCTATAATATATTGTTATTGTGAAGTCGTTTGGTGTACGACTGTGGGTAATGAATTTGAGGGGTCAAGCCAACCCCGGGGTCGGCAAAAGGTTAGAAACAGGGGGCTGAAAGATGAAAGGAAGAAGCTGGAGGGTCCAACCCCCGGGTAAATCGAACACTTTCTATTGCCCATGGAAATGCTGGCAGAGGAATAACGTTCGTGTGATGCTGTTGGTGACTTTCAGACTGGGAGACTTGCGCCAACGACATGGCCTGTGCGGAGACCTGCGTGAGGGCCTACATGGACCGTTACGGAACTTACTGCACTGGGGGCGCAACTCCGACCTGTGAGGACTACGCCAGGATACACAACGGAGGTCCGTCTGGTTGCACGTGTACATGCACCGATGGCTACTGGGACAAAATCAGGACCTGCTGTGGTGGGCAGACAGGATGCGACTGATCGAACACATCTTCCAACGTTCTCTCCTGCACGGAGGAATGCTACTGAGGATGAATTAATTAACAATGTAAATGCAAATTTAGCGTATTTGCAAGCTGAAATTTTCTGATTGTATTAAATCTATAATGAATGTCAAATAAACTACGGCCAACGTTAGCATCGTTCTTGTTAAACTGCGGTCACAGAGTCTGCAAGGCTTGCGCTGTTGTTTAGCCAAAAACAGGGATTATGTATACAGAATCGTTTAGCGGTACGAGAGATAAATCCCGCCAGGGCTGATAGCTAATTCAAATGACTTTATAAATATTATTACCCTTAAAATTTTAGATTATGTTCAGTAAGGAGGGGAATGGTTAAATGGTTACACTACTGCTTGAAGAACTATTATAACTTGAAACACACGGCTCGATTAATTCATTCCCAGAATTTATATAGCGCCCCTCAAGAAGCCTACTCATAGGCGCTTCCAGCCCAGTCACGGCTAAACAGAAAGGACTTAATAGTTGGTAGAATACAGGCATATTGGTGCAATGGTGCGGAGCAGCAAGCGCAGCTCCAATGGGAGCCCATTCCAAGTGGACGCCCAATAATCGAGGAGGCTCGGCGCTGCCTGAGAGATGAACGAGCCCGGAGGACAAGAAGCTCTCCCTTGGCCAAGGAGAGCAGAACCAGACGGGGAGCGAGGTCGGAGACAGGACGACAGAGGTCAAGAAAGGTTGTATGGAGCACAACCAGCGAGACACCTCCAAACTAACGTTGCTGTCCTGTAAGAGAATAATAATATGCTGATACGCTGCGAGGCAGAGAGGCAGCGCAAAAATATCCCCCATGTAAGCAGAGACTGAGGCGTATTTTGAAACACGACCAACATAAAGTCGGGCAGCTGATCGGAAGACCCGGTCAAGACGCCCTATTACCCCAGATGGGAGACCAGCAAGAATAGAGTAACAGTGATAAACTCTGCTGGTAAGTGGTATCAAAGACATGGACAAGAACAACGGCAGCATCATGGCAGAGAGAGAGAGAGAGAGAGACAGACAGACAGACAGACAGACAGACAGACAGACAGACAGACAGACAGACAGACAGACAGACAGACAGACAGACAGACAGAGACAGAGAGACAGACAGAGACAGAGAGACAGACAGAGAGACAGAGAGAGAGACAGAGAGAGAGAAAGAGAGAGAGAGACAGACAGACAGAGAGAGGTGTTACGAAAAACTGAGCTTTTGGTCGAGCGTCACCCCAAGGTCGCAAACGTTATGTGAAAATGTGACACGAGTTAAGGTGTCAGCCAACAGGTGTCTGTCTACACCTACCAGCTTTCTGCGACTGCCAAGCCAGATAAACTGAGTTTTAGATGGATGCAGAATCAGACGCCAGACGGTTGGAGGTCATCCATCCAACCAGAGAGGGCATCAATAGCGCCGCACATCAGTCCAACAGAGGCCTCACGGTAGTGGACATACGCTTGTATATCGTCAGCATATAGTTGATGCAATAGCCCGCTAGACTGCAGCAGAAAGCTAACATCAGATGTGTAGAAGATGTAGAGCAAAGGGCTCAAAACTGACCCTTGGGGACATAAAACCGGACAAGGACCCAGCGGGACCTAGAGGACCGAGCAACAACAGTTAGTGCGCCTTGTGAGGAAGGAGGTAAGCCATTCTAGAGGTAGCCCCTCTAGGTCGACGTGAGAACTAATATATAGGCCTAGTTCTATATTGGATTAGAACTGGCTTTGTGTGAAGTGAACCGCTGTAGTTTCAATTTTCGTTCATGGTTTAATTATTCTTAAAACCGAGAACACCGTTAATAATAATTAAAAATTAATAATAATAATAATAATAATAATAATAATAATAATAATAATAATAATAATAATAATAATAATAATAATAATAATAATAATAGAAATAATTTTCCGGCTACAAAGGAGCCTACTGGACTTGCTAGGTCTGATGGGAGACGTCCGGATGGTGTGACGTTCATTCCATGGGAGGGTGGCAAAAGCCTTGCCTGGGATGCCACTGTCCTCGACACCCTGGCAGAGTCATACCCAGTGGCGCAGACCAACTCAACATTAATCATAATTTTAAGTAGTACTTGGTAGATATCATTTTTAATAATTCGAAAGTGAAAAGCTAGCAACTATTATGATGTTATTATAATTGCTAGAAGTTTGCGCGTCCGAAGACGTTTCAAATGACCTTCATGACGTATAGGCCTACTATAGGAGCCCATCTACTGAAATGAAATGAGTGTAGTCCTTCTCTTCTCCCTCTCTCCCACCGCTTCCCTCCATCCCCACCCTATCCTCCTCACTCTCAGTCTTCCTTCACTTCGACTCACCCTGCCACTTCCCCTTCTCCGTCTCTCCATTAGCCTCTCCCTCCGCCTCTACCTCTTCCACTCTCCTCTCCCTCCGCCACCCCTCCTCCTCTTCCCCTCTGCTCCTACTGACTGTGGCAAAGGATTTAATGTAGGTCTACAGACTGAGGACCAAAAGAAATCTTGCGACCTCTAGTGTTGACAACCCGCTGGCTGAGCCAGTCTCGCTACATCCTCTACCGACACACTTCATTCCCTCCTCCTTCATTCCCCTCTCCTCTCCCTGCGGGCCAGCCACACTCGGCGCTCGTGTGTGGCTGGCCCGTGGGGCTCCGTATCTGAATTCAGTAGGCTATATGCAGAAGCTGTGTCATCTGGTTTTTCCAAGCATGAGACAGCGATGTTCCTCCTTTTTGGCGATCCAGACGATGCTGCTACCAAATCTTCATTTTTGCGTTTGTTTTTTTCCTCTAGAGCAACCATGGTTAACCGGGAAGAAATTTAAATTATATTATACACAAACACAGCAAAATTAATATAATTCTGCAGTGGCCCGGGAAGCGTACAAACACACAAAGAGTTTATGACTCTCCATACCCTATCCCCTCAGCCTTTAAGGCAGAGGTGCACAACCCGCGACCCGCTGGCAGATAAACGAAGCAGAGGGTGTTCTGACAGGTAGGCTACCAGTTAGAGGTCATTGACCGGTCAATGTTCGGCTGACCTGAAAGTGGCCTTTAAAGAAACTCACAAATTTAATGCCAGCTGTCTGAAGATACTTTTGTACATGTCTCAATTTCTCAATTTCAGGCTTGCGAGTATTTCATGCACAACCCGGGCAGAATTTAATGCAACCCGGGCAGTGCTCATAATTGCCCGGGCGTGGCTACGCCACTGGTCATACCGCACCAGATCAGCTGAGGTTGCGGGTGCTGCTGCCGAGATCGCAGCAGATAGAAAAACAACCAAATACACTGCCATTTTGCCATCTTATTGCCTTGTGCCCTAGGCCTTTGAAATGCTGGGTCCAATAAACCAAGAAGGCCTTGCTTTGATCAACCTCATCGGCTACCGGCTTACATCAGTAGACAACAGAGAGACAACTTTTCTCTTTCAGCGCTTATCGATGACTATTCAGCGCTTCAACGCAGTTGCTTTTTTTAGCACTTTTCTCACCAACCAATCCATCTGTGAAGACTAGCTATTCCAGAACAACGTGCCCCCCTAATTTTTGCAATCCTGAGGGATCCAGTGCTTTTTTTCTAGAAAAAAAGGTTCCGGAACTTAACAAATGTAGAACAATTATTATAGGGGCTTATTTTATGCTGAAATTTCTATTCATATTATATCAATGTCAATAAACACTGAAGGCACTGAAATTAAATTAAAGTATCTAAATAATTTTAAATAATTTTTTATGAAAAATTTAAATTAACTAAATTACTTTGTAATAGCCGAAAAAGGTCCCGGAACGCCGTTCCGGACCGCTCCTGCTGAAAAAAAGCACTGGAGGGATCTAAATAATAATAATAAAAATAATAAAAAAAATAATAATAGTCGTGTTTATTAAGAAGCTCAGTGACAAACTGCAGTAAGTAACCTTGAAACATTGAAACATGACGATACAAATTTAATATCATAATCTTATTGAATCCGGGTCTTGGCAGCCTGTTAGTGTTAGGTGCAAAATCATTTTACAGCTGCCCCCTAGGGAGTGGAAGGTTGAGTCGACTGTGTTAGTATAAAGTGTGTTTTGTGATTTTGTTTTGTTTGCTGGTGAATAAACTACTTACTTACTTACTATGACACTCTAGTAACTGAGTTGTCTGCAGATACATGCATATTGGTAGCCTGATTATGGTAGGGTCTACCGTATTCGAGCAGCCGTGCCCCTACCGACGTGTCTGGTTGTCTGCCGCTGCGCGGCGCTTGGGCACCGTCTGCCGAAGCGGGACTCGAGCGAAAGAGTTGTCACACAACACGCACAAGATACACAGACATTCTGTAATATTATTAATAACTAAAACTAAAACTCACGAGATAACGAAAACTGATTAAAACTAAAATCTTGATTTACGAAATATTTAATAACTAAAACTAAAGAGACAACTAAAACTTCACTGATATAACTTCACAAAAGTAATTATAAGAAGACTAATATAATTATGTATTGTAATTATTCTACTTAATAGGCCTATTAGTTGATTGTTTGAGTCAGTGTCCACGCTGAAAACTGTGTAAGCCTAATAAAACACGCTTAAACGGACGTAATAATAATAATAATAATAATAATAATAATAATAATAATAATAATAATAATAATAATAATAATAATAATAATAATAATAATAATAATAATAATAATAATAATAATAATAATAATAATAATAATAATAATAATAATAATAATAATAATAATAATAATAATAATAATAAAAAAACTGGGTTGGTTTTGTTTTGCTGTACTGTCTAGCTTCTGCTGAACTGTGACAGAACCTTCTAAGAGCTAGCTCCACCTCCAGCCTTAACCTATGCAGTACGCACTTCAGACTACTATTATAGTAACTAACTTCAGTAATCTTGAGCAGTTTAATCAAGCTTCTTGAACTAACACTAAACTAGACACTGCACGTCATGTCACATCGCCATCGTCGCTACGCGACGGTTGGCTACATGAATAGATAGGGTGGCGCCAGTGGCGTAACTAGGGGTTCGTGCGCCCGGGGGCAAAAATTTCCTGAAAATTTTTTTCTCAGTTCCGCCAAAATTTCTGATGACCTTTTTTTTGCTTTTCCGCCTGTTTCTCTGCTTTTTCAACAAGAACCTTGTCAAATCTCATTTTGCGCCCCCTTTGCCCGCGCGCCCCCAGACTCACGTACAAAAAGTTACTTTTTTTAACTATTTTTCTATTTTTACCTGATTTCTTTAAAAAACACATTTTCAGACCTAATTTTGCGTCCCCCTCCTGCGCCCGGGGGCAGCCACCCCCCTGCCCCTCGTTACGCCACTGGGTGGCGCGGTGGTGTAGGGGTATGTTCGGTGCCTTGCAGCCGGAGGGTTGCAGGTTCGAATCCACCTCAGGCCGTGCGCGTAGGGACCTTGAGCAAGTCCTTCGCCCACAATTGCTCTGCAATATGATTGCTTCTGCGTCGCCGAGGCGTGTGGCACTTCTAAGCTTGGGGCAACCTTAGTAAGAAGGGCGATATCAATGATCAGTTGTATTGTATTGTATAGATTCTCAATGCCCAGTGTTTTCTGTCATTAGGCCAGGCTGGCCAACACCCACAAGTCCGGTCCAGTTCAGGATGTTGTCGATCCACGATATTCACGTAATCTACTGCCGTCTTATTTGTTGAGCTGGTAGTCTGATACTAATTTCTGTACCGTAGTGTAGGAGACTCCCTTGTAACCTATATAGCTGCCTAGCTAATCGAGTGACAGCGTGGCTCAACCACACACGATATCGTTCTAATACATGAAATTTTAATTAACAGTTAGACTATGTATACAGTTTGACGGTTTGAGGACGAGTGTGCAATTGAAATTCATGAGTGATAATATTATGGGTACCGGTGTATAACAATACAACTGTTTGGCCAAGAGACTACACTCCAAGTCGGCAAAAGTCGATCGTTTATTTGCTGATTCGATCGAGTCGACGAGAGGTCGACTAGTCGACAAGGTTGATCGAGTCGATCGACGGCCGAGCCAAGTCGATCGTAGCACTCCACTCGATCGACCTCGGGGTGTATAGCAGAAGAATTGTTCACAGCCCTCATAAAGGAGCTCTCGATTCTGCGGACCAGTACAGCGAGTGACAGACATCCTGCTAGCGCAGATCCGATTCTCGATTCAACAGATTCTGAGGTTTCTGCTGTCAGGTCTGAAGCATTTTTATGGTGGGTTGACAGCAGATTGTCTGTGAAGACGTTTTGGATGATGCCCCATGTGAAGACGCGCTGGATGGTCTGGCCTGTGAAGAGGCGTTGGATGATCTCGCCTGTGAAGAGGCGTTGGATGATCTCGCCTGTGAAGAGGCATTAGATGATCTCGCCTGTGAAGAAGCATTGGATGATGTCGATATTATGTATGTATGCTGAGACATGAGCGAATTTAGGAAATCCTCCGATGTCGCCTGTAGAAGGTGTGAAGACGAGGCATTTCGCATCCTACCAGTAGAAGAAGAAATGACGTGAACGAGAAGAGCGGTGAAGTATATCCGCTAAGTAGGTCCGCTTCTTAGAGAAGATGAGGACATACCTTAGAGGATTTAGCTTAGAGAAGATAGATGAACCGTTACCTTACATTAGTCAGCCGAAAAAGAAAATCACCTAAAGAGATATGCTTGCTGACTCCTTTTGCGGACACCTTCAAACGCCGACTTTCCACACCTGCCTCGTGAATGAGAAGAGCGTATCGTCGGCATGGCAGTCACCAGATTTTCTCAATCGTAATATTACGACATCTGGTGAGTAAACAATTGAAACAACACATTAGGCCTATCTAATATCATCGCATCTGATCTCATATTTTCTCATCTATTTTTCTTTTATGACGCAGCTTTAATAATTATAATACACAATGCGTCATCAGTCGATGGTCGCATCGTAGTCAAACGTTGTAATGCTTGAGAGAAGATCATGGGCGTAGCCAGAAAAAAATTTCGGAGGGGTTTTCAGATTTTCGGGGGGTTTTCTATTGCAGATGGTCGCAAAAACTAAGGTTTTTTGGGTATTTCCCATGTAAAAGCATATAAAAACTTTGGGAAACTTATTTGGGGGTTTGGACTCGTAAAACCACCCCTAAATACGCCCATGGAGAAGATACTGGTCGAAATCCAGTTATTATGGAAACAAGAAATCAGGATCCGGTGGGTCAGGCAGCTAGCTATTGTTGTATGCTGTCTATCCTGGCATTGATGAGGACCACTTGTTGTGACCACTTAGGCCGAGATAAGACATCTGGTGGTGCTTTAGAATAGCTAAGGCTGAACGTTTGCTGTCCTCGGTTCGTATACCGACAGATTGTTTTGGGTTTTGGTCCATGCATAGGTGATTTTTGTGTTGTTTTTTCCGTGGGACCCGTTGGTTTTTTTGTTCAGTCATACTCTTGGGTTGAAGTCTTTTTTGTGGTTCTGACTTCGGTTACATCTTGAGTGGGTTTAGTTTTGAATCTGGTTGTAGATAGCATTTTTAATTCTTGTGCATAATATGGACTCTATTTTGCTGTAACCAGATTCTAATTATATATTATCTGTAGACCTGCGTTCTCTTGGCATGTTAATGTAATAACAACAGCAACTGTTTTGTGTGGAAACTGGAATCTTATCAGATCAGTGTACCCGGTATCCTTGTTTCTTTCGGTGACTGCCACAATTGTTACAATCTTGCAGCCAGTGGTTAAAGGGGTTAGGTGAGCAGTGGGAACTCCGAAGAAGAGTTCTATTGGAACGCATGTGTTATCATGGTTCCAATGCATGGCGAGCAGTGGAAACACAAGCAAAAAATTTCCAGAGCAGTGGGAACGCCGTTCCCCAGTTCCCAGTTCCCACACCACTTTAAACGCTGCAGTTGCAGCTTTCTTCCCCTAGTTTCTGTTTTTCAGGTTTTATTCACACTTTCGGCTATTTTCAATGTAGAACCGCAAGCACTCCTTACTGAAGAGGGCATCGTCAGCAAATCTCGCTTCGGGCGCCACATAAATACGTTTACCTTCAGAAAAGAAAAGCACGCGTACATCGTCAGCAAAGCAATCAGCAGATCCTATCTACATGAATCGTCATATGACTTATGACATCTGGTGAGCAAGATATTCAACTAAGTCAAGCGTTGCCTTCCTTCCAGAACACGTACTCCTTGTTACCCAGTTTAGGCCTACTCGTACGCAACCAGTCTGAAAACAGTAATTTCAATATCCTGTCTCAGATTGGCCTTCAGGAAAGCCCATTGCTTTTGTACCTCCAAATTCAGTTGTTAATAAACAAACTAGACGTTTCTACCCGGCTTTGCCCGGGTTTTCCCCACGCGTAATTTTTAACGGCTGCAAATAAAGGCTACTTACTTACTTACTCTATATGCTGAAGGGCTTCAAATATTTTAAATGTCCACATATCTGAACGATATTTAGAGGTGAAAATAGTTTTCCCCGTGTATTTGAATTTTATTACCTGTGACTCAGCTGCTGCCTCGTTTAGCAAAATAATAATGAGTTGAAAATAGTACCGCACGGGTTATCTCTACCTTATATAGCCCTATTATTTGTTTCCCGGGCTAAATATAATAGTAGACGAAGCTCAGCCGTTATTGCGATTGTAATTTTTCGGAGCGACCCGCGTCTTTTAACGAAAGCGCCTGATTTGAAAATTAAGCCCGTGTGACGTAAGATTGCATATTTAGCCCGCGTGACGTGGACAACTGGCCATACTATGGCCGGTATTATAAGATAGCCTCGTTGAAAATTGGAAATTTAAAATGTCCATATATCGGCGTTTAAATAAAATTGCGAGCTGAAAATAGTCGCGTTGACCTAGACGTGGCGTAATAATGTTTTGTAAAATTTTGTAAATCGCTAAAGCGTTCCGTTTCGGAGCCTTTAGACAACAGACAAACATACAAACAAACGGAAGGACAACGTAAACAGACTTCGCCTTATAATATAGATTATGGTTACTATTTAGAGCCCTGATGGTGTACTAATGGTGTAGTTAATCTATTTATATATAGACACTATATTATAGGTTACAGATGGATCATGGAAGGCAGATTAGTAAACCATTTGGGGTCTACAGTATATGGCATACATATCGTGTAGATAAGCTAGACAAGAATAAAATAAATGGAGGATTGGAGCAGCAATTAGGGAAGGAGGAGGCTGCTGATAAAATATTTTAACTTAAAGTACATTGACCTCATTTTGAAACAAATGATCATAATCGGCGTTTATCATGCAAAATCTGTCATCTTTTTGTTCGCGACGAAAATGTCCTGAAATTGTCCTGAAATTTGCCTAAAATTGTGTTCTGAAATCTGATTTTTTGGAGTTGAACCTCTGTAAATGTGGACCGTTATTGTCTCCGATAATTTAATTGAGCTCTAGAAATTTTTTAGTGTTGACTAGTTGGCAAACAAACTGCCCCGTGAATAGGCAGATTGTAATCTTAAGTGCAGGTTTACACAGCTAGGCTATAGTGGACTCTGCAGCATAACGGGACCCAGTCTTGGAGAGCTGAATAAACATTTCATGATTCCATGTTTCACGCATGCAGCCAGGAAAGGTTAGTGTTTATTCTATAGTCAGTATATTTCCGATAAAATAGACGCACAGCCAGAAACAGTGGTTATTCATTTTAAATAGCATGCTTTTAAATAAGATAGAACTAGTAGTATATTAATGACGTTATTCACGATCTTTGTGTTATATTTTCTTTCATTGGTTTTGATTTTGGCGTGCGGACGTCTGCAAAGGGGTGGTGTAAGTCTAAATTCTGACAAATGCGGACAAGGGGGGGGACGGAGGGGTCCAAAATAGGTCATTTTTCGCAGACGTCCTTTATCGGCGACTCCAAAGCTTGAACGATAGTCTACAAACATCGACTGCAATGCATTATGTATTATTACACATCTGTTGTGATAAGAAGAATATCATGACCTCGTGGGCTCGAGACAAGTGTTCTATTTTCCCCCGATTGTGGTGATTTACGAGCGGAGCGTAGTTTTTATTGGATTCTGATAGGGCCTAACACGAGAAACTAGACCAACAAATTTAACGTTTCCCACGAAATGTTCCGTATATATTTGAAACGTCGACCGTCTCATTGTTACTTAGACTCTGCGTTAAACCGGAATCACCACGATGTTGCAATTCGTATTTCTAGCGCTGCTGGTTGGAGCCTTCGTACAGGCTGACATCTCTGGGACGAGCCCTGCGATCGGTGATTGCCTCTGCTTTGGCTTTGACGGTGGCAGTGTCAACATTCGAGATGACGGTCAGATTAATAGATTATTACATTACGTTACATTATTATGAGTTCAATTAGAAATAATGTCTACACTGCTAGTTCGTTCAACTGCCCATGTAGACTTGTTGCTCCCGAGATTCCGTACGACTATGCAGACACAGCTTCCCGCGTATTGATCCGTTCCTCCGAAACGGGCCTCTACTTGAATACCTACTGACACCCCTAGACACCTGTGCCATAGGCCTACATGAACGTATTTAGGGGTGGTTTTACGGGTTCAACCCCCATCCGAAATAAAAGCATTACTGTTATTATATAGCCACTATAAATATAGAAAAATGCGACTATGTTCAATGGAGCCCCAAAACTACCCCCACGAAATTCTTTCCTGGGTATACGCCCCTGGCGCTATAAGATTCAATAGCCGTGTTCAGCGCCCATAACAGTTTTAGAATGACGTTGATAAGTATCCAGCACCAAAAATCAGATATGTAGCTCAATTTACGATTTGTAACTATCCTCAGTCCTGTCGAGTGGTATGCCCTAAGGCATAGGCCTATTCGCTGAGTAAAGCTCCCGCGTGATTTATCAGGAGACGAGTTCAACAGTTTCAGTCACTTTGTTATTGTTACTATAGACGGCCATGTTCGACGGGTAACAACTCTTTTCCCGGTTCGCAGGGTAGCGTTCTCTTGAGGCTTCTTCGCCCGCTAACGAAAAATCGAAATGTAACCAAATAGACAGGACTCCATGCCCAGAACAACAGTTCTAAAGATCAGTGTCAAAATTCCAAGACCAAGACGGCATGGCAACAAGACCGAGACCAAGACCCCGTGGTTCAAGACCAAGACCAGGTCCGAATTGTCCAGGACCAAGACCTATTATGCGTCAAGGCCATAAACGCAATTCTCAATCATTTCCATAATTCAAATCAGATGTTTATCATATTTTATATGTTTTTGTATCCAAGTGTTGCTCTGTGATGTCTCATGAAGACCACACCACAGCTAAATACACTCTCAACAGGTGCAGGTGTTGAGGGATACAATAAACTATGCCAGCAGAGAGAAATTCCCTACCACATGGCACATACCTGATCTGCAACGCTTGCCCGTCTATTGATTTTGCCTCGAGAAACTGCATCAGTGTAAGCCTAACTAGTCACAAAAAACACCAGAAGTCAGGGTGTTACTGTGCCTCAATGGTTTCTTATCGCTTCTAATAAGAAGAGAACAACGAGGTCCTCTCTCGCTTTGTCCTTGGCGGATCCGTGGCCAGACGCCAAAGACCAAGACCGCACCTTTCAAGACCAATACCAAGACCAGTACATTTGAGACCACGACCGCATTTTTCGGTCTCGACACCAAGACCACGATCTCGAGACCATATCACTGTTCACCATTCGCAGAGTAGCGATCGAAACAAATTAACCCACGCAACAGAGTTCTTTCAGTAATCGGGTCTCTTTGCCCAGACAGTAGCCTACAGTCCGTAGTTCGCAAGAGAATAATACGGGCTCCTTGCCCAGAATCGCAAAGCATGACGCCAATCATCGTCGATATGACGGCGTCGGTAAAGAAACGATATTAAGCTAAGAATCGCAAAGTTCGCCGTTCGCAACTCGTAATCGTAATCATAATCTCCAAACTGCTAAAGCGCCACTCGAAAGCCAAGCGCAGGGCACCCGCTTATTCACGAGCGCTGAGCTTATTCAACTCGCCATCTGCCTTCCTTCCTCTTCGTCGTCGGTTGAGAACTTCGTGAACTGTCGCTCGTCAATTCTAGTCGATCGCTTGCTCTCGGACGCGCACTTATCTTATCTCACGACCAGTTTTGTAGCCTGTTGTATTGATAAATTTAGATAACGCCTCTCGCAGTTCACACCAATCAGACGATGATTAGTGTGTAGTGCAATCCGCTGGTCATTAGGCTACAATGATACTTCATGAAGTAGGCTATCAATATGTATATACATGTTCTGGCCAATGTGCCACATGAGAATATGCATTACTTCTCTAAACACCTGTAGAGGCCGAGTTCGTTAATTTCTCTCAGACTCTGTTTTCTTTGTCTTTTTCAGCCTGCGGCACTGTGATCGGGTCTGCTCAAACTGGCGATTGTTACATCTACACCGGATCAAAGCAGACGTGTGCGCTGAGTGGAGTCACCTACGAATTCTTCAGATTCGACTTCAATAGCAGGGTAGGGCGACTTTTCTCATTGCAGAACAGATTGCGGATTCTGTGGAAAGTATACCCACACACTAGGGGCGAAATTCAGGACTACTGGAAATCTATAAAGAGTAAAAGGACCCCTGTCCACATTTATCGCATTACATTACCTTACATTATACATTGCTGCTGAGTGCTGTCATTACCCTCCTCACATTCCCGTTTGCGGACGTTTGCACTTAAGCAGTAAATGTAAATAAAAAATTTCTATCGTGACCGTATATGGCCACTATAGGGGCCTATATATTAAGCTACCCTGTTAATTTCTTAATGAACTGATCCGTTGAGAGTCATCGCCAGTGATTCGCCACCGCTGCCCGTTTGAACGGGCGTCACGTCCTTTAAGCCTTAGGTCCCCGTCTACGCACCGTGCAAGCCCTAGATTGAAATCTCTTAAATGAACAAATTATTCATTAATTACGAGAATATTTGTATAGCGCCTCTTCGAGGGAACTACTCAGAGGCGCTCCCAACCCCAGCGCGGCCAAATAGGACCATTTTTCTATATGTCGGGAGCAGAGAGCGAAGGGTGAGGCAATTCCAAATCGAGGGGCCAACCACAGAAAGGTCACGGCTCTGCCTGGTGGAGGTGCGAGCATAAGGAACAGAGAGGAGATCTTGTTCAGCCAAATAGAGGGAGCGCGAGCCCCGAGCACTAAGGGTGGGGCTACAGAGCTCGCTCAGGTAGGCAGGAGCGAGGCCTAGCAGGCAGCGCCAAACCAAGGCAGCTGCTATCCTATACTCGATTCGCTGCTTAAGGGGAGCCACTGAAGAATGTCACGCATATAGCTGGAGATGTGGTCAAGTTTGGGTATGCGGCCAATAAGGCGGTCTGCAGAGCGTATAGGACGCGATCCAGGCAGCTCTGTCGGGCAGCCGGGAGGCCACCACAGGGAGAGCAGCAGTAGTCAAGTCTGATGGTAACAACAGAATAGACAAAAGTAGTGGTAGCGGCAGGGCTGCATGACAACAATACTGGGGGAAAAGTAACTTATTGGCAATACCAATACCAATACTTCATAATAAAAGTATTGCAATACCAATACCAATACTATTTCTTAAAAATATTGCAATACCGATACCAATACTTTTCGATAAGTAAGTTTAAGTTTAATCACTTAAACTAGATTCTTTCCATTCACACCAAAGATCATAGATGTCAGAAAAAGGCTATTTTCGAAGAAAGAGGCAATTTTCGAAGCGTCAAGATATATTTCTCACTATTTCTTGATCGCGACTTAGGCTACTCAAGCGGATGAGAAAATATATAAATTATAGAGGAAAAAAGTATTGTTATCGAATACCGTATCGCAGACAGGCTAACAAAAGCAACGGCGATAGCCTACACATGCGATACCAACAAAATAAAACTATCGCGATACTCGCGGCGATACTGAAAAAAGTATCGGCGATACTGAAAAAAGTATCGGCGATACCAAGTATTGCGATACTTTAGGCCTATCGCGATATTAACAGCCCTGGGTAGCGGTAGGAGTCAGCCAGTGAGCAACAGTGCGTAGTTGGTGCAGTTGATAATAGCAAGCAAAGCTGAGTGAGTGTAATACGTTTATTTAACGACGCCGTCATATCGACGATGATTGGCGTCATTTAGCTGAGTGAGTGAATGTGAGGAGCATATATATGTGAGCGGACCCCATAGAAGACAAAATGAGGGAAAGCGGCAGCAAGGGCAGCCATATCTAACTTAGCCAGCTGCTGACGGATGCCAAACCAAATGAACTGAGTTTTCAGGGAGGAGGCCTGAGGTTTTTGATCTTCCTTGACGCACTACTCTTTAATAAGTTCAACACCTGTTATTATAGATTTTGAATTTTCACTGTCGAAATTTCAAATATTCCAATTTTAAAGTTAACACCAAGTATATGATCTATACTGACCGTGATTGCCTATGGGTGGTCATACATAAAACTTTATGAACTGTTCTTGATGAACGAGCTTTTTAGGTTAATTGCTGGGCCTAGGTTTTTGGAACTATCTCTTCCTGTAGTGTCCATTCTGCTCTGTCGCAAATTTGTTCTCAATTTAAGAAGTACCTTTTCCAAAATGCTTATCCTCCATAGGCAGCCTCTTTGTTTACGGAATGGTCTTCTGTTTATTGACCCGATAATAACGGTTTAGTTTTTGGTGCGCCATCCGATGATGACTTGATTATAATTATTAGACACCGGCGAGAAAGACAATGTCAACTATAATTAATTTTGATTAAATAAACTGCTGATTTAGTAAATGTTTATGATCTTTTCTGTAGGATGGTTGGTCTGCTGGAACCTATTTGAATACAGCTGCTGAAAGCAGTTGTGGTGGTAAGTGACTTCATTGACGTTGTGCGAAACAGTATCTAACTGTAATTGTAGAACACTGTAGTTTGCTGCAACGGAAATAATATAATTAAATCTATAGTATAAGTCTTAAGTTTGTCCCTCTGCTTGTCCGTCCCACCAAAGGTTCGGAAACGGAACGCTATTATGATATGAAATTTTACAAAACGTCCTTATGCGAATTTGTAGATCAACGAAGTTATTCTCAACAAAAAATTTGCTTTAAATTCCGATATATGGACATTTTATGTATCGATGTGGTGATCAGTGCGACTACTCTCGATTTTCTGAAATCCCAAGCTCTTGTCAGAAAAATCCCAAGATTGGCCAAAAGTTTACAAAAACATCCCAAGTTACTGAAAAGGGAAAAGTTGTGATGAAATATGAAAAATGCGTTTTAACTTTTAACAATCACAATTATTTTAACGTGTTCGGTAGAGTCTGCATGTTTCACTAGTGCCGACCTGTTAGCGCCAGTAAGCCCTTTTAAATGCCGCGGGTAATGGCAGGGGAAATATCCTACGGGGAGTAATTGTATGGGTAATGGCAGGGGTAATGGCAGAGGGTAATGGCAGGGGTAATGGCAGAGGGTAATGGCAGGAGGTAATGTCCGGAGGGGGTCATGTCCTGCTCCCTTTAATCCATTGTTTCGAACAGAGCCACCAAGAACATGCTATGATACGGGGCTCACGTGCATCAATGACTGCGTTGGCCAGACATCGGGTTACCTACCACCAGTGGTGCGGTGATTGCAATTATTTGCCTCGTGTGACGGAGACGTCATGTACATCCAGTCGTGTCCCAGTAACACCTACTGCAGCGACGACGTCAGGGCCTGCGTCGGCGTTTCAAACACCTGCTACGAATGCATTATCTATGCCGGAAGTGTGACGTTCCTCGGCGTTGGACTGGATATTGCCCCCGTCAGGGCCGTCACTTGTAATCAATCCTACACACCGATGACACTATATCATAATTATATAGGCCTATTCGTTTATTGTGCTAACAACAGACATAACGCTGTATGTGTACATAGACAAAAATACATCTAGATATTATAGTATTCGCAGAGTTCTTCGCACTGGGAGCGCTTCTGATTGGGTATTACTGTGAGAAGCGCTTTATAAATTTCTAAATACAATACAATACAATACAATAATAGCTTAGTATAGTTCAGGAATAACATACGAGATATAAAATTTCGTGAGTCCTTGTCAGGAAGGTTAAAGTTATGTGGTCTGGCCATTCTAATTTCAAGTAGTTCATAAGTTCTGTTCCTTAGATTTAAGTTAATTTAATGAAAGATCAACAGTAATTCAACGTCAGACATGCATTCATATAATATCAGTGTCTATAACATGAATCGTTAATCATAGGAAACTAGTTTAACTACCTAGGTCAGCATCTTTATTACTCTATTAATTCTAAGGTATAATAGCCTACTCTACTACCTACCTATAAGATTATACTGTGTGGTTTGATATGGACATCGTTACAGGAAGCACCGGTCCTACTCCATCGCCGACACTTCCCGGTAAGATTATGGTCAACCGCTTGGTTCTCAACAAAACTTGATTTGATAGCACAGAGCAATTGGACATTGCTCCAGACTATTTATTAAGACCGTTTTGATCACGCAAACCGCTGTTTTCCGGTGTTGGCATTACTGTTGCATCTATATATAGCCTACACTGTGATAAACTGCAAGTGTGTAACAGTATTTATGCTGGTTTGAGTGTTTGGTGTAAACTTCGTAGTAAACATTCGCAACTGCGTAACTTCCGTTTTTGAAAGCTGCTATAATCCTAAGCCTAACTAAAGGAAGAGAGCGGTTCTAGTCCTCTTCATTATGAGACAGCCTCCTCGTTAATAGAAAACTACATTGAGCCACTTCTGTATTGCAAATTTGGTTTAACGCAGAGGTTTTCAAACCTTTGATAACTATAATTATAACTTTGTTTTGGGCAAATATGACCTTATTTAGTCTGCCAAAGTCATATACGTCATTCATTATATGCATATAATAAAATTATAAATATAATTATTAGTCTATTTCTATTATGTCTTAACACAGCATTATAACATAGCAATACTTACCTACCTATAAGATTATACTGTGTTGTTATATGGACATCGTTACAGGAACCACCACTTTTTCTCCACCGACGACACCCAGCGGTAAGATTAGTCAACCGCTTCTTTCTCAACAAAACTTTATTTGATAGCACAGAGCTATTGGACATTGCTCCAGACTATTATTTTATTTAGACCGTTTTATTAACGCAAACCGCTGTTTTCCGGTGTTGGCATTACTGTTGCATATATTCTATATACACTGGGATAAACTGCATGTAGGCCTATGTATGTATGTATGTATGTATGTATGTATGTATGTATGTATGTATGTATGTATGTATGTATGTATGTATGTATGTATGTATGCATGTATGTGTATGTATGTATGTATGTATGTATGTATGTATGTATGTATGTATGTATGTATGTATGTATGTATGTATGTATGTATGTATGTATGTATGTATGTTTGTATGAGCACTTGTTATAGCGCCCCTTAAAGATTCCTATTCAGAGGCGCTCCCGACTACAGCGCGGACACTGAATCGGAGTTTCACGCCGAAGCGCATGAGCAATTATATGCGAGTGAAGGACTTGCCCAGGGTCCCTACGCGGCGGCTTGAGGTGGATTCGAACCCGCAACCATCCTGCAATGCACGACGAAGACGAGTAGGCGACAGTTGCAGCCGATGACGAGGAGGGCAACAACAAAACGGGACTGGATAAGCCGTGACAGTACGTTCGTACATAGGCCCTATACATAGATACTTACATAAGCCGTATACATGTACATGCAAACGTGCTTAGGCCTACGTAGGCCTACATACAAACAAAATAGGACAATACATAGGTCTACATACTGAGATTTGTTATTGAAAGATTTCACTTTACTCTGAGTCGACTGTGTTTCGTATTTCTGCAGGTTCTGGAGGATTTACGGATGCTTGTCTGAATTGCATTTGCGTGGTAGGCTGCTTCTGCCCTTATCACCTACATAATTATGTAACTGAATGCATTCTCATATTATATATTTTAGTAGAAAAGATGTTGTAGAGGCAACATACTTTTTCATCAAGTCTCTATCGAAACTCCTCAGAATAAGTCTGATCCCAATAATATTGAAGCATCAAATTTATACACGTATTTTTTTATTTTAATGATCGACAAACGACCTTGTTTTGGTAATATAATACTCTTTAAAGTTACTTTTAATGACGCTGCAGTGTAATAACAGATAGACTTACGTTTAGCGTCGCCCTCCTTCTCTATCCAGGCTTGGGACTGGCACTATAGGATAACCGCTGTGGCGGAGTTAGTAGTATAGGAGTAATAGTGGCGGTGAATGTGTTGGTCATTGAAATTTTACAGTGAAATTAATACTTGCTAAGCTATTTTGGAGTCAACTCAACGGTTATGTTACGCTGGAAAAGTAACAAATTTGCAAGTAGGCATAAATAGTTACTGAATTGAAGCAAAGGTCCAGAAGGACGAAACTTAACTTTTGTCCCCTCTGCTAAATATTAAATAACGGTTCTTGTCAGTGCAAAATAAGACTCAGAAATGGCAACTGCGCACTCTTCCTCGAACTGTAGGCTTACTTAAACTGCTAAGTAAAATTTCAGGTAGGCCTAATAGAATGAAATCGTATGTTATTGACTCAAGCTATAATTATAATGTCTCAAAAAATCATGCAACACACTGCCCACTCCAGACAAGCTGCCCTTCCTTTGTGTAAGAAAAAACAACTATTTGTGGCCTTCGTTCTTACTCGTTATAACGTCTTGTAGGCCCAGTCCAACTGCAATCCGAACATTGGATGCGTGGGGACAACTTGTGGCCCATTCCAAATTTCGGAGAATTACTACATCGACTGCGGCTCTCCAGGAACGGGTAAAAAATCTTTGTATTTTCGTACGGTCGTTTAATCAAATTCTGCCAGATTATAGAACGTACTGGACTTTGATGATGATGATGATGATGATGATGATGATGATGATGATGATGATGACGACGACGACGATGACGACGACGATGATGATGAGGATGTCTATGCTAAGAATGAATTCATGCTAACATGAGCATCGCCTAAGACGTTCAAATATTGTCTCTGTCACCATGCCCACATGGAGCCCATACAGAACCCATATTCCTATATGGGACCAGTGGAATCCAGTGCACGTACATTAGTCCCATTTAATTAATTATTATTTAATGTCCATGGAAATGCTGGCAGAGGTATACGTATCTTGCAATGATGATCGTATCTATAGATTTATATAGCGCCTCTCGAAGAATAACTATTCAGAGGGCCAGAGGCGCTCTCAGCACGGAAACCCCGAGGGAAAAGAAACGCCTTTAACTTAAAGAGTGAGAGACCGATGGAGAGAACCCGTTATTAGTTTAGCCCTTAGTGAGGAGGTAGGTCATTCCAAGTAGATGGACCCACAACAGCAAACGCCCGGCGTTGAGCCAAGGTAGTCCTAGGCCTATAGGAACAAAAAGATCAAGCCAATCAGCAGAGTTCAAAGAACGAGATGAGGTTGCAGATATGGCTTTCGCATATAGTCAGAAAGATATTTTGGGGCACTGCTCAGCTGCGCCTTGGAGACTAGAAAGAGGATCTTATAATGGATGCGCGCAGTGATAGGAAGCCAGTGCAAGACATCAAGCATATAATTATGTAGAGATATGCGCAAAGCGAGGGAGTCGGGCTATGAGCCTAGCTGAAGCATTTAAGACCGATTGAAGGGGAAAGACGGGAGGTCCATAAGAAGTGAGTTTCAGTAGTCTAGTCGGGAATAGAGAAACGCATGTACTATGGTGGTAAAGACAGAGGGAGAGACCGATCGTCTGCGGGCTCTGAGACGCCTCAGTTGAAAGAAGCAGAAGCGAGTCAGGTTAGATATGTGCTCCGTGAATGTGAGGGAGGAGTCAAGCGTGACACCCAGGCCACGGACACTAGAAGAGTATGTGTAGGCAGGAAATTTCTCAGTCAGTAATTGAAAGTCAAGATTAGCAAGCTGTTGCCTAGTCCCAAACCAGATCAACTGAGTCTTTGTAGCATTTAGGCAGAGTCCAATAGTGAAGATCAGAAACAAGACAATCAATAGAACGGACTATATAGGTAGCATTTGGTTAAGTAGTTGAGTCATTGTAGCAGACTAGAGGTTAAAGAGGTCATCAACGGTGAGGGCATCGAGATGTGTATGTTCTAGCCAGAGCTTTGAGTCCTGAATAGTCCTGCTGAAAGCCATGTAGTCGAGTGACTTCCAACCACGTAGCCTACCATTCGCATCGCATGAAGAGGAAGTGAGTGGAGAGACGGCAGGACGAAATTAATTAGCGAGTGGTTAGAAATGGTCGGAGGCTGCACATGAAGTTCATGTACAGTAGTGTCATCAGTAGTTATAATTCAGTCCAAGATACCTCCTTGAAGGTGTGTGTTCTCTGTTACTTGTTGAATGAGTCCAAACTGTTTCAGTAACTCTAAAATTGGCTGATAATGACTTTCAGACTATGAGACTTGCGCCAACGACATGGCCTGTGCGGAGACCTGCGTGAGGAACTACATGGACCGCTTCGCAATAGGCTGCACTGGAGGCGCTACTCCGACCTGTGAAGACTACGCGAGGATACACAACGGAGGTCCTTCTGGCTGCACATGTACATGCACCGATTGGTACTGGGACGAAGTCATGGCCTGCTGCGGCAGTCAGACAGGATGTGACTGATCAATTCTTTCAACATTCTCTCCTTCACAGCTGAAAGTTACTGAGGATGAAATTAGCAATATAAATGCAAACTTGGCCTAATTTTGCTAACTGAGATTTCTTGACTGTATTAAACATACAATTAATGCCAAATAAGTTATAGCCAAATTAGCATCGTTCTTGTTACACTGCAGTCACAGAGTTTACAGGGTCTGGACGGCTGTCTAGCCAAAACAGGGATTGCGTAATAGTCTGGCGGCCTGGGGTTCAAATCCCGCCACGGCAGATAGCAGATTCAAATGACTTTATAAAAATTAGCACACTTAAAATTCTCGATGGTGATCAGTGTCCCTTTCCAAGAAAAATTCAACTACCAAGTTTAAAACACAACAATTTTAATAATTTTTTAATAATTAACTTGGTGGCCAATAAACACAATTTAAACTCAGTACAATCCAAAGCACAGTACATGACACAAAAAACTTATTCTGCTTCACAGTCTTAAAACAGGAATCTTTCAATTTATACAGACTCATGTCAATCTAGAACAGGACCGAGGTAAACCGTACAAAATGGACAATGGCTGTACCTTAAACATATATCTTTAACAAATAAACAGTGAGGATAGTTTATATATGCATTTATATCTCTTACATGTATGTCAAGCAAAGTCAATAAATCTGAAATTGAGGTGTAGATGACTGTTTGAGAGGAGACAAGATGGAGTCACGCAAACGCCAGAGTAAAGTAGGTCATCACAACAACAACAACAACAGCAACAACAACAACAACAACAGTAATAATAATAATAATAATAATAATAATAATAATAATAATAATAATAATAATAATAATAATAATAATAATGATAATAATAATAATAGTAATAATAATATTAATATTAATATTAATAATAATAATAAAAAGAACATGCAAGGAATTCACTAATTCATTACAAGAAACTCTGCAAGTGAGAGTATTGGAAGGTGTGGCTCATGGCTTGGATATTTAAGCACCAATCCAACAAGTGGCTATCTTTGTTTTTGGTTACATGGCTTGACAATAAAATATCAGATGTATGTATACATGTATATAGATGCTTAATACAGCGCCTTTTAGGTAACTCCTGGAAGTGCTGCGATTGCTAGCAATAAGTTCATTGACATATTTTCATCCGTAAGCAAATAATGCTCAGATAACTGGAAGTCACCACAGGTGAGCTCTCGTATGCTCACATAGAAAAGAAGTAGGTCACTACTTATGATGCTATATAAAAATGATCATTTTTACATTACACAGAACACGCTTTCATAAAGTGTTCCTTATTATGAATCTCCAGTTCTGTGCTATAAGTTTTCACCGTACAACTGCTAAACACGGTAGTTTTAAGAGCTCTGTTGAAAACCGATTCCATATGTACAGTGCTCTCAAATCAAAGTCAAAACAATGCAAACACAATACAACATCTCATGTAAAAATGCAGTAGTATATTTACCGGTGTACAATACCTCTTTGAATCCTCTGCTCAGAGAGGCTCTTAGTTCACAAGCTAATTTACATAAAACATTCAAACAAAAATTACTCATCAGCGGATTAAAGAACTTGGCTTCAATATGTTGATTTGTTTATTGAGTTGAATCGACAGCTACAAGTCACGCGCTGCAATTTTGCGACTTTCTCTGCCACACGGCCAACAATTTCATCCCTCTCACAAAATCCGAATTTATCACAGCCACCACAAAATAACTTTTCTAGTTACTAGTAAAATTATTTAGAGTTCATTTACTTACACAGAGCAATTATTAGATAAAAAGAACATCACTATCCACTGTATCCCGTTACAATAAACAATCAATGTATAGTTGAGCATAAAGGACTGCTCAAATGGTTTTAACCCTTTAACGATGAGCTGCATTGGTTTCCCATACATTTCAGTACATGCACATCGTTAAAGGGATAAACTGACAAACCACAGGTCCTAGCTTTCAACAATTTCTCAGCCCTTCCAATCAATTTAGGCAACAGACAGAAGTGGAAAGGAACGGTTCATTGAACATAGGCCAAGTGTTAATATGTGCTTCCTCTGTTCGAAGTGAACCGTTCCTTTCCACTTCTGCTGTTCACCGCGCACACTGCACACCTTGTTCTTCACTCGTGACATCACTCCAGGCGTCGCTGGCAACATGACCTCTGCCACTTTCCTCCTCCTCTCGGCCTCCGGCTGCTCCTGAAAACAGTTGCACCAAAGAGTACAGTAATTCTAAGAGTAATTTTTAGGGCTGCAGATTTTAACGATTAATTAATCAATTAATTGTTAAAAATGTTATTCGATTAATTTTGGCTTCTTTCGTTAAATTTTTTACTTATTTCATGCTGAGCAGTCAATTTCCAGAATAAGCAATATGGATAAGAATGAACTCAGCAAAGCTCGCTTCGGGCGCCACCTAAATACATTTACCTTCAGAAAATAAATGCACGCGTACATCGTCAGCAAAGCAGTCAGCAGATCCTATCTACATGAATCGTCATATATGACATCTGCAGGTTAGCAAGAAATTCAACTTGAACAAGCGTTGCCTTCCTGCCAGAACACGCACTCTTGGTTACCCGATTTAAGCCTACTCGTAAGCAACCAGTCTGGAAACGATCATTTCAATACCCTGTCTCAGATTGGCCCTCAGGAAGGCCCATTGCTTTTGTACCTACAAATTCAGTTGTTTATAAACAAATTATGGTTACCATTTAGAACCCTGATAGTGTACTGATGTGCATTACATATGAATAACAGGTTGCTAAACCATCTGTGATCTATATGGCAGTAATCTATTTACATATAGACACTGTGTATATAGGTTACATATGGAATGCAGATTGGTAAACCATCTGGAGTCTACAGTATATGGCATACATATCGTGTAGATAAGCTAGACAAGAATAAAATAAAAGGGAGGATTGGAGCAGTATTAGAAGAGGAGGATGCTGCTGATAAAATATTTTAACATAAAGTACCTTAACCTCATTTTGAAACAAAATTATCATAATCGGCGTTTATCATGCAAAATTTGTCATTTTGTTCCCGACGAAAATGTCCTGAAATTTGCCTAAAATTGTGTTCTGAAATCTGATTTCTTTGGAGTGTAACCTCTGTGAATGTGGACCGTTGTATTATTATCTCCGGTAAATTAATTAAGTGTCAGAGCTCTAGAGAATTTTTTAGTGTTGACTAGTTGGCAAACAAGTGAATAGGCCTACTGAAGGCTGTTATCAGAATTTCTCGTTTTGACAAACAAAAGGTCTTAGACAATCGCCCTGGGACAGACCTTTACCAGGTGCACCTGTCGGCAAGGGCGATCGACATCCACAAAGGACGTCCGCAATGAGGGGAGGGAGGGTCATCTAATTGCGGACGAATGCGTACAAGAGGAGGTGGTTATGACCAGTGCGGACGTCCGCACCTGAATTTGGTATATGATTATTTCAGAACAGCCTGTGCCGTATTAAAACCTGTGCCATATAAAGCACCAACTACCAACGTAAGTCAGATGGTACTAAGGTAGTCTGTTTTGTATCGCATTGGTTGCCATTTATAATGCTCTGTTGCAGTCCGAGAGAGCTGAATAATCATTTCATGCTTTTCAAAAACGTCTACTAGATGAAAAACTGCCTCTCTCAATAACTCATGTATTCTGTTGCATTTTGTCGACAGTTTTGTGTTAAATAAACGAATATGATGATGATGATGATGATGATGATGATGATGATGATGATGATGATGATGATGATGATGATGATGATGATGATGATGATGATGATGATGATGATGATGATGATGATGATGATGATGATTTCATGATTCCATGTTTCAAACTTCACTATATAAAAAGGAGTAATATGCTCGTCGAAAGATTTAGTTTCTTCATTTAATACCCCACAGTGTACTAATCGGATCACAAACTGCCTTGTGAATAGGCAGATTGTAATCTTAAGTAAAGGATTACACAGCTATAGGCTATAGTGGACTCTGCAGCATATGCAGCCAGGAAAGTTTATATGTTATTCTAGTCAGTATATTTCATATAAAATGGACGCATGGTATAAACATTAAAAAATATCACGTTTAAAAATAAGAAAGAACTAGTAGTAGGCTATATTACTGACGTTATTCGCGATCTTGCTCTTTTATTATTATTCATTGGTTTTGATTTTGGCGTGCGGACGTCTGCAAAGGGGGTGGGGCCGTGGGGGTAAGGCTAAATTCGGATAAATGCGGACAAAGGAGACGGAGGGGTCAAAAATAGGTCATTTTCCGCAGACGTCCTTTGTTCACGACCCATGGTTTGAACGATAGTCTACAAACACCGACACCTGTTGCGATAAGAAGAATCATGACCTCGAGCGTGGGCTCGAGACAAGTGTTCTATTTTTCCCGATTGTGGTGATTTACGAGCGTCGCGTGGTTTTTATTGGATTCTGATAACACGAAAACTAGACCAACAAATTTAACGTTTCCCACGAAATGTTACGCATAAATTGGAAGTGTCGACCGTCTCATTGTTACTTAGACGCTGCGTTAAACAGGAATCGCCACGATGTTGCAATTTGTATTTCTAGCGCTGCTGGTTGGTGCCTTCGTGCAGGCTGACATATCTGGGACGAGCCCTGCGATCGGTGACTGCCTCTGCTTTGGCTTTGACGGTGACAGTGTCAACATTCGAGATAACGGTCAGATTTTTAATAGACGGCTTATAATTATTATGAGTTCTATAAGAAAATAATATCTACACTGTTACAGCGTTCAACTGCCCATGGAGACTTGTTGCTCCCGAGATTCCGTACGACTATGCATACAGCACCCGGCCACCCGCGCATTACACCGTCCCTCTGAAACGGGCCTCCACTTGAATACCTATAGGCCTACTGACACCTCTAGAAACCTGCATGTGCTACACATGAGCGTATTTAGGGTTGGTTTTACGGGTTCAAACGATATAAATGCATTAGGGCCTACTGTTATTAAAAACTAAAAATGTAGAAAAAAGACTATGGCCAATGGAGCCCCAAAACTAACCCCACGAAATTGTTTCCTGGCTACGCCCCTGGCGCCATAAGATTTAATAATAGCCGTGCTTATCGCCCGTAAAAGGTTCAGGAAGACTCTGATACGTAGGGCCTAACCAGCAACATAAATCATATATGCAGCTCAATTTACGATTTGTAATGGTAATGGAAATGTTAAGGATCTGGGGTTCGAACTCTGGCACCAGGATGACTACCCCCTGTCGAGTGGTAAGGTTTGTTCGCGGCGTAAGGCTCCCGTGATTTATCAGGAGACGAGTTCAACAGTTTCAGTCACTTTATATTTGTTAACCAAGAACATTAGTCACGAGGAGGACTCTTCACTGTTACTCGACGCCGTTGACGGCCAAGTTAGACTGTAACAATTCTTTTCCAGTTCGCAAAGTAGGCCTAACGTTCTCTCGAGTCTTCTTCGTTCGCTAACGAAAAGTCATACCAAATAGACAGGACTCCATGCCCAGAACAACAGTTCTAAAGATCAGTGTTGTGCACGAAACCAAAATTCCAAGACCAAGATCGAGACCAAGACCGCGTGGTCCAACACCAAGACCGAGACCAAGACCGCATGGTCCAAGACTGAGACCAAGACCGCGTAGTTCAAGACCAAACCGAGATCATGCAGGTCCTCTTTGTCTTGGTCCTGGACAATGAGGACCTGGTCTCGGTCTAGGTCTTGAACTACGCGTTCTTGGTCTCGGTCAGGTGTCCAGGACCAAGACCTAAGCGTCAAGACCATGAACGCAATTCTCAATTATTTCCATAATTCAAATCAGATGTTTATTATATTTTATAAGTTTTTTTACCGAAGTCTTGCTCTGCGAGGTCTGATGAATAGCATACCGCAGCTAAACACAATCTCAACAGGTGCAGGTGTTGCGGGATACAAGAAACTATACCAGTAGAGAGAGAAATTCCCTACCACATGGCACATACCTGATCTGCAACGCTTGCCCGTCTATTGATTTTGCCTCGAGAAACTGCATCAGTGTAAGCCTAACTATAGTCACAAAAACACCAGAAGTCAGGGTTAACTGTGCCTCAACGTTTTCTTATCGCTTCTGATAAGAAGACAACAACGAGGTCCTCTCTCGCTTTGTCCTTGGCGGATCGTCGCATGAATTCGAAGTTATCTCAGAAGTTCCTGAATAAATGGCAAATCACGTCAATATGTAGGCAAATAGGCCTATTCCACTCGCGTTCCCACCCAAGGCCAAGACCAACGGCGAATGACCGAGACCAGACGCCCAAGACCAAGAGCGCACCTTTCAAGACCAATACCAAGACCGGTACATTTGAGACAAGGACCGCATTTTTCGGTCTCGAGACTACATCACTGTACACAATTCGCAAAGACTTAGGCCTATAGTAACGATAGAAAAAATTAACCGACCCAACAGAGTTCTTTCAGTCACAGGGGCTCTTTGCCAGAATACAAAGTCCGTAGTTCGCAAGAGAATATAATACGGGCTCCTATATATAGCCTAGAATATAGAGTCCGTAGTTCACTAAATTTGTTTCTTCGTAGTAGGAAAAGTTGGGGGTATGGTGCCATCCAGTCCAAAAAAGGGAGTATAGGTGCCCCTTCCCGAAAAAATGCGGCTAAACATTATGCATATATATATATATATACATACATACATGTATGCACCAACGCGCACTTATCTCACGACCAGTATTGTATTGTATCTATAAATTCAGATAGCGCCTCTCGCAGTGCACACTATAATCAGACGATGATTGGTGTGGTGCAATCTGTTGGCAATTAGCCTACAAGACTTCATGAAGTATCAATATGTATAGCTAGGCCTACTGGCCAATGTGCCACATTAGAATAAGCATTACTTCTCTAAACACCTATTTTTGTCTTTTTCAGCCTGCGGCAATGTGATCGGGTCAGCTATCACTGGACACTGTTACATCTACAACGGACAACAGCAGTCGTGTGCGACAAGTGGATACACCTACGAATACTTCAGATTCGACTTCAATGGCAGGGTAGGGCGACTTTTCTCATTGCAGAACAGATTGCGGATTCTGTGGAAAGTATACCCACACACTAGGGGCGAAATTCATGACTACTGGAGATCTATAAAGGACCCCCTGTCCGCATTTGTTCGCATTACATTACCTTACATTATATATTGCTGCTGAGTGCTGTCACTACCCTCCTCCCATTCCCTTTTGCGGACGTTTGTAAAAATGTAGATAACAAATTTCTATCGCGACCGTGTATGGCCTCTGAAGGCTCTGATGGCTACCCTGCTCATTTCTTAATGAACTAATCCAGTGAGATTCATCGCCGCCGCTGTCCGTTTGAACGGGCGCCACGTCCTTTAACCCTCGGGCTACCAAGGGGGTGGTTGCCACCCTTCTAGGTTTTTTCATCTCAAACTTTTTCCGTATGGAATAAAAATTTGACCTTTTAGGTAGCTGTAGGGGTTTCATTTACACACGTTTTGAGGTAAAATGTGAGATGATATCTCACACCGTTCAAAAGTTATACCCAATAAATTATACCCGAGGTACCAGAGGGGTGGATACCACCCCTAGATTTTGGACTATATCTTATTCGTCATTTAATATTAAAAGACACAAATTATACCATTCTATAGAGGGAATGTGGGGCTACATTTCTATGGTCACTGAGTTGACGTGAGACAACCGGAAGTGCTCAAAATAAATAATAATACGCGTAATATGCGTGAAAAATGGATGAATGGAAGCACTCCCCTTAGTGTTTTGTCTGTAGCGTATTCATTTGTCTTCCTGGAAGAGAAACAAAGATACCATTCTTTAGAGGGAATGTAGGGCTTCATTTGCTTACCAACATCTTTGTCTTTTGAATACCGGAAGTGATCAAAATAAATAATAATACGCGTAATCTGTGTGAAAATGGCTGAATACAGCATTACAACGTAAACCGATATATATACATGTATGGATTATAATGGATATATATGTATGGATGTACATTTATACTATATAAACATGTGTAGGGATGATTGTGTGTATCTTTTATACATAGATTAGTTTCAAAACACACATAATCTTATATTTGTTTATCCAAAAGTGTACAAAATGTACGCAATAATATACAATATTGCTAATTAATGGGTTCCGTTGTTAAAAGTGATGTAATTTCGAGGTGCATTCACTTAATGTACAACTAAATATACCATTCTGTGCAGACATGAATGCTGAATCCATTGCTATATTACAAGTTATGATATATAAAACCAAACACGAAATCCAGGGGTGGTGGTAACCACCCCCCCCTTGGTAGCCAGTGTTACAAAAAAAGCTTGGTAGCCCTAGGGTTAAGGCCCCCGTGTACGAACCGTGCAAGCTCGATCTAGATTGAAATCTCTGAAATGAACAAATTATTCATTCATTAGGAGAATATTTGTATGGCGCCTCTTCAAGGGTACTACTCAGATGCGCTCCCAACCCCAGCGAGGCCAAAAAAGACCACCTTAAGATGAGAGAGGAATGTCTGAGAAGGGATTCTAGGTCTGGAGTTTAGAGCCAAGAGGAGGCGATTCCAAATCAAGGGCCCAAACACAGAGAAGGCACGGTTGATGGAGACTCAACCACATTTTGCAAAAATCAATGTGTTTAGTGAAAGTGGGGTTTCACCATTTGAGGTTTAGAATTTCACCTTACCTGAGTTCCTTATTTTCGTGATCTTCCTTAATGGACTATTCTTGAATAAGTTCAACACTGTCTTGCCTTTGTAGATTTTGAAGTTTCACTGTCGAAATTTCAAATATTGCAATTAAGGTTAATACCAAGTAGGCCTATATAATCTATATTCTATACTGACCGTGATTACCTATGGTGGTCATACATAAACCTTTATGAACTGTTCTTGATGAACGAGCTTTTTAGGTTAATTGCTGGGCCTAGGTTTTGGAACTATCTCTTCCTGTATTGTCCATTCTGCTCTGTCGCATATTTGATCTGTAATTTAAGAATTACCTTTTCCCAAAATGCTTATCCTTCACAGGCCTCCTCTCTGCTTTACGGAATGATCTTCTGGATATTGACCCGATTACGGTTAGGGAACAACCGGAAATCGCTTCGGCCATTTGCCCCGGCCGGATATCGGGTTTTTCGGAACTATTCGCCTCGGCAAATAATACCCACGCAAATACCTACAATTGTGATATGATGAATGATGATAGTATTAATATTTATTATTTAATAATTATTAGTTATTACCATGTAGTACATGTACCATTACTTCAGTTTATTTCTTCTAGTCCACTTCTAGGGCTTGAACATTCTATCTTTTTAGTTAAATTAATTTTATTTCCATTTTGATTTGAGTTTTGTAACTTTTGTTTCGACTTGAAGCTTTTAATTTTTTTTATTGACAAAAAATCACAAAATACACTAATAGAGACTTACAGTCACTGTCGTATTTGTATATATATATCTAATTGGTTCATTATTACAGGTAAAAAAATAATGCTTATGCTGATCTTTTTTTTATTACATGTAAAAAACGGTACTCGGTTCGTACCCGGATCCGGCAAATAGTACATGTTCCAAATACTCGGATTTGCTACCCGGTAGAAAATGTCTACCCGGTTGTTCCCTAATTACGGTTTAGTTTTGGTTCGCCATGACGCCATCCGATGTCTTTCAAGATTATTAAACACCGGCGAGAAAGACATTATCAATTTGCTGATTTAGTAAATGTTTATGATCTTTCTGCAGGATGGTTGGTCTGCTGGAGCCTATTTGAACCCAGCTGCTGAAAGTAGTTGTGGTGGTAAGTGACTTCATTGACGTTGTGCGAAACAGTATCTAACTGTAATTGCAGAATACTGTAGTTTGCTGCAAGAGAAATAATATAATTAAATCTATAGTATAAGTCTAAAGTTTGTCCCTCTGCTTGTCCGTCCCACCAAAGGTTCGGAAACGGAACGCTATTATGATATGAAATTTTACAAAACGTCCTTATGCGAATTTGTAGGTCAACGAAGTTATTCTCAACTCACAATTTCGTACCCCTAGAACTTTATAGCTCTATGTCCACTTTTTGCGAAACGGAGAAAAACGATTTTTAAGATTTGCTGACGAAAATCTTTTGCTCTGTTTCATTAATGGCAATCAAATTAAACTTTTTGGAAAACAAGTTTTCCCTTAGTATGATTATATTTGTATTTCGATCATAATGTAAACCGATTATGAGTAATTTGGCTATAATTATGGCAGGGGTGACTATTTTTTGAGTGCTGTAGGTTCTAAGTCCAGTCACGTGTTAAGATCTCTCACTGCTATTGGCTATGGACATAGCACCGTATAATTCTTTTTCAGACCTCACTCGAACACGGTTATAAGTCCAGTCACGTGTTAAGATCTCTCACGGCTATTGGCTATGGACATAGCACCGTATAATTCTTTTTCAGACCTCACTCGAACACGGTTATATCTCCAATTCACGTGATACAAAATTAATGATTCTATTGGATGACTGACTTGTTCCTCTATAGCTTTGAGACACTGTCCAAATTTGTGGACATAGAGCTTTATAGCACTCACAGATTGAGCTAAAGAAAGCGTCTCCAGTTAAGCTAGACTGTTCAGGACATAGCCCCTGTCATCCCGTAACGGATATAGCGTTAGGTTGATTTTTTCAAAAAAGTGGACATAGAGCCTTATAGTTCTAGGGGTACGAAACTACTTGTAAATTCCTAACAGATATAAAGGCTATAAAGTAATAGACAAATCGATGACGAATCAGTGCGACCACTCTCCATTTTCTGAAATTCCAAGCTCTTGCCAGAAAAATCCCAAGATTGGACAAAATTGTAAAAACAATCCCAAGTTACTGAAAAGGAAAAAGTTGTGAACTTGTGATGAAATATGAAATGCTTTTTATCCATCTAGTTTAACTTACGGAAATCTTGAATGTTTCTATGTTTGTTTGAGCCACAGGCTAAAAAGTCAAATCTTGCGACGACTAATTCGATCACTTACAATCATTCAATCGTCCTGAAACTTGGCAGATAGACTCGCCCTCGCAGACACTTCATTCTAAAAATTTCAGCTCCCCCCCAAAAGGCAAGCTTATAGAATCGGGGACTAAACTTTTCGAATCGGGGAATCACCTTTTCCGATACGCAGCGTTGCCATTGGCCGCAACAAAAACGGGCGCGCTGCCTCATTAAACGCACGCTATGTCGTAAAATGAACGCGGACTATTTTCAGAGTACACGTTATAGGATACTAGATGGATATAGTAAAAAACTTTGTTTTTACGGGCTGTATTTTATTACCTTTAACAATCACAATTATTCTAACGTGTACGGTAGAGTCTGCATATTTCACTAGTGCCGACCTGTTAAAGCCAGTAAGTTCTTTGGAACAAAAGCTGCATCTTTTGCACATTTATCTCCTGGGTGTGGTTTAAGCCAAAGTTTAAATTAATCGATTTTCATACGTCATTGAATGGTTGTCTATACCATACTTTTGCTTTCTTACGCAGTGGTGTGAGAGATCCCTCGCCTGAGTTGCCTGTGTCGCCAGACTCACCACGGTCATCACTAGAATCAGACGAATTAGACGATGACATCACAAATTCCGGTTTAGAACTGTTTACATTACGAATTTACGACGATTTGTGCAGATTTATTCGTGTTTCGTAGGCTGTACAATTATGTAGAAATCGGAAGTAAAATATGTACGGAATTTACCTATGAAGAATGACGTCGTGGTATTCATAATGTATTGTATTGTATTGTGTCTAAAGATTTATACAGCGCCTCTCTCGGAATAACTATTCAGAAGCGCTCTCAGCACGAAAACCCCGGGGAAAAGAAACGTCTTTAAAGAACGAGAGACCAAAGAGGAAAAACTAGTCATTAGTTTAGCCCTTAATGAGGGGGAAGGTCATTCCAAGTAGAGGGACCAACCACAGCAAATGCGCGGCGTTGAGCCAAGGTAGTCCTAGTCCTAGGAACAAAAAGATCTAGCCAATCAGCAGAGCGCAAGGAACGAGATAAGGTCGCAGATATCGGCTTTCGCATATAGTCAGAAAGATACTTTGGGGCACTGCTCAGCTGCGCCTTTGAGACTAGAAAGAGGATCTTATAATGGATGCGCGCAGTGATAGGAAGCCAGTGCAATCAATCAATCAATCAATCGAGTTTATTGAACCAGTTCATTACAAATCAGAACAGTACAATCATAACAAAAAGCAAGTAGATCAGTTAATGTGCTATACAATATTTTTATTACTCTACTTGTTTAATCTATAGTGACTGCACTAAGTCTTGTAGATGAAAGTAAATTATATCATTAGGAACAAAGGGCACTCCTAGAAGGGATGACTCCCGCTGGTTAGGGGCCCAGTCAATAAAGCTTGTGGCAGATGGCTTGATGGTAGATTATAAAGACGATAAGCAATAAATGCCATGTGAAGGTGTGATAAAGGCTAAGTAATAATAAAAACCTTAGTATCTTAGTATAGCACAAAAAAGAACTGGAGAAATTATAGATTATTGTTATATAGTGCGTGATTTTTAATTAAACATCTAATTGTGAGAGACCTGCAGCCGTCTTAATTTCGTGCGGGAGGTTATTCCATAAGAATGGACCTTGGTATTTAATAGATAACTTATGAACATTCGTTCTAAAAAGAGGATACGAGTAAGTACAATTACTTCTAGTCACTTTGAGGTGTTTAATAGTGGGAAAGAAAGAGGTAAAGGCTATTGGGAGGAGATTTTTATTATATTTATACATTACTTCACCTATTTGTACGTACCTAATTTGATTGAGACTTAGTAGTTTAAGTCTCTGAAATAAGTATTTGGTATGAGCATTGTATGGGGAATTAGTGATAATTCGGATTGCTCTTTTTTGTAGACTCTTAAGTTTGTTTAGGTGAACAGGGTATGTAGAGGTCCAAATGAGGTTACAGTAGGTTAAGTAGGGATATATTAATGCAAAATACAGATTTTTGAGAACAGTTTGGGGAGTAAGTAAGAAATCCTTCTAATAATTCCAATATTCTTCATGACCTTTTTAGATATTTCGTCAATATGTTGGTTCCATTTCAAGTGTTGGTCAATGAAGACCCCAAGGAATTTAGTAGAAGTTACTTTCGGTATTACATGATTATCAATGGTGAGGTCATTGTTGGTAACTGGAATAGTTTTGTTAGGTGATCTAAAGATAATGTAATTCGTTTTAGATACGTTTAATGATAATTTATCAAGCATAATTATATGAAGAGATATGCGAAAAGCGAAGGAGTCGGGCTATGAGCATAGCTGAAGCATTTAAGACCGATTGAAGGGGAGAAAGACGCTGTTTCGGGAGGCCCATAAGAAGTGAGTTGCAGTAGTCAAGTCGGGAACAGATAAAGGCATGTACTATGGTGGTAAAGACAGAGGGAGAGACCGATCGTCTGATGGCTCTGAGACGCCTCAGTTGAAAGAAGCAGGAGCGAGTCAGGTTAGATATGTGCTCCGTGAATGTGAGGGAGGAGTCAAGCGTGACACCCAGGTCACGGACACTAGAAGAGTATGTGTAGGCAGGGAATTTCTCAGTCAGCAATTGAAAGTCAAGTTTGGAAAGCTGCTGTCTAGTCCCAAACCAGATTAACTGAGTCTTTATAGCATTTAGGCAGAGTCGGTTAGTCGACATCCAGTAGTGAAGATCAGAAGCAAGACAATCAATAGAACGGACTAGTGATTGATCAGATGTTGGACCATGAACGAAAGCCTGGGTATCATCTGCATAAAGATGGCCATTTGCCCTGTGTTTAGAAAATAAGAGCGAGATGTCGGCAGTAAAGAGATTGTAAAGGATGGGTCCGAGTACCGAACCCTGGGGAACGCCAAATTTAACCCCCAACCCACTCAGTCCTGGAGTCTCCAAGGACAACCATCTGCGTGCGGTCAGTGAGGTAGGATTTAAACCAAAGGAGGGGAATACCAGAAAGGCCACAGGCTAACTGTAATCGCTGAAGCAGAATCTCGTGATCTACCATATCAAAAGCAGAAGAGACGTCAAAAACTGCCAAAAGAGATAGGTGAGACTGGTCAATAGCTACATATATATATATATCCGACAGAAGGGATAAGAGAGCAGTTTCTGTGGAATGGTGACCCATGAATCCAGATTGGGCTGCCGGCAGAAGTCCAGCTTGCTCAAAGTAGGGAAGAAGCTGAAGTGAAACTATAGTAAATGACTAAATGTAAAGTGTGTAAGTAATGGGAAGAAGAAAACTACCAATAGCCGTAGACACATGGCCAACGATCGAGTCACTCAACAACAAATCAACAAGGAATTATCTATGTTAGAACTGTAGAGTGTAGACTTTAGACTTTAGAAAAATCCCAAGAATGCTTTGCAAAATCCCCAGATCCGAAGTCCACCCGAAAATCCCAAGGAGTGGTCGCACTGTTGGTGATGTTCAAACCCCGTTATATATAACCTATATATATATATAAGACGTTGATTCAAACCCGTTAAAATCTAGGCAAAGCCCGTAATCTCGCAACCACTCAGATGATGAGCGCGAATTTCCTTAAAGGAAATCTTGCAACCCGGTCACAAGTCGCCACGAGCGAATTTCTATGTCAAATCTGCTTTAGCACTACTGTTAGAGAGAATAGAAGACATTTCAGTAGGACAGTCTGAAATAGGCCTACTGTACCAACAATCCCGACTGGCTCATGAACAATCTGAAATCAAATAACAATTTCAATTTGCTTCTCATCAATCTGAACTGGCTTCTAATGAGTCAGAATTGGCCCTAAATCAAGCGGGAGTTATGCAGTGCTTGGAAAGATTGGCAACACCCCTTCCAGACCACTCTGTTGTGAGATGGAAACCCCGTCCCTTTGATCGCTGTTCACGCAAGAGCCGCCCTTAACCACTTGGAAATCCCGGAAGCCCCTCCACGAGCGATGTAAGGAACGCTCAGGGAGCCAGTGTAGTATTCTTTCCTCTCAGACGAAGTGAGAGAATAAAAGGAATGATGAGACCTGACTATTGAGGCTTACGAGGTCGATTTCAGCCTTTGCCCTCGGTACGATGTGAGAGAAAAGACCGGAAGTGGATCTCTGTGGACAAAATCCGAATTCCGAAACCATCAAAGTCAGAGGTAATTGTTTTAATGATTATAGGCCTATAGATTTTAATTACATTTTAATTATTTGGTCATTTTAATTTAATTGGTTTTAAAATAGTCAATACGGTTTGCATCTCAGAAACATACATACATGCACAGGGTATACATACATACATTTAAACTCAATTTATCTGGCTGGGCACTCGGCAGCAGCTTGCGAAGCTAGACCTATCCACCATTGCTGCAGACTTCCCTCAATTTGTCTTTTCCTCTGTTGTCCGTGACCTTGGAGTTACACTGGACCAAGAGTTAACCTTTGCCCCTCATATAAACCGCCTTTGCCGTGATTTTTACTATCAGTTACGCCAGTTCCGCACTGTTGCTCGCTCACTTACTTCAGACTCCACCGCTACACTCATCCACTCTTTTATCACAGTCCGACTTGATTACTGTTGTTCACTCTATGTTGGCCTCCCAGCTGATCGGTTGGGGTGCCTGAACCGGGTCCTGCGCTCTGCCGCACGCCTTTGCGGACGTATTCCAAAATTTGGCCACGTCTCAGGTTATATGCTGGATGTGCTTCATTGGCTCCCTCTACTGCAGCGGATCTCGTATCGGATCATCGCTTTGGTCTGGCGGTCCTTGCTCGGCCTAGCCCCTGCCTATGTGACGTTCGCCATCTCCTCCCCGACTGTGCGCTACTACAGGCGGTTTATGTAAAGGAGAGGTAACGTTTTGAAGTGAGATTTGAGTTCTGCTGATGTTCGATAATGTAGAGTAGTCTTTAGGTCTGGCACCGGTTTCCTTTCTAAATCCAGGTTTCACAGGGAAACGGTAATCAGGCTGTGGGCGGTCCTTTAATCTAGTGCTCCTGCGTGGGCCTAGCGTCTCGGGTTCAAATCCATCCGATTCTGCTAATATTGGTTTCTTGACGAAGGTTTCCAAGGGTAAGGCTGCGGCGGAAGGGAGTTCGGCAACTTTCGGTTGAGGTTCCGAAAAGTCAGGGTTCGTAGTGGTACTCACTTCCTTACTTACTTGTCTATTTGCTTCTAGGAATTCTATTCTATCCAACAGACTTCTCTGGTCTTTCTGCATTTCAGAGTGGGATCTAGACAATTCAAAGTGGGATCTAGACAATTCAGACTGCCCTTCAAACAGGTCTCCTAGTCTTTGTCTTATGTCAGACTGTCCATCAGTGACGTCAGTTAGTCGGTCATTTAGTTTATTTTGTCCATCAGTTAAATTATTTTGTCCAACAGTCACCTTTTCTATACCTTCCAACACGCGTTCAAGAATAGAGGCTCGAAGCAACTCTGGTGAAAGAGGCCTGACATCACCTTGCTCACTTACTTCTAAAGAGTGCAATGATTCACGAGACATGTTAGAAATTATTATTAAAGATTATGCAACAAACAGTCTCAATTATATACAACAATTCAAGTAAAACATTTAACTTTATCCTACGCAGTTTCTACTGGCAGTGACTTGCAATTACAAACAATTTAAAGAAAAAGATGATTATTTACCCATCTTTGGAACAAAGGACATGATTAATAATCCAAGTGCAATTATGGTTTACGAAGACGGAAGATAATCCAGCGAATAAGCGGAGACGACGACAGAGAGTAATCCAGCGAATACGATAAATTCCCGTTACGAGTTCACATTTCGTCGCAATTCAGACAATCGACAATATTATTCCAAGCGTACTCGTTTCTACTTTAAACTTCTATAGCGCACTATTTAACTCTTAGGGAGAGAGACTAACGCAAGTGTTTCTCAATTCCTTATCTAATCTACTTCGAAAACGGGGACTCAAAAAGAAATGATCTCTCGGACGACTTGGCGACGACTCCATAGTAATCCATCGTTACGGGATCTAACCTCTAGGACGTCTCGGCAGCAAGTGACAAATTTAGATGGCAGCAAGCGCTCTTAACACCACTTCTACCAATCAGCGATCAGCCTCAAATGCTTTATATGGACACGAAATAAGACAGAAAATCGATGACGTAGGGGATGAGTCAGTGGTTCTGCTGCTGTATCAGAGCGTGCCTAGCTCGTGATCAGTGGCTGAAGGAAAATTCCAATATTAATGCTATCAACGGCGAAACTACCGAGGCCAAGCACGACACCATCGTTTCATCGTCTCGCCACTTTCCTACCGCTAGAGGTCTCAGGGGGCGGACACAAGTAATTCTAAAAATAGCCCACGTAATGGTTTTATAAATCATTACACCTATCTACGCGACCTCTGCTGCCCTACCTTGGGCGCTCCGGGTCGTCGCTCTCTCCGCTCTACTGAGCGGGGCGTGCTCATGGTCCCTTTTGCCCGCACAGCTACTAAGCAGAATCGAGCCTTCTCAGTGGTTGGTCCATCCCTCTGGAACGGGCTCCCTTTGACGCTGCGCTTGCATCCCAGAATCCACTCTGAATCTTTCTATACTTGCCTCAAAACTGTCCTTTTCAGCCGTGCTGTGGTCGGGAGCGCTCCTGAGTAGTAACCTTGAAGGGGCGCTATATAAAACTTCATAATGAATGAATGAATGAATACATTTGTTTACCGGGTCTGGACTGCTGTTTAGCCAAAACAGGGATTGCGTAATAATCTAGCAGCTTAGGGTTCAAATCCCACCAGGGCAGATAGTAGATTCAAATGACTTTATAAAAATTAGCACACTTAAAATTCTCGATGGTGATCAGTGTCCCTAACCAAGAAAAAATTCAACTACCAAGTTTAAGACACAACAATTTTTAATAATTAACCTGGTGGCCAATAAACACAATTTAAACTCAGTACAATCAAAACACGGTACATGACACAAAAAATATTCTGCTTCACAGTCTTAAAGTAGGAATCTTTCAATTTATACAGACTCATGTCAATCTAGAGCAGGACTGAAGTAAACCATACACAATAGACAATGGCTGTACCTTAAACATATATCTTTAACAAATAAGCAGTGAGGATGATTTATATATGCATTTATATCTCTTATGTCATGCAAAGTCAATAAATCTGAAAATGAGGTGTAGAACTGTAGATGAATGTCTGATAGGAGCTTAGATGGAGTCACGCAAACGTCAGAGTAAAGTAGGTCATCACAACAACAATAACAACAATATTAATACTCTAATAATAATAATAATAATAATAATAATAATAATAATAATAATAATAAAAAGAACATGTAAGGAATTCACTAATTCATTACCAGAAACTCTGTGAGAGTATTTAAGGTGTGGTTCATGACTTGGATATTTCAGCACCAATCCAACAAGTGGTTATCGTTCTTTTTGGTTACATGGCTTGACAATAAAATATCAGATGTATGTATACATGTAGATGCTTAATAGAGCGCCTTTTAGGTAACTCCTGGAAGTGCAGCGACTATTAGCCATAAGTTCATTGACATATTTTCATCCATAAGCAACTAATGCTTAGATAAATGAAGTCACCACTGGTGAGCTCTTGCGCCCACATAGAGCCCAACCAACAGAGCCCCATTCACAGTAGACATCAAGGTAACTTACCCACCAGGGCTCAAAACCTGTGGGTGAGAGAAGTGATAGACAAACACATTTATCAATCTCCTCCAAATACAACAAAATTAAACTTATACTACACCAGAACCAACTTAACGCTTTTTAGGGCCACAACAAGGATCAACTTATAATGAAGTTTCTTTATAAAGAGATTTTCTACAGCTCAACTCATCTTGGGATCCATGTCCCAGACCGTATCGTATCAGAATCTGTGTTATAACAAGGCATGTTACACGGAGGGTCCGATGTATATGAAAGTGTTTTGTAGTGCTATTAAAACTTCAAATTATATTACTACTGAGGGCACGAATAGAAGTAAACAAATGCAAAGTTCATTGGCAGTCACATAAAAAGAATTTTGCCTATTTCATTCCTGGTATAGAACTTTGTTGTTACGCATAGATATCGTAACTGATGTGTGATCAGCCTGTTTGCATTCATCCAGTATTCGTGCTTCTTGGATATAAATATACAGCATAGTAAGGTTCTTCCTGAACTATTGGAATGTTTCCACAGGTAAACTCATTACAGCAGGTATAATAAAATAAGCCATGGCTGTAGATCCTATTAACTTTCAATCAGTTGACGTTTGATATCATGAATCTGCTAAAACGGTTAATCGGGCCTTCAAGTCACTGACCTGCATGTGTGCAACACCCTCCCATTATCTATTCAGGAGACCAAGTTCATTCATTCATTCAGCTTTATATAGCGCCCCTTCAAGAAACTACTCAGGAAGCGCTCCCGGCCCAGCCACGACTAAAGAAAAAGACTTGAGGGACTTGTAGAACCCTGTCAGATGCCTTACAAGTAAAAAACAGGCCTTAAGTGGTAGGTCATTCCAGATGGAAGGGCCAACAATCGAGAAAGCACCCTGCCTAATAGCCAAGCAAGTAACAAGGAACTCACCCCTCGTCGCAGAGCGAAGCACCCATAGGCGTAGCTACATGAAGGCAGGAGGAGGCAGTTGCCTCCTCTTGGTTTTCCTATATAGTGGAGTTTCAATTGAAATGACCAGGAATTTGTAAATGATCTGTGAATATTTGCCTCCCCTTGAATTTGAGTTTAAAAAGCCCCCTCGAAAATTCTTTGAAAAAGTCTTGTTACTACCCCCTCCTCGAAAATTCTTGGTTCTTGGAAAAGTCTTGTTACTACCCCCTCGAAAAGTTTTTGCTGTCTTACTACCCCGCCCTCAAAATTGTTGGAAAATTTTTGTTGTCACTCTGGTCGTCAACTTTTCCCCTCCCACAGCAAGGGGAGTAGATTAAACACTGATTATCGGAATTTAAAAATGTCTAAGAAAAGGTCATTGAGAAAAATATGCACTGGTGTCTGAAGTTTGTGAAGTTGCCTCCTCTTAAATTTAGGTCTGGCTACGCCACTGGAAGCACCCGACGCAAGTGTTCATGCAAGTGTTCATGCTTTAAAAAAACAACTAAAATTCTATAAACTATTTAAATCTGCACTTGCACTAACAATTGACATTGTAAGTCGCCTAGAAGTAGGTCACTATTTATGATGCTATATAAATTATCATCATTTTTACATACATTACACAGAACACGCATTCATAATGTCTTCCTTATGACTTTCCAGTTCTGTGCTATAAGTTTTCACCGTACCACTGCTAAACACAGTAGATGCCAGTTTTAAGAGCTCTGTTGCAAACCGATTCCATCTGTACAGTGCTCTCAATTCAAAGTCAAAACAATGCAAACACAAAACAACATCTCATGTAAAAATACAGTAGTACATTTATCGTTGTACAATACCTCTTCAAATCCTCTGCTCAGAGAGGCTCACAAGCTAATTTACATAAAACATTCAAACAAAAATTACTCATCAGCGGATTAAAGAACTTGGCTTCAATATGTTGATTTGTTTATTGAGTTGAATCGACAGCTACAAGTCACGCGCTGCAATTTTGCGACTTTCTCTGCCACACGGCCAACAATTTCATCCCTCTCAGCAAATCCGAATTTATCACAGCCACCACAAAATGACTTTTCTAGTTATGAGTAAAATTATTTAGAGTTCATTTGCTTATACAGTGCAATTATTAGATAAAAAGAGCATCACTATCCACTGTATCCAATTACAATAAACATTCAATGTATAGTTGAGCATAAAGGACTGCTCAAGCGGTCTTAACCCTTTAACGACGAGTTGCATTGGTTTCCCATACATTTCAGTACAATGCTCATGGCTAAAGGGATAAACTGACAAACCACAGGCCTCACTTTCAACAATTTCTCAGCCCTTCCCATCAATTTAGGCAACAGGCCTGCCATGATTCAAATCCCAATATATCCACCAATTAACCTCAAAAATAAATGAGGTGGTAACATCCTCATCGATTGAATGCATTTAGCAGTACCTATTATACAGGCAGAGGCTAATGCAAGTCCATAAACACAGAATTAAGTTTGCACCACATTGCGTTGGATAAAAGATCTCTAAACCAGTAATGACTGTCGAGAAAAGCATAACAATGGGAGACATTCTGGACAAAGGAAAATAAAACCAACACTCATATTCAAATCCTGGTTTAGAATGACGTGCCCATCACAGAGGAGGTATGAACCTGCACAACACTTAACAATACCACTCCATCGCACCACCAGAGAATTATTCATTCAAAGGAACGAGCATTTCAAAAAGAGGTGTATGAGTAGGGTGCACAATGGTGTGCCCCATTTCACATGAAGCTTGACCCTGCAGACTACATGCTACAAGAAAAGCACTTCATTAAGCCACCATGAAGTGTTTCATCCCCAGGTTCAGCTAGAATAACCATCGCTTCTATTTTTATGCAGAGCTTGTGATTTATCTGTAAGTATTCTTCTTCATATGCAAATCTCAAACACGGAAGTATATGATTAGACTGGATAAAACACGAGTTATTTTCAGGACTATCAAATAATACAGCTTGAGACGTCTTGGAAACAATCACCAGATGGCCGACTGACTCGCCACGGAAAAAACAAAGTGTAACTGACTTAGTTCAACATCGTATGCCTGTCGTATATGTGCTTCCTCTGTTCTTGAACCGTTCCTTTCCACTTCTGCTGTTCACCGCGCACACTGCACACCTTGTTCTTCACTCGTGACATCACTCCAGGCGTCGCTGGCTGCACGACCTCTTCCACTTCCCTCCTCCTCTCGGCCTCCGGCTGCTCCTGAAAACAGTTGCACCAAATAGTACAGTAACTCTACAAGTACTTTTAATTGTAATCACAAATTTATGTAGCACCGCTTTAAGAGTCTCCGCATAAGTGCTCCCGACCTCTAACACAAAACTAGGATCGAATAATGCTTGTCAAGTGCCTACAGGAAAGGTCAAGAAGATCATGTTGCTAGTTGCCAGACAGCTTATTCCAGAAAGAAGAGTCAACAAGTGGAAAGCTTCTATGCTGGGCCTTCGAATTTGGGTCTGCAACACAACCAGGTCAACTTGCACGGCAGAGTGAAGGAGCCTGTGGTCAGGGATGAAAAAAAAACATGTAATCACATATGCATTTATAAAACCAAGATACAGAGCTCCTGAGAAGTTCACCACTTGAAGCAATCTAGTCATTACTACTGTATTGTTACTAGAAATCAATGCATAAGTGACGATAATGTAACTAAATGCAAATGTGATAACGTATCTACATAAAACAACTATCAGATCAACAAGTCGGATGATGCTACACCTTCCTTCCTACTTTTTCATCCTCATAAATCCCCAGACTAAAACCTGCCTCAAGATCTAACCAACAGATGGCAATCATTTTGATACAAAATGGAATTCTATTGTTATCCGTTCTTAACAGCAAACAAGTAAATGTATCAGAGCATCTTTAGTCAGATGCAATTTGCTCTGTCATGTCCAATGACTCGAGAAACAGCTACAAAACAGCTACTATCTGTGAAACTCATGGACTGGTCATGAGTCTCACACATCTACAAACAGCTCATGTACCATGTAATCACTTAAGTACCGATATTCACAGGTAAATAACTCAAGCAGGGCTATATAAACTCAAATTATCTATGTATCTCAATTGACAGAGCTCTGTGAAATTTTTTATAAAATTAAACTCACACACATATAGCTCAGGAACTCGAAAAAGCCACTCAAACACAACAGCTACAAAACACATTTCCTGCCTATGAAACAAGCAGATAACCGCAGCATAGAAATGCAGAAACAGAAAAAGATGGAAAACAATCTGCAGAGGCTGCGCAGTTACCTCTTCGTTTCGTTGTTCCGTGTAAGCCAGCGGTCGTCTGCTCATCAGAGGATCGAGACAGAGCAAAAACACCATGTACAAGAAGAGCAGAGAAATGACGCAGATGATGAATATCACGACAACCTACAATCAGAAATCATGAAAGCCATAAGCTAAGGCCACATAATGTTACAAGAAACTTATAAATGCTATTGACAGTTACATGTAGGCATCTTACTGTTAACTGAGCTAACACATTTTGCAGGTTACAAAATTAATTATAGTCTTTTATCAAGAAAGACAACTGACTGGGACACCGCAATCAGGTACAATGTCATAGAGTTTAGAGAAATATCAGGTTCTTTGTTTTACTCATTGCACAGTTGACCAGTGTTCGAACGAGGAGTGGACATTGTCACTGAACACTAGTATAGATGACCGTAGATATGAATCACAGAGCCATATCCCTAATATAAGAATTTTATTTGAGATGCTCCTACATAACTACAGTAATGTAACATAATGTACCGTACGTAAAGGTCCTATGTCCCTAACGAAACGCAGGGCAGAGGTTAATTCGTGCTCTTCATCCATTGACCCAGCAATTGATGAATTCCATGGTTGTGAACTGGGGCAGAGCATCGAACTGGATATTTATTTCTTAGCTGAAGCCAGTAATAAATTATACTGCTTGGTTAGAGAGCCACGTCTGCACAAACAACTTGCCCGGGATCGTCACATGCATAACCACAACATTTCGACTACACACCCAACACACTAATCAAATACTACCAATATCACTATATATATATGTATATATATGTATATATATGTTGTTGTTATGGCTGTCAACGGACCCCCGAATACCCGGGCGCCCGTTCAAAGGGTCACACCCGGACCCTTAAATCAATACCATAAACCCGACCGAAAAAGCATAAAAGCTTGATCACATCTCGCAGTTAAATAATGTCTGTCGCATGTGAGCTGTGCAGTTGAAGATGTGTGGGCCAGCTACAGCAGTGGCGGAGTTAGTCATTGGCACAGAGGGCAGTTGGCACCCACACCTGTTTAATTGCCGGCTATCCTAAGACCATCCATGCGTTAATACTACTACTACCAGACCTGTGAATAACGACGTCCCTCTTGAAATCTGCTGCCTTCACACAATTTACTCTACTCTGTACATGCCATCCAATCGAATTAATTAAACAACCTTGATTGTTGTCGTGTTTCTTCGCTGCCACTGACAGTCACAACGCTCACAGAAGTGATACTGGCTTTCCTGAACCCACTGATCCACGACATTCTCACATTTACTACAACAAATATACAGAATGCTGGCAATCATGCATGCAAGTAACCCGACCAATGCAAGCATAAAAACATGTACTCAAGTATCGCAGTTAAATAATGTATGTTGTATGTGTAGCTGTGCAGTTGAAGATGTGTGGGCCAGCTACAGTGGCGGAGTTTGTCAAAGATCGCAGATTTTGGTTGGGCCAGCAGAAAATGTTTAATTTTCTAGCTATCCTAAGACCATTGCGTTAATACTAGTTACTACCAGACCTGTGAATAACGATGGTCCCTAGGTAAAATCTGCTGCCTTCATGTACAATTTGCTCTACTCTATACATGTATTTATATACATGCAAAGTATATTTACATATACGGTATTGTATGCATGTTTCTTCGCTGTCACTGACATGTCCCAAAATTGATTCACAAAGAAGTGATACTGGTTCATCCTGAACCTCACTGATCCAGGACATTCTCAAATTTACTACATTAAATTATACAGAACATGCTGGTGAACAATCATGCATGCAACAGACGTTTGCTTATGAAGATGAAATTTTAGCAACTGAGAAATAGGCCCAAAACATTCATAAAGGTGAAGTCTCACCTTTTTCAGATTACTCATCCTCCATAACCTGCTTTAATGTCTCAAAGGTTTCAAGGACAGTGACAACAGTATGGACTTATCGATGCACAGTGCACACCCTCGGTTTACCTGCCATTCTTTACAACACGAAGTGACGTATGTACCCCAAAACTAACAGCTTAACATGACATATTGGTAAATGTGCTATAGAAGAACTGGAAAAAGGATCATTAAATATTTACTTTTCCAGCATTATCACTTTTTCTCTACAGAATGGTTAATACGCTGTATCATAGTCACATCCACCAACAACTTCACGTTAACGAGTCCATACTGTCCTTCAATCTCATGCAGCGTGTTTTTGGAAAGTTTTTGCTTTTATTAACCATCACTTCATGCCCTGTGCATTATAACAGTTGCAGAAGTTTCAAGATTAGTTTAGATCAGAACTTAAAGTACCATTTAGACGGCTCATGAAAAGATTTCACAAAAATCTTCCGACTCTGAGCTGAGCTGTTTGTCTGCGTAACCGAGGGACACACGCATTTGCATCTAACGTCATCGTACTGACCCTAACAAATCAAAACATGGTAAAACTCCATTTAATCATAGTTTGTTATTCTCATGTAAATTCAACTCCATTTTAGCATATTTTATTATTTGACGATGTTGCGGTAATGGACAATGACAGAGTGCATGTTGGCCATATTCCGTTCGATAGCTTTCATCAATCCGACTTTCATTTACGCAAAGAATTAATTTCATCAATACTAACTTCCATTTAAGCAAAAAATTAGTGTCATCGATCCAACTTCTATTTAAACAGATTACTTTAATCACTCCAGCGTCTAATTTAAGCAAAAATTAATTTAATCAATCCAGCTTTCATTTGCAATGTATATAATAAAATAAGCTAAAATGGAGTTGACCATTCATAATAATAAAATACGCTATTACTTTTTAATGAAAAAAACAAGAATAAAATACGCTGAAATGTAGGTTTACCCAAAACAATTAGCACTGTTGATTTTGTATGTGTAACAAAAGAATGCTGTGGATTCGGCAAATTTATAGTATCGTGGGAAAAAGAACGCCGGACGGTACCAGCGTGACCCGAACCCTGATCCTAACCGACCCTCACGACGCGTAACCAGACCCTAACCGACACGGTAAAGTCGTAGTTTACGTTGCTAAATTATTTGATATTGTCACTTTAACATGGAAGCTGGATTGATGACAAAAATTGTTTCCCTAAATGGAAGTGGGATTGATGAAAACATTCCTGTGTTCAAAATTGAAGTTGGATTGATCTAAATAATTTTTTCCGTAAATAGAAGCTGGATGGATGAAATTAAGTTTTCATTCAATAGAAGCCTGAAAATAATTGTTTCCGTAATTACAAGCTGGATCCATGAGAATATATCTTTGCTTAAATAAAGTTCCATTGATGAAAAATATTTCTTTCATCAAATAGAAGTTGGATTGATAAAAGTAATTTTTTCCAAATAAATGGAAGTTGGATTGATGAAAATATTTCTCGATGAAATGGAAGCTGGATTGATGATAGTTAACATGCACATAAGTAGACTGCTTACGTACCAACGTCAAGTACGACATTGAAGACATGAGAATAATTTAGCAACGTAAACTACGACTTTACCACCGACACTCATGACGCCAGTAAACTTACGCACTATGTCCTTCAGCCCCCGATACTATAAGCTTGCCGTGGATTCTTGAAAGCCAGGTCGCAGTTACGGACACGCCCACCAGATGGGCGCACAAGCATTGCTTAATTAGACTATAATACCCTATATCTGTAGCCTAAACTACACGAAACTGTGAATTTTGTAGCTGAGGATTAAAAATCGCCATAATGACAAGAATGATTATGATACGACGGTGAGTAAATCGTTATCTCAACACACGTCTTATCAGCACGACAAAGATGAGTTAACGAGGATGATGATACCAAGACGAACACTAACCTGCACACACAAAGCAAATACAGCTGTAAATAATACTATTTCTAACGTAACAACACTTATTCCGCTCATTGTTTAAGGAACTTTGAAATTCACATTTTTCTACGAACGATTTTAGCGAAGAATCGCAATAAATAAAATGTCCGTCAACTGATAACAACTGACATTTTAACAACCAATGATTGAAGAGGCTAACTAAAATCGGCTGTCAACGGTCGACTTTCAAGTTCATGTAATGTAATAGCCTACTAATAGGACATTTTTAAAGCGCCACTCAAAGTATCTCAGAAGCGCTCGACACGTAATCGCAAGGATTCTATATAAATAAAATAATATAATAGTATAGGTCCTTGACGTAATCGTAATCTCAATTAATCTATATTTCGTAATCTCAAGATTTATACAGCGCCCAAAACAGCCAAGTCGCAGGAGCCAGTTTATTCACAAGCGCTCGGTTAAAACATAATCAAATAGGCAAAGGGATCAAAAATCGGTTCCAAGTTGAGATCCAAAGGGTCAGGCACTCTTTGGAAATTGACCTCTGCCTGTTGGTTTTGTTTTGACTGCACCGCCTGTCCGCCACCTCATCACTAAAATTTGCAAACTGCCCTATAGCCATAGCTGTCCCGCCTCTTTGGAACAAACTCCCGCCAGTGTAAATATCGGATCCATCATGCGATTGATGCGAACTCACTAAAACCTCACCTCTTACTGTCTCTCCACAGATCTTTTACTCAAAACTGAAAACACTGCTTTTTCACAATTCCTATCCCGAACCTTCTTCTTCCCCTCGCCTGAGTCACCTCCACTCCTCACCATTTCAACCCTAAACACCATCCACCTTAGACTCCTTAGTCGTCTGACTGACTCTCTGGATTTTGACCCTTTGTCTATCGATGTTGTATTGATTAAGCACCTGTAGACAAGTTGATTCCCGCGACTTCGCTTTTACTTGTCGGCTCTGTAGAAATTTCGTGTCTGCGATTACGATTGAACATTACGATTTATCATGGTTTATTAGTCAATGTTTGTGTAATTATTGACCTGATAGATATCGATGGTGTTGCGCGGTATGGATGATCCATGGAGGATCGTGTAAACGGATTAAATCTTATTTCTTGTTGTAATTTTCTTCTTCAGGCAAAAACTTTTAATTGAACAGGTACGTCTACTGTAGACGATAGTTACTTTAGATCCGGAATTTACTGCCCGTTGTTATTAAACTGGACGTCTTAAACTCAATTTGATCGATGAACTGTTGACACAGACTAAGCCTAAGGGCTTGAAAATCTTTTCTGCCTGTTCAATTTAACTTGTAAAAAGTGAAGACAGGCATAATTAAGAATGCTTAATTGCATTGTGATGGTAAATGGACATGACCACTTAATATTTTTGGATAAATAGGATAATTTTAGGTTTCATTGGTCCATATGTTGAAAATTAATGTTGGGATAACCTAATATCGCCCAGTACTGTAAACCTAAATATCGCCCAGTACTGTAAACATTTTTCTAAATCTGTGAATAGCTGGTTACGAACATTACGGAGTAGTGTTGTGTCTCCATGACGTTGAGAATTTACTTCAAATTTAGTACGTTTTACTTTTTAATTAAATAGTTTTGCAGTAGTTACAGTAAATGTTTACTTTGATTTGACAGGTAATATTTCGTCTGAGCTGCAGTAAAGTAACTTTCATATTACTGAAATGGCAGAACGAGATGATGACGAGCTCAGCATTCCACGGGCTTCACTGAACAAATTTATTAAAGAACTTGCACCCAATGTGCGAGTAGCAAATGACGCTCGTGAACTTATCTTGAATTGCTGTACAGAGTTTATTCATTTAATATCGTCAGAAGCCAATGAACTCTGTAATAAACAGATGAAGAAGACGATTTCTCCAGAACACGTTTTAAGTGGTAAGTTTGTGCTTTTTTGTACCAAGGCTAAAGAACTTAAGTCACTCACACTTCGTGGGGCTAGGCTATAATGGACTCTACTTTATTTTTTGTGGCTTCATGCAAGTTACAAGTGTTAAGGCAACAGACCCTCTCTAAGATATGCTTCATTACAAGTTATAACTTGAATTCTGATGTAACACTTAGCGTGATATTATAAATCTGATTAATCAGTGAGGTACGTGGATCCAACTTCGGTTAGCACCAACAGTGACATTTGTTTAAAATTCTCTATAGAAACACTTAAAAGGTCACAGGGTCTCACGGATCTTTTTCTGGAGAAAGTTAAACACACAATCACAGTATTCCAACAGTGGAATGCCTTCTCTAAGCGTTATGCTGCTTATGTAATGACTCAGAGAGGATTGAAGGCTCAGATGACAGGGTTTCCTTGAATGGTTACCCTTGGCATACATTATATGTACTAAATGGGATCTTTGCATAACTTTACTGTATTTGGCTACTTGTCAGCATTTTTAGCATAGAATTGAGCCTCTACGCCAGGGGTTTTCAAACTGTGGTACGCGTACCCCTGGGGGTACGCCAGGTGTCGCTAAGGGGTACGCGAAAAATTTCAAAAAAATTAAAATTGTCTACAAGTTTATGGACTTCATGTCCATCTATCTTTCATTAGAGATTCTTCTTCCACCGTTCGCTTCTTTTTCTGTACATTTCTATGAGTTTATGCCACCCTTCTTTGATTATAATAATATAAATATAATGTATGTATTCTATGTAGGCCTCTATTAGCTATTCTATGACTTTTTTAACATTGAAATGTCACAGCCTCGTCATTTATATCTTTCGCAATAAATTATTATTATATTAGGCGTACATAGTACTCTACTATATACTACATAATCATCGACGTACATACAGTATATTTATATGGACTCGAACCAGATTTGCTTTTGACATTGACAAATATTAAACCAGATATTGTAAATCTGTGCTTGTCAAAACAAGCCCACTGCTCACAGTAACACTTTCTAATAGTGTTTTTATGTTTCCTTTTTGTTGATTTGATTACATTCTTAAGTTAAAATTATATTACTTTTAAAATTTTATACCTATGACTAGGCATAATACCTAGTTTCACCAATGATTAAAAGGAGTTGTTAATTGCAAAAGGACTTCACGCTCGCATGTTGTTTTTGATTTGACCTTGCTGGGGGTACGTCAACATTCGATTTCTTTACCTGGGGGTACAATAAAAATAAAGTTTGAAAACCGCTGCTCTACGCAGTTGAGTTTGTCATTTGAAGTGAATTAGCTCAGAAAAACAGCTGTCTGTATGTGAAGAGGAATTTGTTTACAAGTGTAATATTTTCTTTAAAAGCTGTTCTCTTTCACCGGGGTTGGGATGGCAATACCTCCAAGTAGATATCTTAAATAAGTAGCTACATAAATGTTCAATTACATTAAATTACATTAACTAGGTGCTGCGTAAGGGCATGATTGAACAAACCAATGAATGAACTACTGTTCAGTTGTTACAATTATCTCCAAACGAAGCTTTAGCCAATGATATTCAATGCATTCGTTTCTGTGTCTAGCATTAGACAGCCTAGGCTTTGGTACGTACAAGGAAGAGGCACAGGCCGTTCTACAAGAAGCCAAGGCGGTGGCTACAAGCAAAAGACGAAAGAAGAGCAAGCTCGAACATCTAGGAATTCCTGAGGAGGAGTTACTGCGTCAGCAGCAAGAACTGTTCGCACAGGTCGGTGATTTATGTTAGCCAAAGGTATTTAAATGCACTGATATTAAGTGTCCTCATACATGCATAGATCTGTGGGTATGATGCAGGATGGAAAAGATTAGTTGGACTGAGCATAAAACAAATGAATAGGTGCTGTATAAGGTGGAAGATGAGAGGAGTCTCAGGAGAGATCTGTTTAGGAAGAAGTGGATTGGTTATATACTGAGGAGGGGCTCTCTACTTCTACTGAGAGCTGTCACAGAGGGAAAGAAAATGAGAGGAAGACCTAGGCGGATGCTGCTGGGCTGGATGATGGTGGATGGATGCGGTAAACTGAAGGAGGAAGCTGAGCATCGAGAGGAGTGGCGTTGTTATGTGAGTTAATTATTGTAAACATTTGCCAATAGAAAGTATTTAATTTCAGAAGCATGTAGGCTTCTACAGTTTTAATTGCCTTAGAGCATATTGGAGTGCTGTTAGTCATCACCTTAGGTATACTGGTAATTGTTTCCATACTATTAACTGGTCTTTAATGTACATAGTATCTGCATCCTAATTAGGCGAAAAAATTCCTTCTGGGGATCCCTGTTGCTAGTTCAAAGTTGCTACCTTGAGCATTGGGCCATTGTGAATAACAATGCAGATTTTGATAACTCTATTCCAGCATTGCCTGTTTTCATATAAAAACTTTTGTGTGCTAATATCGTATGCCAGATAGCACCAGCATTCATCATTACATACATCTGGTCCACTTATGCAAGTGTCTAAGACTGTTATTATTGAGCTCAGAGCTATTACATGTATTAGTAATAAATAATATTATTATCATTGTTGTTAATGACATAGTTTTGTCATGTTAATTTATGAGTTCATCTCACCAGTTTAACGGTATTGATGTAAATATTGTTTTTATATATTTGTGTTGCTAAGAAGTAGATTTATATTGGTACACCGTTTATGAATATGCGTGTAAATATGTATATTTTACTCATCCACAGGCAAGAATAGAAATGGCTCAAATGCAGCAGCAGGAGTGGCAGCAGATGCAGCAACAGCTACAGCAGCAGCAACAACAACAGCTTCAGCAGCAGACAACAGAAGTTGCTGCACATCCTACAGAAGATGATGACGATTACAATTAGTTTTTAAAGATGTCTTGTTAAGTTTTGTGCAGTCTTTGACCTGCTTTGTGCATGACGAGGTCGCGTTTACTTGAGGTTGGGCATTCGACAGTTTACTAGTTGGCCTTTTAGGGCCATTTTAAATGTTTCCTCTCTATGGTAGCCCACCAAACAGCTGAAGAGGTAACGGAAGGCTTTATTCTCAGACTGAAACATTTGGGAGACATGCAGGATTGTTTACATGGTCTAGCATTGCCTGATTCTTTAACAAAATGTATCTATCCTCGATTTTGGGCAATTTATTAAAATTATGCTTCTATTACGTACCACATAGAGGACTACAGACTACCAGCCTACCACCATAGAGTTCCACACCATTATTGTAAATGTGAATCTCCAAATTTCTCTGCGCTTCACAAACGCCACATCAGGATGACCAGCTTATTCACTGGCACTATGTACATGAAATCAAGTCCAGAATAGCCAGGTTGTTTGGCCACTGCCAGATCAGAATCCGGGCTTTGTTATTAGCTACTAGACGTTCGCCCGTCCTAAGGCGGTTGAAATGACCTTCATAACGTACCACTGCCTCTTCCCTCCCCTCCCAAGATGATGTCCTAGTTTTGTGTAAGTGTATCATCAGTCTGGCCGTGTCTACCGGTATGCTCTACTTGGCCCTGGCCGTTGTCCCTTGTGTAAGCGCCCACAAAGGCGAAGTCGCGGGAACCAGCTTAATCACAGGCTGTAATCACTACAAAGTCGACGAATGAGGGTCAAAATCCAGGCAGACAGTCGGACGGGTAAGGTATTTTGAGCCAGTGAGAAGTGTTTTGAGAGCAGCGAGTAATGTGATGGCGTTAGGGTGATGTCCAGGGTTGCCAGATTTAAGAAATGCTTTGGCGCGAAATCACGTCAAAAAGTAGCCCAAAAGTCGCGAGCTTAGCAGCTAAATGAAAACATGAATAAATTTTTCCTAGATACGTCAATATACATACTTTATGGGTTTCGCCAAGACACGTCATGAAACCATTGATGAAAAAAATGTCGATGTCAGACTGCTTCGTGCTTACCGTAGACTAGTCCGTACTCCGTAGAGCATGTACTTATTACTAAATAAGCAACATCAATAAGAAAAGTAGCTAGTAACAGTGACGTATACATAATAGCCTAGCCTAATGCTGGCCTAATGCGGTCAATTTATGAGAATTCATAATGTCGCCGTCGCGACCGCCGGACAATTCAAAAGTAGCCCAAATATCGCGAGGACGAAATTTTCAGGTTAGGGCACATTGAATAGATAAACTCGCGCTTTTCGCGACGAGGGGTGATGTCTGCTACCCTAGCGCCTCTAGCGAACTGGGCTGTAATATCAGTTGGACTACACTGGCTGTACAAGTTTAGCGTCTGCTGGCAACCGGATTTGTTAACTTCGTATCTTGGGACAATCCATCTGATTCGACGCAGAGCCCGTTAATAAACTGCATGGTGCCATGCGCTTAGTGCATGAAATTCCGAGTTTGTGATTTTGTGCCTCGTGTACGGTACTGATCGGTCGTTGGTACTGGTGATCAAGGTGGCAACGCAGACGTTCACCCACTTTCCTTGGTATGCGACCCTATAAAGTCGACAGCATTTACACACGTGGATGCCTCTTGGTTAGCATAAAAGGACTTGTAATCAGTACGATTTTCGTTACGCTATTTTTTAGCTAAAGTTAATTAATGATTTTTTATTTTAGTTATAGTTATAGTTATAGTTAGTATTTTTTTTTAGTTATAGTTATAGTTATAGTTAATGAATAACAAAATTAGTTAATTAAAGAATGGAAAATTATACAAAATAAAAAGCAAAATAATAATTAATACGCTCTTTCGCTGAAACGGAAGCTATGAAATAAGAACTGTAAAGTGACGTAATAACGACGAGACAAATTTCACAAAAAAAAAATCGAGGAGACAAAATGTATGTCGTACGTCACAGAAGCAACTAATATTAAAGGCTGCTCATAACGTAAATAAAGACGAACGTACCGTACGTGTTATTTTCGCTATTATTTTATAGTTAATTACGTTTTTAGTACGCGTACGTTATAGTTATCGTGTAACGAAATCGATTTTGGTGATCAAGTTGGCAACGCAGACGTTTTGCCTTGGTATGCGACCCTATAAAGTCGATAGCATTTACACACGTGGATGCCTCTTGGTTAGCATAAAAGGAGCTATCCTTCGACTTGTAATTACGACCATTTATATAGCGTCCGAGATAGCAAGCTACTTCTAGGACACAAAACAGTCTAATGTTAGTGCTCGTGGTTACGTAATAGATGCATTTTAAACTGTTTTTTTTTAAATCGGTAAATTTAATTTCGGGAGTTAATTAGGCTAAATTGACTGCAATTTTTTTTAATACACAGGCCTATGCATCAGCTTAATTATCACAAAAACCAGCTGTCAAAGCAGTTGAGATGGTTTCAAATTTTAATAATTAGGCCTATGCAGTAGAAGCAATCCACAAAGTAACCTACGCAAATCCACAAAGTAATAAAAACCTATAGGGCCTTTGGTAAAACTTGATTCTGAATGGAAGCGGCTTCAAGCGGGTACGGTGTGCGAGCGCCAGAATCAGTGAAATAGACCCTAATGTAATTTTATTACCTTCTGCGGTAAGTCTAGTAATAACTGTTATTCATGTAGGCCTATGCTGCAGATTAATTTAAGCAAAACTTAAGTAGATGCACATGTACAACTAATAAAAGGTCAATTGCGGATGAAAACTCAGGCGCTACACCAATATTTTATGGTATTGCATACTGCGCAATAGTATAGATTTCACAACTATTCAGTGAATCTCTACTAACGCAATAACATATTTTGCCAAAAGAATTTTATATTCGCAAATACTTTAATACCCCATTCACTTTCTTTAGCATACGTTTATGGGCGCGCGTCTTCTGAACACATTAAAGTCGGCGTAAGATAGGCGCTACACAAACTCGCCGAACAAGTGCTTGTGCTTCCGTTTTCTTCACAGACAATAATGGGACTTGCTTTATTACGAATTAAATAATTTAATTATTAAATGAATTAAAATCATTTACCGACTCCTAACTACCCGATTTCCTTCTGCACAATGGAGGCAGTCAAGGCATTCAATGCAGAGGTAAAGATGCAGTGAATATAAACTCGTTCACTAAGGATTTTCATATTACGATGTAGATGAATACATGACCGTAACTTTGGTATTTCTAAACACCAGTAGGGCATGGTTGTATTGAACGCAATTCTCATTAAGTATACTGCACGCCGTTTTGAGGTTAAACAAGGTGTCGTCGTTGGATTGCTGTGGTCGTGTTGGCACCTCCGCCAAATGATTCTTCGACCTCGGGACCATATTTCTGGGAAGTGTCAGTAGAGACGTTTACACAGAATGATGTGTTACGTTCACCTTTACCGTTGACTAATGGGAATAGTCCAGCTAAACAGTCAAGATATGACACGATATGAATGATGCTATAGAAATTTCCCTCTCTTAAATAATGGATCTGTCAGAAGCGGATTTGCTGGTAGCCAGGTCTCAGCAATACAAGAGGAAATTTTCCAGCTCATTGTCATGTAGTCTATTCACCTTAAAATTCATAGTAGTAATATTCAGAATAAGACGATTTGTATAGCACCGTACCACAACCAAGGCCGAAGAAGAGGGCGCTGTGAATGAGTTACAAAATCAATGACAGTTGTATGATACTTTATAAACATAGTTCGTTTATATGTGACCTATGTCTGATCCCGCAAAGGGTATTTGCCAGGGTAAGCAGTTCGCTCAATCTAAGTTCATTATAGTATGCCTTCTTCTTTCTACATGCATGGAAGACACCAATGGAAGGCTGTTTCGTGTTTCACTTGCTCAATTCCCTCCACCTTCTACATTCCTCTCTTGCTCTGGTTTTAGGTATATTTTAATTGACTGAATTTGAATTCATTGTAATGAACTTTGTGGAAGCATTTAAATGAAGGAAATTAAACTGCCATGCAATGTAATATTGATGATATAATTCAACTGCATTTAATACTTCCACCCTTCATAAGTGGACATAAAAGACTGTACTACAGAACTGGATGGCTTGAGAAACAGTGAGTGAAGGACTTGCACAACGTCCCTACACAGTGGAGATTCAAACCCACACTCTCAACATTACAGGCCAAGCACTCCAACTTATCGACTACCATGCCCACAACAATAATCACTCCTTTGTGACAATGTGTATATTGTTATGGATGGTGATGGGTGGTCATTTGGGTTTATTGATAGTAAGTTGGCAGGCGCACTGAAACTAAGCAATATCAAGCTAGGCTAGTGCTATCTCTGCCCTCCATCTTTTATTGTTTTGCAACTGAACAACAGAAGCTGAAATGTTGAGAAACGGTGTGATACTGTTAGTTTTCTGTAGTCATGTTGGCATTTCTCATCGTGACAGTTTGGTTTAAAATTCTCTCTTACTTCCAGAGTGCTCTTGGGTCTACCCCCCCCCCCCCACTATCTTTGTGATTCAATTCGCTGACCCATTTCGGTTGCCTCTTGTCGCTGACTCCACTCTTTAGACCGACTTGCCTTCTTGCACCTTGGTCGCGGACTGCTACTGCCCAGCATAGTGCTATGCATCTGTCGGTCCTATGCTCTGGAATGACCTTCCCTCTATGTACGATCCTGAGTCCGAGGTCTTGGTAGCTGGGGCCACGCCGGGCGGCCCGGTTCGATTCCGGTCTCGGTTTAGACAGAGATTAATTTCTCGGATCTTTACTGCGGGTGGCTCGGTACGCAATATAAACGTGAGTACAATACAATACAATACAACACAACACAATACAACTGGGGCGCGGTGGTATAGGGGGACATGTTCGGTGCCTTGCAGCTGGAGGGTTGCGGGTTCGAATCCACCTCAAAGCCGCCGCGTAGGGACCCTGGGCAAGTCTTTCACTCGCAATTGCTCATGCGCTCGGCGTGAAACTCCGATTCAGCGTCCGCGCAGTAGTCGGGAGCGCCTCTGAATGGGCAATATGGTAGGGGCGCTATAACAAGTGTTCAAATACAATACAATATGTTCGATTTGATATGTGATTCTGTGGTCTTAACTGGGGTATTTCAGTCTCTTCTTGTTGTCTTAAGACATTTCTTTTTTTGCAGGGCTCTTCATACTGGGTAATACAATACAAAATACAATATATTTGCAATACATTGCCTCAGCAAAATTGACATCAACCTCATGATGGTGTTTCTGAGGAATATAAACTGACAATGAACGATTGGGCTATTTCTACTAGACCTTCCTTAGGCCTCCTCTTAAAAGAAGGGTAACTATCCAGGGTGTCAATATTGCTCAAATGGGCCCAGAAGGACGCGGGTTCGATATCCGCTAGCCCCATAAGGTTGACTCGGACTTCCACTCCTTAGGGGCGATGGTAACATGAGCACTGAGCAGCGGTAGGACTTATCGATGTCTAACATGTACCATTATAATTTAAAAATTGGCTCTTGTTTAACTTGTTATCATGAATGTGTTCTACTATTGCATATAATGATACTGTGGTTTTTCAGTTTGCATTGAATAAATGAATATTATTTTTATTAATGAATAATTACAGTAACTACTACTCTGAGTGGGTGCCTTAATTTTTACAGATTTTGACCTTATAAATGCAATTGTGGGCTGTGTAGGCCCGAGTTAGATCATTAGAGTTTTATTTTAGAATAATGCTTTCTAAATTTTATTAGTTAGAGTAAAGCTGTTCTATTATGTTGTTTGTGTAGCTGTGCTCTTTATACGACCTCAAGCCGCCTGTATCTAAGGCCAAAATGAATCAGATAACCAAGACTGCAATGAAAGCCATCAAATTCTACAAGCATGTTGTTCAAAGCGTTGAAAAATTTATACAAAAGGTAATATTTGCTGTAATGTTTAAAAACCTGCTGGTAACCCCGCTTATTTTCTATAGCATAGATGCAAGTTGTCTTTTTTTGGTGTAGTTGTCAAAATATTTTTATAAGTTTCTGTGCTTTCAGTGTTTATTAGATGTCTGTAAACCAAAGTGTAGGCAAAATGCCTTATTTTTAACTTTAGAATATAAATTTTACATTTCAAGTAATTTGTACTGAAGGTTACTACAGGCTGAGTGGCACACTAGAAGAGTGATATATCATGTTATTTGTGTAACATTAAAGTGTGTCATGTTATTTACATAACATTACAGTTTATCATGTTATTTGTGTAACATTCCAGGTATCATGTTATCTGCGTAACATCGTAGTATATCATGTTATTTGCGTAACATCGCAGTCTCACATTAGTTGTATAACATTGCAGTGTATCATGTTATTTGCGTAACATTGCAGTGTCGTCCTGAGTACAAAGTCCCTGGTTTGTACGTCGTCGACTCCATAATACGGCAGTCGCGCAGACAGTTTGGACCGGAGAAGGACGTGTTTGCGACACGATTTTCGAAGAATATTGTCATCACGTTTACAAATCTCTTTGCCTGTCCATCGGAGGATTTGGTGAGTGTCTCTAGCGGTTTTTAGTTTCATCTGTGCTGTTCCATTTTTCTTCAGATGATCTTTTTGTATGTTGTGGATTGCATATAGGATAGCTGCCATATGGGGGAGGGGGGGCCGATAGCGCATTGGATAACACACTGGCGTAGAGAGCGAGAGGTACCGAGTTCAGTCCCGTAGGGCGGACATGCTTTGTAGGCTGCTATTAGCGCCGTGTATTGAAGGCTGTCTGTTCTGGTTAGTAGTTAAGGTTGTTTCAATTGCATAACATGTAAATGTACAGAGCAGTGCGTTTGTCAGCCTGCACTTAATTAAAGAAAAGATATTATTATTATTATTATATCAGATAGCTGCCGTAGTTTTACACTGCTTACTAGGCCTCGTTGCTGTCTATCTTCACGAGCTCTGTTGCCCTCTCCTTATTGCCAGGACTCTTGATCTTCATTTTGTTCTTCATCTGAACAGGGCCTGCTCATTGACTCTTTCGCCTGTACGCCCTCGACCTGGAATGGCCTCCCTCTTTAGCTTTGCCTCTTTCCAACCTCTTTCCCAGGACCCTCTCTCCTGCATTCTTGTCTCATCTTAAGACTGTTCGTTTAAGCCGTGCTGGAATTGGGAGCACCTCGGATTAGTTATCTTGAAGAGGCGCTATATAAATGAATGAATGTCATGGATCGTGAAGAATATGTGGGTATCAATGGGTGCATGGTAAGCATGCAGTACTGTCAACCCAGAGGTCAATAGTTGAAATCGCCACAGGGGCAGAATGATTGTTCTAGATATCTGTTACACTTTTGCCACTTTGTGAGCTAAGCTATAACTTGAATGCAATCGCCTTTGCCAGTTTATAATGTACATACTATGTAACTCTCACAATTTGCATTGACAGTTGACAGTGTAAACCATCCTTGAAGTTGATTGCTACTGACGTTAGCTGCTAATGGGAAGATTAGGCCACTGGGGAGAGGATTGCCCATCCACCCACATGTGCCAAGCCCTGCATAGGTGTCCAGGTTTTCTACTTTACATTGATTTGTACCATGGACATATTTAGGTTTTTACGGGTTCAACCCCCAAAACTGTATAAAAATACGACTATGTCCAATGGAGACCCCTCCCCTGCAAAAACTAATACCCCACCCCCAAATTGTTTCCTGGCAACGCTCCTGATTTGCCCACACTGATATCATATGGTTGAGTATTATGAATGAGATCCTTGAAAGCGCCTCTCGCTTAACTGTACGTTACAAAACGTCTGTTTAATATAATAAAAAGAATAAGAAGATAAGTGAAGTCGTTACTGCTTCATGCCCCATGGCTGCCTCTCTACGTTAGCTCAAGGATGCTTCTTCTTATCAAGGCAATTAATATTGCTCCTATAGGTACCTATCGACATCATGGAGAAGAAGGCTGTGTTATCTGTGTTCTGTTTGTGTGAAAAGGATGGAAAATGGAGAATGTATTCTGTGTCATTCTCATATGGATCAAGCACTTTTGACAAGTGCTATAGAAATTACCAGATACATTCATGCATACATTCATATACATGTATATGGTGTCATGCATGTGTGTATGTATATATGTATGTATGTGTGTATGTATGTATTAAGTAGGGGTGGGCAACGATTAAAAATTTTAATAGAAATTAATCACACGATTAATATTTTTAACGCCGCGATTAATTTTTACGCATGTCACTATAGATAACAAGTACAACTACTGTACCGACTCGGAGTAATTACGTTGAATATGCGCTATATCAATGATTGCAGTCAATAAACAAAAGCACACAATGCTTTTACTACTTATTTTTACTTTTTAGTGTTTACTTTTAAGTTTAAAGTTTAAACTGAGCGGTATTATCAAGAATTGTTTTAGCGCATTTCTAGAAATAATTGGGCACAGTGACAATCGCGTTAACTGCGTTAAAAATTTAATCGCGTTAATTAATTAACGCATTAATCGCGTTAATAACGCGTTAAATGCCCAGCCCTAGTATTAAGACGATTGACAAAGGTTATGCAGTATGCACTCCTGGACTCCTGGCTGTCTAACTGATCTAAACAAATGTACTTTTAGACAGACACATACGTACATGCATGCTTGCATAGTGCATACATATATACATATATACACACACATACATATTTACATGCATAGTTTTCATAAATACATAAATTATTATGCAGGCATGTTAAAATTTTTAAATGATTGTTTTTAAAATTTAAACTAGCCTTTCTGATTATGTCAGTATGTGCATGTATTTGTCTCAGCTCTACTAAACCAACCACCTCACACCGGAATTTGAATTGTAGTGAAGCATGTCAGTTGGAGAATCTGGCGCATGTATAAAACAGTTATTTACTTGTTTACTTAGTTAATCCAGCTTCATTTTGGATTTTTCTTACGCTACAAACAAACTGTTTCTTGTTACAAGTTTACGTTTCACACCAGACTGTTCATCTGCTTGTTTCTGGTAAATTTATTTGAAAATTTGTGTATACTTTAAAAGTGTTTCAGTTGATAACCTTATGTTTAATGCTTTAACAGCGAGAGTGTAATAAAAGCGACTGGGAAACCAATGCAGATCATTGTTAAAGGCGTTGTGTAACAGACATTAAGTTGACATTTTGTGTGCCTTCCATTGGCTCAGGTTCTATTGTTTAAAAGAACTCACTGAGACAAATGTCTGATGAACCATTTCAGGCCTCGTCGTTATGTTATGCTAATCATATGGCGTAGTTTGTTGGTTGGTTCCACGTGTGTGAGTGGACCCGCCACTGGTGACTCTTCTAGCTTACTGTGCATTGTTTTACTAACTTAAGTAATATTGTCGTTCGTAATGACACTTAACATCATAATAGGCTAACGTAGAGAGCACCTCTGAGTACGGTAGGTCTCTTGAAGAGGCGCTGTATAAATTCAATGAATGAATGAATGTGCTATGAGTCTCAAAAAGTACTTTGCTTGGAATTCTGTTATAGTCAGACTGATGTTAGTTATCCTTCTAAGGCTGAACATAGATTCAGCCTTAGATCTATGTCTCATGAGACTGATCTCCTGTAAAAGGCTCTGGTGTGCCATCTATTGATGAATGAGTGAATGAATAATATGAGATTTACGTGCCAGACATCAGTACTTGAATCCGAGGCACGGTCAGTCGATAAGGGGACGGGATATGATGGATGGCTGAGGGAGGAAACTGAGTGACTGATGGATCTTCGAAATATAGAGTCTTCAGTTGCCACTTCAAGGATGAGGTTGTTGGGGCTGACCTTATAAGTGTAGGTTTGTTATTCCAGTTCCAGACAGTGGGTGAGGCTTAATTAAGCACTTTTGTTGATGGCCTTACCAACGAAATTGATGCTTTGTTCGTTAGTGTAGTACTACACTGTCGACTTTGGAGCGTGTGTGATAGAGTCATTGAACTCAGTCTTTCAATTTTAAGCTTGAAGAAGGTCCATATTTCTCTCTGTGTCTCGCTGCTTAGAGTTGCGGTATTGGCACTGCTACAATCAGCAGAGAGACAGCGAGACACAGAGAGAGAAAAAGATAGAGGAAGGGAGGGAGGGGAGAGACATAGACTGAAAGAGAGAGGGCGTGAGAGACTGAGAGGGAAAGAGAGCAGGAAGGAAAGAAAGAGAGAGGGAGAGAGAGAAAGAGAGAGCGAAATAGAGAGAAAGAAAGAGTGAGGGAAGGATGGAGGACAGGGAGAGAGGGAGGGAGAGACAGAGAGTTGCCCAGTTCTTCTATTAAATGTCACCAGTTCCTGTCTTATATTGGTCAGGGCTTTTACATTTAGCATACTTTGTAGGCCTCTAACGAATACATTTTTGTTGCCCGTTATTAACTCTTCAGTGGACAGTTAATTCACTTCTGAACCTTTGACTATTAAAGCAAAAAGCTTTTGGAACTTTTGCGGTTTAATGAAAGCAAAAATGCTTTACAGAAATTTTGACTTTTTGAGGGATGTAAAACAGTTGTAGAAATTTTGGCAGTTCGAGAAAATAGAAATAGGTATTGCAGAAAGTTTGGATGTTTGGGGATATCAAAAGATTATTGTAGAAATTTTGGCAGTTTTGGGAAAGCAAAGAATATATGGCATACATTTGAGAGTTTGAGAATGACTGATGTGGAAAAATATGGGAGATTTGAAATGACTGATGTTGGAAAATATGGGCGTTTGGGAGTGACTGGTGTGCGAAATATGGGAGTTTGGGAATGGATTGATTTTGGAATATATGGGAGTTTGAAAATGACTGATGTGGGAAAATATAGGAGTTTGGAAATGACTGATGTGGGAAGATATTGGAATTTGGGAATGACTGATTTTTGTATTGACAGTGCTTCCTTAACAAAAGACAGTATAGTTTCATTGCTGTTTAGGCAAAGATAATTCGAGTACTGAACCTTTGGCAGAAAAACGGTGTATATTCGGCATCGATTGTACAACCACTTCTCGATCTTTCAGCTGATCCTCACAGTCAGACGGTGTTTGAAAGAGGTAATAGTACCATTACAGGTTTGAAAGAGGTAAATAGTACAATTAACAGGTTTGAAAGAGGTAAATAGTACCATTAACAGGTTTGAAAGAGGTAAATAATACGATAAACAGAGTGCTATAATAAAGTTTCATCAATTAGAGCTGTATTAAGCCAGAATAATTTTTGTTGACGTCAACGGCCTTTGTTGCCATAAGATGTCGTTAAACTCTGGATCCATCCATCTATCAGTAAGTGTGTGCTGGATTGCCAGTGTAGAGCTGAGGATTCGATTCCTCAATGGAACTTCAGCACTATTTAGTAGTTTCTGTTATGCTCTTGTTCTTTAGTTAACTCGACATGACTGAGTAAGTACATTTATGATTTTGCACTTAGATAAAGTTTTTTGCTCACCAGCATATGCCGAGGATGTTGGAATGTGGTTTCATAAACATTTTATTCTAGTGGCTAACTCTCGGTTGACTGAATAAACCAAAAGATGTGAATACTTTGCTCAAAACTATAATTTTTCAAAGGGTGTTGTTCATATTAAAAAGTAAATTTTTGTAGCAGAAATACGATTTTGCACCAAAATGTTTGATTTCTATATTGGATGTTAATGTTATTAAAACAATATAAATTTATGCAGTTAAATATAAATCGGTATTAAATTGCTATAATAGATAAGCAAAGGTTTTCTAGTAAGTAAGTAAGTATATTCTTTATTAAACTAATTTCATATCTGCACTCTGATGTACATACGTCTTCATTATTATCAACTGTCAATGTGAGTAGAACATTATGCCTGATTTTATGGATGCTAAGATTTTTATTTAAAATTTAATTGTTCATTTTGTAGTTCAACAGGAGATAGAATCCGTGACTGGACTGGCACCATCTATGCCCCTAACAAGGTGCGACCAGAAACCACCTGCGTTGACCGCGGATGCTTTACAGCTCGGAACCAGCCTTGAGACAAAGCCCAACAGCCATACAGACATACTCAAAGTTGTTGCACAGATGTTGCAACCGGTAATATTAATTCTCTGGATTTCTGTTAGTCTGATACACTCTTATAGTATCATATTATCATGAAAATGTCTTAAAGACAGTGGGGACTCATTTGAGCTTTTATTCTCAAATTGTGTAGTCTTTAGGCAAGTCTCCGTGGTCCAGAAAATTTTGTTTTCGGGCGAGAAATCGTCTGCGGGCTGGGCTTTTGACACCCCTGGGTTAGGGGGACAAAGCGTTACTATGAAGTGTTAAGTTAATAGGTTAGGGGATATAACACCACTTCACGTTAAGCAGAATGGTGTGTGAATACATAAACAAGTCCACACTGTTTTATGAAGGATTTATTTACCCACTGTAGCATGACTTGTGGTTACCCACACCTGTTGGGTTTTGATCAGGTGTCTCCAATGGATTGTGAGTTTTTTAATACGGTCTGATTTGAAGTGGTGATGAATGGATGCCTTATGATAATGGCGCTCTATAGGCTTTTAAATTGAATTTAATTGTGTTTACTTCTACTTAGCGCTTGACGTTCCATGCTTAGCACCATTGAGAAGTTCTGACAAGGAACTATGTGATACGCATATACACTGTTATACAGCTATTGATACAATTACACATACACAAACATTTACAGGTGGCAAAATTGAGAGCTGTGGTTTTACCAGGCACTATCATCACTGGTGGAACTTTTGAGCAGCTTTCTGTAAACATTACTATACAAATTACCAGTTAACATATACCAAATTACAGTGCATTTGCAAGGTACTAAAAATGTGCTGTATTAAGTCCTCATACATACATACACACTTACATAATAATTTTGGAGATTTAAATATTATAATCGCTTGTATGTTATCTTGATGCAGGCTCCATCTTCTCAGCCGGTTCTGACTCCACAAGCGATTCAGCTCCAGTTGCTGCAGCAGCTGTTGATGCAGCAAATGCAAATGATACAGGAACCGGCTCCGCAACCTGTCATCGACAGCTCCATGCTTAGCCAGCTGCAGGACCTGACGCAGCAGCTTCTGGGTTCTGCAACTGGCGAGAACCCAGATCCACCAGCGTCTGACCAAGGAGATCAAGCGGAACAGTTATTCAACAAAGTGAGCCGCTTTAGACTCGGTGTTTTTCCATCATAGGTTTCCTTTGGCAAAGTCCATTGTGAGGTGTAGAGTGTGAGATGGTATAGATGTTAGCAAGTTGGACTGTACAATGGTAGGAGCCCCTTAACTGTCTCAGAAGAGGCTCAGACCTACAAACTCAGCATTACAAGGTGAACACTCAAATCAGTTGACTACCATGTCATGCGTGGCACTTGTATGTGCATGCAAGTACTTGTATATATGTTTGTATGCAAATGCATGTGTGTAAGTGGGAAGGTCATGTCTCGGCCACGAGGTAAAGGTGTTTAAAGATTCCTATTCCAGTTGTAGCATGGCTATGAAATGAGTACACTGGCTATACTAGAGAAAGAGGATTGGCCATCTGCCCTCAATGAGTGAGGCTAGAAATGAAGTTACTAACATTTAAATTATGCTCTACAGTGTAGTGGTTGGGACGCTGGACTGTAAATCGAGAAGTGGGTGGTTCAAATCCCAACCAGAGCAGAAATTTGGTTCGAGATTTCTGAGTCGTGTGAGCCCCTAGCAAACTCTTATATGTTGGTGGGAAGATGAAATGGCAAGGGAGAGGACTGGCTACCCCGCCATCATATGCTGAGTATAAGAAAATGAAGTGGCTAACACTTCATGCCCATTGCTGCCTTAAGGGACTGCTCTTCTTCTTTTCTAGTTGTGTTTTATGTTTTACTTCAAGTTGTCTGTACATGCCCATGGCTGCCTGTTGAGGTTGGGTTAAGGAACTGCTCATCTTTCTGTTTCTGAGACGTAATGTGCGAGTTCAATCTGAGTTTTAAACGCTCCCCAGCAAAGCTTTCAATCTAAAACGACTGTTGAATTTGTTTTAGCTTTCTGAGAGCGCTGCAGTAATTTGTGTCAAAGTTATTAAGTCTTTGCTTGATTAGTGAACCTACAGAAAACCTTTGAACTGGCCATGAATTTTTTATGTTTGTTCATTATGTTTATTCTTCTTTAGAAACTTCTGGAGTTTGATTATGGTGACAGCGAGGAAGAAGGCGAAAGAAGAGCTGCCTGTGATCAGAGCACTTGGCACGAAAGGTATTTTGTGTCTCATTTGGTTCATTCCTGTGAAGGGTTCCTGTAAAATGGGCTACATAAATACCTAGATATAGTGTGGACTCGTCAATGCAAAGCCATCAGGGGCATGATGTAATACATTCGTTCATAATGACATTTAACATCACAAAGGCTAGCGCAGCGAGTGCCTCTAAGTAGATACCTTGAAGGGGTGCTATATAAATATTCAATTACATACAGCTTTAGGCATTGTACATAATAGGCTACAGCTTTAAGCATTGTAATAGGCTAAAGCGTTAGGTATTGGAATAGGCTACAACAACTTGCTGTAGTAAGTTGCTGTGCTCTGATTACAATTTGACAAATTCATGAAGCAAATATACATGTATCGAACTATCGATTATCGAAATCTAATTCTAATTGCTAATCGATTAGCTGCTGCTCATTCTAATTCTAATCGATTAGCAAATTCTAATTCTAATCGATTTTCAGGAGCTAATTCTAATTCATCGATTAGCAGTTCCAGCCTTATGGTACAGGTTGTAAACCATGCCCTGTGTAAACAGCGATGATGATGCAAAAGTCGATGTTTAGCACTACACCGCTGTTCTTGTGATTGGTTTATTAATCAAAATGGAGTGCGAAGTTAATAGCTTTGGTGGACATAACCATCCACTTCACATTAAGCAGAATGGTGCATAAGCCGGGAACGGGTAAATGAGCTGTATGTAGGTGTATAGTAGGTGTATAACTATCTATGACGTACATGTAAAATACCTATAAACAGAACATCTTTACAGTACATATATCTTCAGCAGTGGAGCCAATGATTAACATGTAAAGCTAAAGTCCTGTATGTTGTTTAATATGTCTTCCAAATATTTTGGCCTCAGAGTCATTATGTTACATGTATCTATTATCTCTATGTGTCATTTTATATACATGTATGTATCTAGACATGGTCTTATTATTTCTGTATTTATTTTTTATATTTATTATTTATATAGACATAATTATACTTATTAACAAGTAGCACTTGTGTATATATGCATAGTAGCACATAAGTTTTCGATGCTTATGCATTTGTATGAGCGAAGGTTTGTGTTACGATTATGTTTATCTCAATCAATTTGTCTAGTAGGTTATAACTCTTTTGTTCGCTGTAGAACGGAGAATTCCGCCGAGGTTCCAGACACGCAGTCAAACTCAGAGCATCTGGACGTCCGTGCCACCTCCAGAGGCCGATCCGGTCGATGCTCTGATGAGCTGGATACTACGTTCAGCTGCGGAGAGGACTTGAAAGACACGCCAGCTGCAGCAGCCGAAGGCAAAGAAGATGACCGAAGCAGTGGAAGAGATACGGAGGATAAAGAGGAGGAGCGGGAGCACACCTGGAAAGGTAACAACGACTCGAGATGTTCCGAGCAGCATCTGGAATCGTCTCAGCAAACAGATTCTGATGAGCGGCTGAGTGAAATGAAAGATGCGGAGGAAGACGACGAGAAATCACAGAGTTCTTACGTCCAGTTACCGGACGACAGGCGGAGGCCGGAATACGATAACTCCAACGAAAATAGCCATTCCACAAATAGCCAGCAGGCATTCCGAAAAGATCGGAAGAAACAGGAAACTCAAGTGAGTTTATGCTAATTCATTATCATCAGTTACTGACACCAGCCATTCAGCGGCGATGGGTACGAATAAATGGTCTCCATTGTCCTCAGTCATTTGTCAAGTCCATTGGATGTTATAACCGTTTTGTAGAACGGAGATTTCCACCAAGGTTCCAGACACCCAGTCGAACATCATCTTGTCCAAGTGATGTTGTGTCCTCATTTATATTATCTATCCAGCATAATTGTAGATGATTTTTTAAAATCCTAAATGATTAACGATAACGGATGATTGCAGCCAACTTTGTGATGTCACGATGAGACTTATTGTAAATTGTAATTGAACATTATTTTATGTAACACTTCTTGAAGAATGCAATATCAGAGGCGCTCTCTGTATTAACCTATGTGATGTTAAGTCTCATTACGAACAGAACAAGATTTATCTGTTAGCAAACATTGCTCAGATAACTAGTTGTCATTCCGCATATTAGCAAACATAAAACTCCAATTCTTTTTATCCTTTCAGAAGAGATACAGCTCTGATGATGACGACTGCATCATCGTCGAATCGGATAGCTCTGATGAATACGCTCGAAGACAGAAGAAACGAATGAAGCTATCACGAAATAGATCGGCATCAAGATCACGATCTAGGCATGTAATTTCACTTAATCTCAGATCACGATCTAGGCCTGTGATTTCATTTAATCTCATTTAATCTCAGATCACGATCTAGTCGATTTCATTTAATCTCAGATCACGATCTAGGCCTGTGATTTCATTTAATCTCAGATCATCTAGGCCTGTGATTTCATTTAATCTCAGATCTCTAGGCCTGTGATTTCATTATCTAATAGATCACGATCTATGTGATTTCATTTAATCTCAGATCACGATCTAGGCCTGTGATTTCATTATCTAATTGATCACGATCTAGGCCTGTGATTTCATTTAATCTCAGATCACGATCTAGGCCTGTGATTTCATTATCTAATTTCAATCATCAGATCACGATCTAGGCCTGTGATTTCATTTAATCTCAGATCACGATCTAGGCCTGTGATTTCATTTAATCTCAGATCACGATCTAGGCCTGTGATTTCATTATCTAATTTCAGATCACGATCTAGGCCTGTGATTTAATTTAATCTCAGATCACGATCTAGGCCTGTGATTTCATTTAATCTCATTTAATCTCAGATCACGATCTAGGCCTGTGATTTCATTTAATCTCAGATCACGATCTAGGCCTGTGATTTCATTTAATCTCAGATCACGATCTAGGCCTGTGATTTCATTTAATCTCAGATCACGATCTAGGCCTGTGATTTCATTTAATCTCAGATCACGATCTAGGCCTGTGATTTCATTTAATCTCAGATCACGATCTAGGCCTGTGATTTCATTTAATCTCAGATCACGATCTAGGCCTGTGATTTCATTATCTAATTTCAGATCACGATCTAGGCCTGTGACTTCATCTCAGATCACGATCTAGGCCTGTGATTTCATTATCTAATTTCAGATCACGATCTAGGCCTGTGATTTATTTAATCTCAGATCACGATCTAGGCCTGTGATTTCATTTAATCTCATTTAATCTCAGATCACGATCTAGGCCTGTGATTTCATTTAATCTCAGATCACGATCTAGGCCTGTGATTTCATTTAATCTCAGATCACGATCTAGGCCTGTGATTTCATTTAATCTCAGATCACGATCTAGGCCTGTGATTTCTTATCTAATTTCAGATCACGATCTAGGCCTGTGACTTCATTTAATCTCATCACGATCTAATTTCATTATCTAATTTCAGATCACGATCTAGGCCTGTGATTTCACTTAATCTCAGATCACGATCTAGGCCTGTGATTTCATTTAATCTCAGATCACGATCTAGGCCTGTGATTTCATTTAATCTCAGATCACGATCTAGGCCTGTGATTTCATTTAATCTCAGTGATTGTGATTTCATTTAATCTCAGATCACGATCTAGGCCTGTGATTTCATTTAATCTCAGATCACGATCTAGGCCTGTGATTTCATTTAATCTCAGATCACGATCTAGGCCTGTGACTTCATTTAATCTCAGATCACGATCTAGGCCTGTGATTTCATTTAATCTCAGATCACGATCTAGGCCTGTGATTTCATTTAATCTCAGATCACGATCTAGACATGTGATTTCATTATCTAATCTCAGATCACGATCTAGTCATGTGATTTCACTTAATCTCAGATCACGATCGATCTAGTCATGTGATTTCAGATTACTACCTAAGCATGTGATTTAGTAATTTAATGTCAGATCACGATCTAGACATGTGATTTTTTTGCCTAATCTCAGATCACGGTCTAGGCATGTGACTTAATAATCTAATCTCCTGACTTCTGTAGCACCTTTTTGAAAGTGCATTTGGCTTCAATCTGCAACGCACTTGCAACCATCTGTAATGAAGTTTAATTAAAAAAATAGTAAATTATTACAAATTAGAAAGTGTGAAGCGAGAGTGTATCGAAAGTATGTTTGTCTTCATTGTATTTGGAGATTATGATGTTTTGATGTTATCCTCCATTCTAGGACACCAAGTTGCTCGCGATCAAGGTCTACTTCAAGAGAAAGACGGCGCAAATCGAAAAGTAAAGATCGGAAAAGGCGCATCAGGTTAGGGTGGAAGCCGCTAGGCAGTCTATGTGTCTCAAAACAGCAGACTATGTACCTGTCATAGGCAGTCTATGTACCTCTCAGAGGCAGTATGTGTACTTCTCAAAGGTAGTCTATGTCCTCTCAAAGGCAGCCTATAGTTTATTAGCAGTGGGCAGAAAACGGGTCATGGTTATTTTGTGATGAGCAGCAATGTGTTTTTTCCAGCAATTCTGAAACAACAGAACAGTCACTCGAGAAACAGAAGGCCAAGAAAGAACGCGACCGCAAGAACAGAGGTCTTCCACCACTGAAGGAAAACCACATGAGCAGTAAGCTAAAGATTAACTAATCTTCAGAATAGATGTCCTCTTTCATTCATTCATTCAGAGGACTTATATAGAACCCCTCCAAGATGCTCTCAGAGGCACTCCCAGCCAACTCGGGCGATAAAATACAGTTTTCAGATGATGTAAAAGGTGTATGCAGAGTCTTTATAAACCCTTGCTGTTGACGTGCTGTGGATATATATTTTTGCTTTTCAATACATTTAGACCTGATTCTGTCGTGCGAAAGATGTTAGTTTTAAAGGATTTCTGTCTAGTGTTGATAAAGAACCAGTTTAAGATGATATTAGTGCAGAAACTAGGGAACCAGAATAAGGAGATGTCACATGGTTAGTCTAGGGAACCAGATTAAGATTCGGGCATCAGTCTAGTATGAGAACACAAGAAAGACGTCGACGTCGGATCAAGATCAATCAGCTACAGACGTACGTGTAATTTTCATTGCTTTAGTAGAATTATTTCTCAACTAAAATATGACTGAACTTTAAATGATGTTAAATTCTGCGTTTGTTTTAGTTTGCAGCACAACAGTTTGGATTGGTCATCTGAATAAACAAACAACGGAAGAGGATCTGCAGGAGGAACTCTGCAAATATGGAGAAGCTACAATAAACGTATGATGTCTCTTGTGTAATATTCAGCACCTATCGAGAGGTTGTTGAACTTCGGTGTATAATTGTTCAGATGCGTACATTATGCATGCAGTCAGGTCAAACATTTATTTAGCACCAATCAGGTACATACAATGTGCATGCAGCATGATGAAACATTTATGTGCCACCAATCAAAGAAAACAACCCAACTGTATGAGTGTATGTTGAGTCTGGAGACATAAGCCACCTGTTGGATAGAACAGTTTTCAATCACAGAAATGGAGAAGCATTTTATTGTAACACTTTTAAAAATATTCCAGCACAACTGTGAACATTAGTTACCATAAGCTTTACCCTCCCGTTAGCAGGCATTAGTTAACTTGTTGCAATTGTGAGTGTTATCTGGCTTTTGCACAAATTTAAATTAACTGGGTTTTTTGCTAATTTAATTTCTATTGTAAATGTGCAGTTATAATTTAATTGTAACTTTACATTGTAACTGCAGTTGTAGTGTAAATGTAAATTTCATTATTTTCAGCTATGGAGTGTAATTGTGTTCTTTTGTTGTGCCTGACTTTTCAGTTGATTCCTCCTCGTGGCTGTGCTTTTGTGTGCTTCAACACCCGCAAGGAAGCGTCCAAAGCACTGGAAATGCTTAAAGGCATCAAACTCCTTGGTAATTCGCTTAAGGTGAGTTTCTTTCTGATTATTTTCCTGTTGTATAGGTAAGGAAATAAAACTTTATTTGGTATGTTTGTTGACAACATGTAGTGCTCAGATTTTAGTTTTGGATGTTGGAAAGCAATAGTCCATCTGTAAAGCTCTCAAGCAATTACCGGTTTGCAGCATAAGAAAGTTTGAGAAGCACTGATGTAATTGATCATTTATTACCAGTAGATGTTTGTGTTACGATAATCTACTGGAGTTTTCTTATGATCTTGTCTCTTACACAGGTGGCCTGGGCTCCAGGAGTCGGAGTCAAGGAGTCCGCATTCAGGAAGCTGTGCAACATTGAACTCGGGGTAACTTACATACCGTGGGAAAAGGTTCCAGACAACCTAGACCCTCTGCTCGATGGTGGAGTTCTTGACGAAGACTCAATTCCGCAAGATTCTGCAGGTAGACTTTCATTTGAGTTTGATGTGCCGTTTACCGCTGTGTTCGTGGTCCAAATCTCAGTAGATTTTGAAAAATAATTAATTTAGCAAAATAGGGTATTAATAATCATAAATAAAAATTATAATAGCGGAATAATGAGGTGACGTAAGGTATTATCCTTTTATTAATAATCCTCTGGCAACAACAGAAACAAAGCCCTAAGGGTGAATGATCTTTGCTTGAAGCACATACCACAACAGTAGCACTTCAACAAAACGATCTATACACAAGGGTGACTGGTGATAATTTGGTTGCCCAGTCTAACCGTGTGGCATTCTCCTTAATCTGGTTCGCTAGTTTCTACACTAGTATCATCTTAAGCTGGTTCGTTACTGATTCTGACGTCATTGATGTTTCAGTTCGATCTGAAGCCAAAGAAGCCATTGAGGAAATGGAGCTGAGCAGAGACAGCCCAGAAGCACAAGAGAGCGAAGTGCATCAGCAATCTGAAATTACGTCATCAGAGAACAAAACGACGACTAATTCTTCATCAAATTCCATTCCAGGCAAGTCTTGTGATGTGCGAGGAACACCGGGAATGTTCGCATTAAGTCAACGTTCTGGCAAATTTATGCTTTAATATTATGTGCAGTTTCAGTGTGAGGTGCTGCTCAAGGGCGTAACTTTGCCCAGGTCAGACAGATATGGGAGAGAGTTAAACTAATCTGTGGGCTTCTAAGGCACCTTCGAAGTGCTTCTAAATGAAATTGCTGTAGAGAAGTATTTATAAGATGCTATGTTCCCTAAATACATTCATACCTAGAAATCACCGGACATTTAAAAATGCTAGTCTAATGACTTCTGTAGAGCCTTCCAAATGAAATAACCTCACAAATCCGTTGTCTAGCGTTTGTTTCTGCATGAATGCTCCCTATGTTCCAGAGATGGGTAACTAATCGATTAGATTCTAATTGCTTAGACAAGCAGCTAATTCTAATCGATTAGCTACAAGATTTTACTAATTCTAACCAATTAACCGTTTAACTAATCGTGCCCTTCTCTACTGCGTTCTAGAGATGATTCCGTTGCCTCCAGTGCCGCCTCCAATTGCACCTCATCTCTTGATGTCGGCTCCTGTGATGCAGCCACTTGGACTCTCTCCTCTGCAGTCGATGCCAGTGCCACCAATAGCGCCGTTCAGTCAGCCGTTCATGTTGCCGCCATCAAATCTCGAGGTTAGATGTAGAGTTGGACTGTTCTTGTTTCAGAGTTTTACCTGACTTTGGTATTTACTATTTAGGATATGATAGACTAAGATTAAGATAGTCTAAGATAGGTTATTGCCAGTGATAAATAATTTGCATTTTATTAACTGAAACAATTACATAAAAGTTGTGGGAGTTTGTGTAATTTTATGGTATGCTTTATGGTTTTATGTTTCGTTTCAGTCACTAACGAGAGAATCAGCTTTACTACCAGAATTTGAGAGAGCATCTGGCATGCCAATGGCCCCTGGTTTACCTCCTGCTGATGGTACATCTAGCTTTACCAGTTCAGATGGAAAAGCATTGGCCTCTGAAGTAAAAGTGCAGTACGAGACAGCGGATTGGTCAGAACCATGGAAAACATCAACATCCGACGACTTCAAACGACACAGCACTCCGACATCATCGATGGTTTCTGACCAGGTCAGCAATGTTGTATTTTCCATGGCGCTAGCACAGAATACCATGGGTCGTCCTTTGCCGGCTTTCAGCCATCATCAAGCGGTATGTTCTGTAGTTCCTTCTGTTGTGGTTGAGGCGGGAACGAATAATACAGGATCGCATCAACCTCTGGGTTCATTCTCAAGTGGTCTGCCTGCGTTCGATCCTACAAAACCACCTCCGGCTTTGTTTGCCGAGCGAAATGAAATGCAGAAGTCGGATATGACGTCAGTTGCGAAAGATGAGATGCTTGACAACTGGTCCAACAAACTGAAACAAGACCAGGTAAAGAATGAAGATGCCTCCGAAAACACGGACAATTTGTCACGCGAGATATCGAGAAACGATGACAGGTGGAACCAAGCAGGCTGCACACCAACAAATCTAGATGCAGCGAGACGGTCAGATAGACGTGCTTTTCCAACATTTTCGGACAGACAAAGTTCCTTTGAGGCGAGTCCAGTGTTTAATTCAACGTCTGCAGGAAGCATCCAAGTGAGCCAGCCAGTCCTTGTGGCACAGTCTGACGTACAGCAGATCTTTTCTCCAAGCAATGATCTCAAGCAAATTCCATCATCAGTGACTTGTCGTAGCTATGGCAACGGTACTGTCCCGCAAGACGAGATGCGCTGGATGTCCCAACACAACCCACCTAACCTGAATTTGCCCAACTCTGCTTCAACATCCTCCTTTTCGCACGTCCCGGCCTCAAGCAGCACAGTTAGTTTCAACAAAGCAGCACCACAATTCAGTCATCCAGGTATGTGGATTATTGTTATTATTATTAAAAACATTTTTGTCGTGCTCATGGTCACGCAGAAATTTGAATTAAAGGCACGGTTAGTCAGTCGCCGGCTGAAGAGCTGTTACATATCAAAATTCTTGAAAGACAATGAGAAATAGTGAGTTTTGAGGCATTTCTTAAAGGAAGAGTTCGAACCTCAAACAAACATTGGTAGTTGGTTCCATTCCTTAGGGGCAGCAAAATAGAATGCACGATAGTGCTATATTGAGGCTCAACCAAATGACCCATACCCAAAGATTGCAGACGGCGTGGTGGAATGTAGGGAGAGAGTAGTGGTTGAAGGTAGACCGGAATGGTCGTTGCGAGTGTTTTTTATATGTAAGACAAGCCAGTTTAAATCTGATTCTGCATTCTACAGGAAGCCAATGCAGCTGACCGAGCACGGTGAGCAGGATATGTGATCTATGCTTACATCCTGTTTGTTGTTACTTGTATCATTGTTTGGACATTTCTCAAAATAACTGCTGGAGAAATGTTTTGTAGTATGTTTGGATGTACTGCTTCAGACCAACATTGGACGTTGATAAGACACGATATTCTATACATCCAAAAGTTAAACTATGTTGATAACTTTGCGTTTACTGAGTTGTACAAGAATTGTATTGTTTGAGCATTGGCAGAAAAAGGTACTTTTTGACAACTGTATAACATACTGTAAGACCGTGCTATGATAGTATTTGTTTTAAATCATTTTTAAGAAGATATTGTGTAGGTGCTTGACAATTTAACAACAAGATTGTACTAAATGCGACTGGGAAACCAATGCAGGTCGTCGTCAAAGTGTTAAAAATCTAACCTTTAGTTCTACTGCAGCACAGTACTTTGCTTGTTGGCTGAACTGCATCTAAAAGAATTCTGATTTCAATTTTCTAGGTCTACCATTCAACGGAGGAATTGTTCATCCGTCGTTTGCGAAACAAGAAATGTCAGTGGATAGAGGCCGTAATTCTCTTGCCAACAATCCATCAACTGATCAACGCTTTCCTTCTTCTGGAGTTCAGTCAGCGTTTGGAAGCGGAGGACCTTGTTTCCCGGGAGCAGGACAAGGTTTTCGGGGTGGCTTAGAAAGACCCACAGCCCCCAACAGTCACTTTCCCAGTCCCACAACATTTGTCAATGAACAAAGACTACCATACACAAGTTGGCATCTACACAACCTCGGGCCTGGGCTAAGCCGGTTGGACGACGGGACTCGACACCAATTACCCCTGGGAAAAGGACCATTTTCCCCAGATATAAGAACAGAGCCTTCAGGGATGGTTCAGAGAATTTCCGATATCTCACAGCGGTTTTCGCATGTAGCACAGGCGCGAAGTGGAGCATTGGCTGGCCCTGGAAATACAGATAGCCCAGGGCGTATGCCTGACCCAGTAAATATGGGTGGCCCTGGAAATATGGATGGACCTGGGCGTATGCCTGGCCCAGTAAATATTGGTGGTACTGGGAATATGGTTGGACCTAGGAATATGGGTGTCCCTGGGCATATGTCTGGCCCAGTAAGGATGGGTGGTCCTGGGAACAAGGATGGCCCTGGACATATGCCTGGCCCAGTAAATATGGGTGGCCCTGGGCGTATGTCTTGCCCAGTAAATATGGGTGGTCCTGGGAATATGGTTGGACCTAGGAATATGGGTGTCCTTGGGCATATGTCTGGTCCAGCAAATATGGGTGGTCCTGGGCACATGGATGGCCCTGGTCGTATGCCTGGCCCTGTAAATATGGGTGGCCCTGGTAATATGGATGGCCATGGTCGTATGCCAGGCCCAATAAATATGGGTGGCCCTGGTAATATGGACGGCCATGGTCGTATGCCAGGCCCAGTAAATATGGGTGGCCCTGGTAATATGGACGGCCATGGTCGTATGCCAGGCCCAGTAAATATGGGTGGCCCTGGTAATATGGACGGCCATGGTCGTATGCCAGGCCCAGTAAATATGGGTGGCCCTGGTAATATGGATGGCCCTTGGCATATGTCAAGCCCTGTAAATATGGGAGGTCCTGGTAACATGGATGGCCCTGGTCATATGCCTGGTCCTGGTCATATGCCTGGTCCAGTAAATATGGGTGGGCCTGGGAATGTGGGTGGCCCTGTGCATATGCTTGGCTCCGGTATTATGGGAGGTCCCAGAGATCTGCCTGGCCCAGTAAATATTAGTGGTACAGGAAACATGCCCGGTCGAGGAATTATGCCTGACCCTCAAAACCCAGGTGGCCCTGGGGGAGGTAATGTGAACCAGTGGTCATCACCCAGACTCCAGGATCCTCCAAGTGGATGGTCGTCAAGAGACCCCGCACTTCCAAACCCTTTCATGAAAGCACAGACTCTCAGCCAACATCCAAATCCACTACAAAGTCCAAGAGTATTCGCTTCGAGATTTGAAAGTGTGGGAGAGCAGCAGAAGTTCCAACCCACCGCACCTGTGGGTCCTAGATTCGGAGAACCTCATTTCGGCCCAGGGCAACCTGTCACGACAAATGAATCACGGAGATTCATGCATTCGAGCGTAGATCAAAGACCGCCAAGTGTATTCCAACAAAATGACGTTAAAGCTTTTGTGCCTCGTCCTGAAAACCCACGTTTTCCTGACGTTCTTGGTCACTTGTCTACTGCTCCATGGCAGAACCAAAGTCCGGGCATAATTCCAAACTGCCCTCAAAATGCAGGAACTTTTAATCCAAACAGGAACGAAAGCAGACCTCAGCTGTTACAGACTGTTCCCCCACACCCTTCAGATCCTCAGTTTTTTAGACCTCAAATGATTCCAAATTCTCATAACGTTCCCGAGTCACCAGTTGCTCCAAATGCGAACACAGGGGTTCGCCCTGAATTCAGCAACATGCCGTTCATGAGAAAACCTTCAAATGAAATGACTCAAACTAACTTCTCCTACACAACAAATCACAATAGGCCAGAGGACCGACAAAACCCTTTTGAACCGGATACAACTCGAATTCAGTGGAGACAGAATGATTTAGGGTCTCAAAGTGGCTCATTTATGAACGTTGAAAAACGGGAACAGTACTCTGCGAGTAACTCGTCTAATTCCTTTAATGTGGGTGTTGGCAAGAACGATGTGGATTGGAAGTCACAGAATACTAATCGTTCATTGCCAATGTAACAACTTGTTGCGGTTCAAAAGCGAGATCAAATTTTTAGAGAATTTAGTTAGCGAAGGCACGAACCTCTACTCTGCTCGAGTATTTCAAAGATTATGTATAGTTTACCGAACATTAGCTTTCTACGTACTGTTAAAGTCACAACAAAGGTGTAAGAAACTTCTTTACATCTCTATTCATGTCTCGTATATTTATTATCATTTCATGTGCACAAGAATTCTTTGCAGTTTCTCTAATATATATCGAATGTATGTTTTTCCGTTTGATTTTTTATTACAAGTCGACCTCTTTACAAACACTAGACAGCTTTTTGACAAATTTGATTCGTTTTACTAAAAGTCAACCTACAGTATTTACAAAACCGAAAGAAGATTTGAGATTAAATACCACGGATTCCAAAATGCCAAACAGTTTTAAGTGTTCATGTATAAAGGAAGTCAAATACAGTTGGAATTCTCATAATCTGTCTATAATGCTACAAGGTTATCTAAACTTTCCAGGTGTCTAGCATTTATGTGCTTGTTGATTAGCTTCGAGCCATTGGATAGGGAATTTGGAATGAATTTGCCAATTCTTGATGGATCTAGCATTTCTGTAAACTTCTTGCTGTGTTTTAAGTAATGTGGTACCCAATGCATTATCTCAAGTGTTTGAAAGTCTTGTTATAATTCTCATATCTTTCATGTTTCTTCTTGAGACCTAAAATCCGTCAATCATTTACGTTTCTCATCTCTCTTTTTTTAGCTTTGAATCTGTCACTAGTTGACAGCTCCATAAAGTCCAGATCTAGGATAATGAATGTCATACTATAACTAAATTGTAATTCAGATCATCTGTGTTAGACATAATCCACTTAATTCAAATTACCATTCAGATCACGCTTTAGATATTTTCGACAGTGCAGTCTTGTGCAAATCTCGGGCACAGTGGTTATGTCCAAAACTGCATCTGGACTAGTAGTAGATTTCGTTTATTAAAAATACTAAGTTGACATACCGCAACTTGTTTACATGGGATAATGAAGGTAATGAAATTAAAAACTATAAGTTTATGCCTTTAAACTGAGGTGTACCAGGATGTTGTATTGTCATCAGTTGCTATGGAAACCTTCACAATCCCTTCTCACTTGCAGAATGCATGGCTTCTAGGCAATTGTGCTTGCTTTAATATTATGCAGACTACGTTCTCCACGTTGTCTTGATGTTGTATGAACATTCAAAAGGACAGGCCCTCTTGTGAAGTTGTTGTATGTGGTGTTGATCCTACAAGCGACTTCGCCTAAAACGAAATGAATTTAAACTTTACTGCACAACATGAAAACAGTTTTCTATGGGTTGCAATAGCTTCTAAGTAAAGAGGGAGGGTGTCCAGCCATTTGCGCGCAAGACGTTTGCGCGCCGTCGTTTGCGCGCAGTCATTTGCGCGCACCGTCATTTGCGCGTTGGACGTTTGCGCGCCGTCATTTGCGCGCGCCGTCACAATATGCAAACAAAAGAATCTACGAAATAACCACTTTAATCATTTCAAAAAATCTGTATTGGTTTTCTACAAAATAACTACTTTTATTTAGCTGTAAGAGTGTAAGTATGGTAGGTCCCTTCTCTTTCTCTGTCGTAGGATCGCCCTCTGCGACGCAGCATACGATGGCAACATACTCGCTGCCTGCAACGAAACTCCGGCAGAGCTTTGCTGGATTATTTGCCTTGGTCTCTCAACCGTGTTCAATGCTCTTCGACGGATTTCTGTAACTACCTTCTTCGCTTCGTTGTCTTCCGGAGCTGGAGCATGGTTGTGGTCAGCGATCACAGTACATGCAGCTCCTGTTATCACTTTAATTCGACCTTTACAGTCACGCTTAAAGCATCTCCAGGATGCACTGCCGACCGCATTAACTCGATCTCTCCTATAGCGATATCCATCTGTTATGATATGTTCTTTTTCCCTCTTGGATTCAGCCGTCTCCATCGTTTAACAAGATATAAACAGCTTTGGAATTTTCACATAGAACCTCTGGTATTTAAACCTTTCTACGCGAAGAGGAACAGGAGTACACATCAAAGTGCGAATAAAATAGGCCGACCAATCATACAGGAGTTCGCTGTTTGATCATACGAAGATGACAGACATAATAGTACAAGTCAATCCACACTGCGCGCGCGCAAACGTCCCGCGCGCAAATGACGGGCATTTCTTGCTGCGCTCAACCGACTGCGCGCAAATGACGGCGCGCAAACGACAGCGCGCAAACGTCCTGCGCGCAAACGACAGGGCGCCAAGAAAAACATAACTAATGCAGAATCCAGTGTTAGGACTGTGTGAAAATACCACATTCTCTAAATCAGCACCAGTGCCAGACAATTTTTATGATGCAGAAAGTAAGCAAGGAAGTAAGGAGCCCTTATTGCATCTGACGGGTGCAAAGTGTGGAATATTACAATAGCATACAATGTAATGCATGCGTGATTGTCAGATGCAAATAAAGGTTACTTACTTGGTACATTATAGTAGCATTAATAATTATGATTACCGAAACTGTAATAATGCTAGCAGTGTACAGCAAATAATGAACCAGACTTGGCAACTTTAACACTTGCCTCTTTCAACTGGCATGCCCACCGTAGCCTGGCTTTTCTAATGGATTATGTTTTTCATGTGAAGCGGCCATCAACTGATGATGGATTGGGCACTGTCAGTGTTTAAAGTGGGTGGGAACGGCGTTCCCACTGCTCTCATAATTCTTTGCTTGTGTTCCCACTGCTCACCATGTGACGGAACCCTGGTAGCACATGCATTCCAATAAAACTCTTCTTCAGCATTCCAACTGTTCACACACACCACTTTCACCACTGGCATTGTGACAATATCGTGACAGAATATAAGGTTACAATTCGATTTGCTAAAGCACGGAGACCAGGTACGGACCTGCTTAAATTTGGCTCTTGCATCTTCAATTCGTTGATCCCATTCCTCGTGTTCTGTCCCACAGCCGATGATCTCGTCTCCTCTGTCTTTCAATTCCTGTAGCACTTTAATCTTCTTTCTACAAACATAAATCATTCAAGTAGTTCTTTTTTGTAAATCCTGGATTCCAACAATGCTCTTATTCTTCATTATTCTTCTTTTGTGGTTAGTTAATTCTAGCTCATCTGTGCATCACCCAGTCCATTTCTGTAGGTGCAGGAATCCCAACATCATTCTTCTCTGTAAGCCCGTATTTGTCTAAAATACATACAACTCGGCTGTAATAAGTAAACTAACCATACACAGTCAGTGGGAAGATCACACGGTGAGGGAGAGGACCGAGGCTAAGAAAAACGAAGTTGCTAACACTTCATACCCATGGCTGTCTCTCAGGGACTCTTCTTAAGGGAATGTTCTTCTATTGAACACTCCTAGGTTGTTTCCTAGTTAGAAACATTATTCAAACAAAGAAAGTTGGTAGCATTTATACCAACCGGTGAGATTTTTTCTTCAGCCGAGCCAACCAAACTGTAGCAAAACCCCAGTGGTTTCCAGCCTGTTTCAAATAAATACAGTTACAATTTAGCTAAAGTTCTCTCTCTAGGGATCAGCTCACGTGAGCATAGCCACATTCATGTGTTGGTAGCATGAGTCTGTTATGCAATGACTGCGGTTCACCTTGCCTTAGGAATCTGTGCAACAACCCCGGACAAGTTCACACATATTTGTCTCATGCACAGACATCTACTTTCTACAAGTTTCTAGCAAGTTAAAACAAACTCTGAAAGACATGTTATAAAGACTATATAAGGGCAACTACGATGGTCAATATATTAATTATGTATTATTAATTATACAGGATCACAAGAAATGAGTAATCGTACACTCTGAGTGTCTTCGTTCATACAAATGCAGCCAAGATCATTATCAGATATAAAAACCTAACCAGATTTATAGTTACATTAGAAATTAATGTTTATACGTTATGTTAGAAATTTATGGTTACACTGCTTCGCTTCTAGTTCTACATTCAAAACTAAAGGCATTATCTATGTTAATTTCTTCTATAGGAATGTCATTAAATTTCCATTCACCGTATCTTGCTTATCTGTGTTCTGCTAAGTTATCTGAGAGTTTGCAGAAAATATAAAGTAAATAAATTTCGAATAAATCAACCTCGTTAGCAATTGCAGCAGACATGTCAATTCCTAAAGTGAAACCCCGTTGTATTTCATCAGCTCTTGCAGAGGCTTCTGTATATCCTTCATCGTGGCCTTTTTCTGTAAACCTAAAGTCAACCAAATTTCAAGCACATATAACAAAGGTAATCATGGAGTTATTGTCATCAGTTGGGCAAGCTTAAAGTAGCAGGGGCTGAAGTATATAGTGTATAAGTTTACTGGCGTAGTGAGTGTCGGTTAGGGTGAGGTTAGGCATCGTGAGGGTTGGTCAGGGTTAGTGTCGTCATTAGAAAACCTGGTACCGGGCGCGCATTATGCCCAAAGATGCTCTATAATCCTTCAGCTCCCGATACCAGTGGCGGCGCCAGGGGGGAGCTGAGCCGCAGTTACGGGGCTGAGCCCTAACTGCGGCTCAGCCCCCCAAAAAAGTGGGAAATCACTGCAAATCACAGGGAGGAGGGGACAAAAGGGAAGAGCTTGGAGCTTTAGACCCCCAAACCTGAAATCCTGGCGCCTCCACTGCCCGATACTATAAGTTTGCCATCAATTATACATATTTAACAGCTGTTAATTGTAAAATCTCACGTCCATAGAATCAATAGCGTGTCTGTCGAATGCCATCAGTTGTCTGGTCATCCCAGTGCCGTTCGGATGATCAGACAGCGAGGGAAGGACTGTGCAGCAAACACAGAAGTCTTGGCTGTCTCTCAAAGTTAGTCTTCAGCTAACTAGCACTTTTTCAACTACACCTACTCATCCATTTTCATGGTCCAGTACTACATTATCGCCATTTCCAATTTTGTTACCTGTTCTCTGCCATGACAATATCATCAAACGCGTCGTTAACGTCACATTCGTTCTGAACCTCTGTCAGAGGCTTCATTTCTAATTATTATAAAAAAATAATCGTTTTACTGGAAAGAAAAATAATAACTTAATAAATTAAATACTGAACTAGATAAACAGCACAACCTATGTTTACAGAAATTATGGGCAAGGTTTTCCACGTAAAATTATTTCTATAGCGCTTTAATTTATGCAAAGCTTTATGTGGAGCTTAGATAAATCGCAGATGAAAAGTCCAGACAGTTGACAAATTCGCAACAACATTGCTGTTGCACTTTGCTTTTCAGTAGATAACTTTTAGAATAAGGCAAATTTAGGTCACTGCAGGGTCAGCCTTAGGTTATTTTGGCGCTGAAAAATTAGTTTTTTTATTACGGTACGATTAGTGCGATTAGTAACTGTTATGCGATTCTTCGACCGCTTCATTAATTCATTTCGGCGAATCGAGTAAACGTCATTATGGAAACCATGCAAGAATTTAAGCGCATGGTAATTGTTGTAATTTATGGTATTTAGTTGTTCACTCTTAACGAGAACCTGGAAGGCTAATTTTATTGTTCGCATTATTCATTATAATCATTATTTTTGTTTGAGCTATTCTATTGACTATGGGTCGTTTGTTGTGTGCGTGAACTCCTAACTGTGCCACTGAAGTTGACCTAACAGTGTCAGCTGCTGTAGCCTTTGTTTTCAGCATCACTTATTATATATTTTCGTTTATTGACTTGACTTTTCGGAATAATTTGCCTATCCTTGGGTATGCATGGTATTATTTGAAGTCCACAAACTGTGGCACCCAAGACGTAATTGAACCACTGGGAGGTTCGTGCAGACTACACGTGCTTGTATGGGTGCGGGCTTGTAGGCCTATACACACACGGGCACTTCACATAAGGTAAAGCGCGATGATGAAAAAACCGTAAACACATGCAATAATCAAAGGATACAGATCACCATGATTGACTTTATAAATTTTACAATTGGCCATAGTGCAGGTTCTTACTTGAAATGAAAATTAATTACTTGTTTTTTAAAATGAAAAATAGCTGTTATAATATGGACTAATTTCCTCCAAAGGCTGTTTCCGCACTCTTGGACTCCCTCCCGGCTCCAGGTCAGCCAAAAAGGAACAGTTTTTAAGCAATTGTAGAACGGTGCTATAGAAGTTCGTAGATTAAATATAATAAATTCTGTGTAGGTTTCTGTTGTTGCAAAAAAGTCCAGTCCAGATAAACTTCTGTCAGTAGGCTTCATGCAGTTGCATGTTTTACTAACTGTTTAATCAGACTGGTTGTACCTTGTCAATCTCTACTGGCTTTATTAGATGGCTTACAATGACTGATTGTGGTGTCACTTCAAACTGTCCGTCGTCTGATACCTTGTCGTTTGATACAGAGATGGGCATGATTCATCAAATTGTTAATCAATCAGAAGTAAAATTAGCTGCTGAAATTTGCTAATCGATTAGAAGTAGCTAATCAATTAGCAATTAGAATTCGATAACTGATACATACATTTGCTTCATGAATTTGTCAAATTTTGATCACAGTACAGCAAGTTACTGTAGTCTGTGACAGTAGCCTGTCAGTAGGCCTACATAAAGCAGGACAATTGCTGACAGAAGAGTCCACAAATAACACACAACATCGATGCTGTGTATGTATACATGCTGCAGTTATTGACATTGCTACTGCAGCTCACTATTGCACTAATTGATGAGCTAATCGTTTCATGATTGGAATTAGCTAAAAAAATTGCTAATCAGTAAGAATTAGAATTAGGATCAGGTGACAGATAATCGATTAGAATTGGAATGAGCTGTTTTTCTAATCGATTAGCTAATCGATTAGTTAATCGATTATAATCTAATCAATTAGTTATGCATAACAGTGCTTTAGAAGTCATTATCATTGATTGCAAACAGAACAAGATAATATGCTTAGGTTAAAGAATAAAACCTCATCTTTTGTTGTTTTATATAATTTCTGTTCATAATTGGTGCTTACATGTTGAGCTCGAGTTCCTCAACATAACAGTCGCCAATTAACCCTGATGAAATTACGACAACTTTTGTTCATTTTCTGTCATGCCTTGCTTAAATGTCAACAAAATAACGTGACTAATTGATTCCTAAAGAGGAAAAGACATGCCTTTTAGAATCTTACTGCAAATGATGTTGTACATACAGATTTTGTTAAGCTGCCAATTCCTGTAGGCTGCTGGCCTACAGAGCTAAAGACATCTTAAACATTCTATAAAAGTATTGGTACATTATAGAGTATGTGAGACATAAAAGTGATAATTGCATAAAAGATTTAGATTCTGATTCTACTGCAAATGCTCGTAGTTAATCGCCTTGCATCAACCATTCTCTGTTTGCAGGAAGAAGTTGTGCATCATTTGAACTCTATTAAAGTCGCCGTTAATAAAATTCTTGTTTCAATACGCCTGCCACTATATACTCAACCCACGTAGGTTCCGGCTGTATCAGGACGAGATCCTCTGATGCATTTCTCTGAGAAGTCAGACTGGGTTGACATCTCTGCAGCGTCATTCACGACTTCATCAAATCAGCGGCATTTTGGCTTTCAGCCAGTCTGTTTAGTGAATTCATTTGTGTTTTGATCGCAGAGCTAGTCGGAGTCACTGCTGGATGACATGGGCAAGGAGTAATAAGCGAAAGATTCTCCAAGCGAACGACAGCGTTGTTTCAATAAGTGGTCAAAGAGATTGTCATTTCTTCTCCTACGAGAACTGCGTCTACGGTTGAAGTTTGTATTGCTATTCCAGTATTCGTCTTTGTACGAATGGCGTACGTTTTCGTTAGTGTTGGTTTTTGAGCCTCCGCCAAAACTCAGGCGTTTAAAAAGGTTTTTCTTCTTTGGAGTCTTATCAGAGCTGGGAGCATTTTTGTCATCTGTGTTGGTTGGCTCTTTCGTTTGTTTCAATGCACTCTTAAGTGGAGCAGGTGGGTCAGCATTTGGACCTGGTTCGGGTGGCGCTTTCGGCTGTGTGGGACTTTCAGCTGCTACATTGCTGGTGTCTTTTTTCGTGGGAGCAGGACTTTGCACAGGACTTTCGGTTTCAATTGATGGCGTAGGACTTTCGTCACTTTCTGTTAGCAATTCAGCGGACCGTTTACTTCTTGTAGGAGTTTCTCTGATATCTAAATCAGATGATTTCATTGCAGAATCAGAACTGTTGGGTTCATACCTATTTTTGGCATCTCTTGCCATTGGCGAGCCACTCATGGGAGCAGAGCTACTTGATTTATCTGTCTTCTTGAATGGGAAAAAGAAGTACATGAAGATCATCACGACTGCAATGAATGCCAGAATGATACATGCTATAGACGCAGGATGTTCATACCAAGCAGGGCTTGGAGGAGGAGCTGCACTTTTAGATAGTGATGTCGTTTTTTCTAAACCAGCTTCTGCTACCTCAGGCTCTGATGTATGATTTTTAAGTTTGTCTTTCGTCTTTGTTGTGCCCTTTGCTGTTGTGGATTTTCCCTCTGCTTTTGTTTTTTTCGCTGTTTTCTCTCCTGCTGTGTCTACCTTCTCTTTTTCGTGTGCTTTTGTGTTGTTTGTTGTTTCCTCCTCCGTTTTATTCTGTCCTGGTGTTTCTTCATCATTGCTGGTGTTTGTCGGACTGGCCATGCCCTCGGTCTCTCCCTGTTTTTCTGAGTCTTTAGTCTCTCCTTCTTTGTCTGAGTCTTTGGTCTTTCCTTCTTTTTCTGAGTCTTTGGTCTTTCCTTCTTTTCCTGAGTCTTTGGTCTTTCCTTCTTTTTTTGAGCCTTTTGGTTTCTTTTTGTGTTTCTTTTTCTTCGATTTGTTATCTTTGTGTTTATGTCCCTTCCTGTTCTTGTGCTTTTTGGATTTATTTTTCTTCTTCTTTTTCTTTGATTTATTTTTCTTTGATTTATTTTTCTTTGATTTATTTTTCTTTGATTTATTTTTCTTTGATTTATGTTTCTTTAATTTATTTTTCTGTGATTTCTTTTTCTTTGATTTCTTTTTCTTTGGTTTATTTTTGGAGTTCCTCAGGTTTTTGGATTTCTTTTTTTTCTTTTTCCGCTTTTTGGATTTCTTTTTTCGTTTCGGCTTTTTGGACTTCTTTTTTCGTTTCTTTTTTTTCTTATGTGGCTTTCTCGATATTCTTCTGTTTCTTTTGTGCCTCTTTAGCTCCTTGGTCTTTCTTGTTTTCATCTTCTGGTTTTTCAGTTTCGTTTTGGATTTCTCAAGCTGTGTTGACTTTTTCTTCTTCTCTTTTGATTGCTTGTTTTCTTTCTGCATCTTTCTCGATATTCTTCTGTTTCTTTTGTGTCTCATTAGTTCTTCGTTATTTCTTTTTTTCATCTCCAGCATTTTGAACACCTTTCTCGTCTTCAGCTTATTTGATTTGTTTTTGGACTTCTTCAGCTTCTTCGAGTTTTTGTTTTTCTTCTTAAACTTGTTTGATTTCTGCTTAGGCTTCTTCGGTTTCTTCGACTGATATTTCTTTAATTCATTTGGTTTACTTGGGGACTGGATATTCTTCAACCTTTTCAATCTATGTGTGACCTTTTGCACTTTTGATCCTGAAGCCTGTTTGTTTTCTTCAGACGTTTTGTGCATGTCTCTTTTAGTGCGTCTGACTCTGTATGTAAACTGTCCCTCCATTGCGTCATATGGCTTTGACGATTTTTGCGATTTTCTAACGCGTTGAGACGCACCGCGGTCAGACCTATTGATTGAATTCATCGTTGCTTTTGCGAATTGGAGCAGTCGGTTGTGAGATAAATCTCGTTGAATTGGCATATGGGTGCCAGAGCATTGTTGCATTGTCTGAGGATTACATGTAGCAGCCTTATCGAGATATTCGCCAACCACAACACGACGGGCTGTAAAGATGCAAACGGTTGTAACCAATTCGCACAGGCAGACGTCGTAATTCTGCATCAGCAAAACCGTTTTCGTTCGAGGCTTACTTGTTAAAAGTATAGACGCCAAGCGCCGACGACTTCTTCCGTAAAGCGTTCGAAGAAACCGCCGAGCGGCAACGGTGTCTGGCGAAATATCTCCCAAGAGACTTCCATCGAAATTTAAGACCATTATGGTTGGACGCCGCAACGTCCTGAGGCCAGGGCTGTCGATGATACTGTGACTGTTCAGATCGAGTTCCCTGATGAATGGGTTGCGTTCAATACACTGCGATATAGCCTCCGTCTTGTTTAATTGAAAACATCTGAAAACTACATTTAGGACGCGGCACGAGCTATCGCAAGAACTCGTCTCGTGAAGAACGAGGAGAAAAAGGATAAACGCTGGTAGATTTTTGTGCCAACAGTCCCTCATCGCGATCTGTCTTGGACACCACGCTGTCTCTTATCTTCAGAAACTGTTTACTCCGCTAGGAAAATCTGGCTAAACACTGAAACCCGACGATCGTATGCTTTTCAAAGCAGTCGGCATCTTACCAAGTCTTATAAACCGCGCCTTACACATCACTGATACATAGGCCTATAATACTCGGTCTACGACAGTTTCGCTATAACAAAAAACGCGCGTTTTCAGTAATCCAGGTAAACAAACTAATTTACATCCAGCAACAATACATACGTCTTTAACAAACTACGTGTGACGTTGTTCCGCGAGTTGTGACGTCATAAAGTCCACCGCAAACCAAACGCCTTTAATATTCCTCGCAGACAAAGACGTACGCGCATATATATATACACATATATATATACATATATATATATTCATATAATATTTACTATATAATATATAATTATTGCATCCGGCGTGTGCAAGGAAAGGAAATGGTGCATGGATTTGTATAAGGACATTTGGCGGGTAAACTAAACTCTGCATAGTGTTTGATTTAGGCTTAAAGTTAGACGGAGTTTGGTGTTTGCTCCGGCGTGGCTTTTTCCCCCAAGTCTCTCGACTAGGCCTAGTGGATGGTTTTTGTCTCCTCTTACGGACGACTTAATTGGTTTTCAACCAGTTTGGCTATAGGCCTATTTACGCGTAATCTCCAACTGAAATTATTATAGTAAATGGTCAGATTTGGTTAAGAGTTCGTCTACTGTAAACGTCTTGATTCGCTTCTGTTCCCATCATGGCTCAGGCCCACAAAACTGAGCCATGCCTTTGAGCAGAAGCTTATGCCTAATGAATGGGGAAGTACATCCGAGTAAAGAGATAGCCTATTATTAAGCCTAAAGCCCTAAACCAGTAGGGGCGCTCATAAAGGACGTCCGCGAAAACTGACCTACTTTGGAACTTCCCTCCCCTTGTCCCCATTTGGCATTACTCTCCCTCCTCATCCTCCACTATGGACGTCCGCACCCTAGCGGAAATGACTTCGGTCTCTTTCATCCCTCTCTTTGGACGCACTTAGTGGATCTCAGAGACATGAACCCATACTCCCTGCATTACAAGCTGAGCGCTCTATCTAATTGGCTAGTAGCTACTGGGCCCAGCTAATTTAGTTTATGTTCCTGCCAGTGTGTCTTATAGTAATTACATAATTAATGAGTAAATGGTTATAAATAGTAAATTAATAGGAAATAATTAATTACCACATTAAGTAAATTTAATAAAGCCTGGACAGTTACTTAATCTTGTTTGGCAAAGAAGTATGTTGATAGTCTATGAGTTTCTTGTCAAACTAATGGGAAGTATTATGAATTTAATAGACATCATATATTGAGTCAACAAAAGATTTCAACTGATAAATCAAAATTAATCATAATTTTACAAGAAGTTGACATTGCTGTAGTTAGTTATAATCAGAGGCGTCGATCCCCAAGGGACAGTAAGACGTGCCCAACACAGTGAGAGCATAATCTGCATTGAAAGGAACACAAATGGTTACATGTCCCATCCAGTATATTTGAATTATTTCATGAACCTGTAAGTAGTTCAGTTCTTTACTGAACTTATTACTTTACAAGGTCTACTGATAAAAACATAAAATTTTTATTATAATTCATACTTTATTTCTTTTACTTAGTAATTACTTTTACAAGCTCTGTTGATAAAACAAAAAACTTTATTATATTCATAATTGGCAACGTAGCTAATCTAATTTTATGGAGGGAAGGTAATAAGGGGATGGATGTAACCCCAGTCAGTGTTGGGGACAGATCAACGCCCCTGATTATAATCAAGCAGAAAACAAATGATTAAACAGCAAAGTTTTGTTGCTACTCCCTACTGTAGAATATAGATCCGTGTTCATAACTAAAAGATTAATAGCGACACAGCTAATCTTGAATACACATTTGCACATTATGTCAACTCAAAATTCAGTGTAACACACAATTATAGTAGCAAAATTATACAATGCCATTAGCTTATCTCCCTGGTCTGACAAGACTTTGTATCCCATCGGCTCATGCAATGAGTGACAGAGATTTCCTTGTTTACTGTTTTATTACCGGTAATCAGGGACAATCACGATTACTAAAACCTTTCTGTTGTCCAATGTATCTTTCCACATACTTGATGATTACAGATAATTACATTTTACACACAAAAATTAAAAAGCTTTCATAATCTGATGGTTGCTAACGATGTAGCAAAAGCTTTGTACGAAAGAAAAAAGAATATCGCAATTACTGTACAGTAATGAGGAGTATGTCCACTGATGAAATAACTATTTGCTTCTGTCTGGCAAAAACCTAATTTCAGAAGTTAATGAATTGTTATTTTGTAATTTGTAAGTACAAATTCATATAACGCCTCTTTGAGGAACTTGTCTGAATGTGCTCTGCCTTGCAAAACAACACCACGATAGAAAGGTCATCAACATTGCACTGTTGAAACAGGACCATAGAAAGGACATGATCAAGTACCATAGTATCAATATTCCCTTTCCTACATTCAATTTAAAGTATTTACCTCACTAGAAAAATTCTAGTTGGGGCACAGGCTTGTAAGTTTTGTGATAAATATTCTGGGATAGTTATGGGATGTACCTTATACATACATGTATTGTGTAACAGAACAAACAATAGGACACGTGATATATAAAAAAACGTTGTTTCACCTCCTATTTTAAACGGAACATTTTCAGTCGCTTAAAAAACAAAAAATTGAAACTTGCAGTGATAAGCTTTTCACATTACACATCACTATCTATATTGGGAAACATGTTATACTTAACCTAACAAAGTTTCTGTAAATTAATGTTCTAGCTATAGCAAGCACATTTCAATAATACGATACTCGATAAAATTGTAAGCAAGCAAAAGTAAAGCACAAGCCAAGCTCAAAAGTAACTAAATAAAACAGTCAACCATGATTTAAGTAAAAAATTGTCTTCTAACTAAACAGAATCAAATTCTAAAACAAAAGCAATGCATCGAAAAAAGCAAGTTGAAGCGTACATTTTTACTACAGCATACAATCTACTTCAAGAATCACTGAAAATTTGTTCTTTATGTCCACTATCTATCGGTAACAATAACAAACTCTTCTGTTTAACATACATGTCTTAAGTATTGTATATGTCACTTTTCCATGTTACTAGTGAAACAAGTTTGTTAACGCAACTCACTTCCCAATATCTGAATGCCAGTTGATTGGCACGGTGTTGCCCGCAGATGAAAAATGCAACACGCGAACATGCACACAGCACTGACGAGTGTCTCGGCAGCTTGATGTTGTTGATGATGGCGTCTGTCAAATGCCGAAATCCACTCCCCGATCCGACCGTCGGTTTGCGTCGGAGATGGCTAAGCATCTCCCGAGCATTCGCTATCAGAGATAGCGAATGCTTTATAGATTGGTACCAGTGAGTGTGCGTTAACAAACTTAGCTAGGCTCACGGCTGACCAGACTAACTCGCAACCACAACTTGCGCTTTCCCTGGGTTGAGGTCCAAGGAAAGACAATTTGGAAGTTGCAAAGTAGGTAGCTCAGCCAAAACACTACAGCAGCGAAAACAACAGAATAATCATGTCGAAAGCGTGGGTCAAATCCGTTGTGATCTCTCTGAGGGTCATCACAGCCCAAACGTACTTTGATGCTATTAAACTTAACTTCAACTCCACAGTCCGATTCGTTCAGATGGCAAACAGAAGGTAGAAATTTGTACAGGTAGTGGAAGTCTTTGATTCCAGTGGTGTAGAAATGGTAACGTTGGAAGGATGAGGACGATGTAACAGTTGAAAGGAGTGGATGTGGACTGTCATCTGGACTGAGAGTTTCGGTTAACTTTACGATGGCATCGCAGCAAGATGAACTGAGATGCCCTAGTAAGCCTCACTGTGCAGGAGGGCGGCCGTTGACGACACTGGAATATAAGGTGTAGATCAAGTTGTAGTTCTTGAGTTGGCACAGCTGGTGGTCCGTCTTTCTGTAGCCCTTGTAGTGAGTGATATCACCAGACCTCAGGCACAGCTCAGAAGCCGAGGACAGCTAACAAGACAAACAACATTCAAAATTAGTCAGACTACATGAATTTGAAATTTGAGTTGTATTTACGTAGCCCCTCTTCAAGAGAACTCGCCAGAGGCGCTCCAAACCAGACGGCACAAAACTACAATTAAACAGAATGGCTTCAAGCACTTGTAGAAAAGATTCAACTACAGACCAAGAAGCTCATGTTGTACGTTGCTAGCCAAACTATTCCATAAAGATAGACTGAACCAAGCAGAAAGCTGTGCTATACAGTAGATGTAGAAGTTTAAGAAAGTATATGGCAACCCTCTAACAGAATTTTAATACCACTAACAACTGTTAAACAATGTGGACTATTAAACATAACGAATAACGGATGCTATCCAACTGCTTTATTATATTCCATGACTTTGTCCAGTAAACTGAGTAACTGGGAAGTTTGTCCCAACAGTTCAGATCTAGATGATGACTAGGCTTTTGGACCAAAGTTCAAATAACATGGCAAAATCCATGCAAAAGACTCATGCTTAAATTATTTACCTCATTGGCAAACAGAGTCATCTGGAATTTTCCAGGTCTGAAGATCTCCAGAATCTGCGACACCAAGTCATGGTAGGACTCCTGAAAAGAAAAAAATCTGTTGAAAACATTTGCTGATCACTTACCCCGATATAAACAAATTTTAAGCAGTCTATTATTGGGACAGAAGGTTCAACTGTGCTTTGAACTGCTGCTGATAAACAACAAAGATGAAAAATCCTCTGTGCAATACATTGTAATGTAATGGGGTAAACATATGTAATGTAATGGGGTAAACACGCAGCATGTCTGATAGTTACCAGGCATTAAGCATGGCTGTCTCTACAATTAAAATATTTATTTTAATAAGTTTCATGTGTTTTATACAGAGAAAAGGCCACAGAAGAGAAGAAACTTACCACTGGGACATTAGTCTCAAAGCTCACATACGAGAAATCTGGTTCTGGAGTGATGTGGATGGTGAAATAGCCACCCTGAAACAAACAATGATATCGATATCTATTGTAACTGTTTACACAATACAACCATATTCTGTGTAACATCTAATTAGCAGTGCAAAATAGTAGCAAAGGAGCAGTTCACTGCAAGTACATGCAAAAAGATGCAGCAAGTTAAAATAATGTAGGCATGATGATGACAATCACAGACTCGTTTCCGTTTGTGACTAAAAACGACTTCACTATAATCTCAAGCAGAGGCTTATCCACCTTATCAATACAGGACTTGTTTAGTTCTCGCAAAAACTTTCCAACACCCGTGAATTCATAAAATTCTGCTTTATATTTCGGGTCTGTGGAAACTTACTGATGGAGAAGAGAATCTGGCTATAAAATGTTGCTCCAGTATTCCCAGAAGAAATTGGAACTGGCTTGGAAAGATGTTAGTACGGACGATTTAGTTAAATGAACCTTAAAGCTGACCATCTTATTCTTACGTCATTTCATTCCCAGTTTTCTTGGATTAGTTAGTACTTGGAAAGGTAAACACAAACTTGATGTTGTGAGGAATTCAGAATTCCCATAGTTTCTTGAACTAGATGTGAACGTAGAGGTAACATCAGTTGGGCCAAGATAGAAGATTGAATCATCTTCGCGCTGTTCTTAGCCACCAGGCTCCAGACTGACTGGCAGACCTATGCACTTGAATGATGGAGGGGTTACACCCACCACATGCAAATGCAAGAAGAAATATGCCAACGTGCAGTTAAAAGCGACCCATCTTTGACAAAGATAGAAGCCGTCTCATTTCACCAGAATACCACATACATGAAATTTTGCACGAATATGACTTGTACCTGGGGCTAACAATGTGAGTGCGCATTGTACTTCCCCCACACATCGCTATTTTAGAAGCCCGAAATATGAATGAATCTACTGCCACCAGTTCCAACGAACACACACTAATCAATCAGTGCCACTTTATACGACCAGACTGACTTGACGATATGTGCCTAATCCTCAAGGTCAAGACACAGTTTGAGGCTGAAATGCAAGCCTTGGCGTCTAGCACGTATATCATATTATTATTATTATTAGCATCATCATCATTGTTATCATTATTACAAAGTGCTGTTGAGCAATACTGCACAGGCTAGCCAAGGTCCTGGATTTAGTTTGTCTGAACATGGGTAGATGACGTCATTTAGACACATAATGCAAACAACAGAAAACTCTACTTACATTTGGCAAAATGCCATTCATCGAGTAACCACAAGGGCTGAACAAGAAGTCGTCAATCATGGCTCCAGGGATCAAACCAGAAATGCCGGACTTCTACAATACAAAAGAACCACAAAATCTTATATAAAGCATAATTTCATTGAAAAACAGATCACACACTCGAACATCGCTTGTTCAGAATACACATACTTCAATCAGTATTGCTCAGAATGGCACAAATGGCACATATTCAATCAATCAGTCAATATTCGGGGAGTTTGTATTAATTAAAATCTATCTTGTCATAAGACTTGCAATATAGTTACATATTGACAAAACCATTGGTGAATTGTTAGGAGCCGAGCTACAATTAGAAGATTAAGGCAAGAGTTATTAAGACGTGCTGAATATAGTTCCGGCTAGTATTGAAAAACATTGAACTGCGGAGAGGCTTTTGGCACGCCCCTTTCTATATTGCTATGTTCAATAAGATATCTTAATAACTGTGAAGAAAAAGGCATGACAACAGTACAACCTATTAAGACTGTTTAATTGTATTCGCAACATGTTCAGCGTTCAGAAGATCCATCACTTACGCAGACGTGAATTCATATTAAGGTAAGTGTAAGAATAAGCAGGCTGCATAGATTCAAAGTGCAGATATATTTGATTATGTTGTGCTGAAAATCCAAATAGACTAGAACATAAGATACACTGACGAGACAAGTGAATACAGTTTTTGAATGGTGCTAAGTGATCTAAATACCCGAATACCTTAAATTTCCGTTAATTAAATTACAATGATCATGAAAACAATAGAAGTACGTACATCCGTCAGTTCAGCTGCTGTCAAGCCATAGTCCTGAGTAAACATGGCCATAACATTTGGATCGATCTTTGTCATGATTACGTTCACACGAATTAAGGAAAGCACAGTTTTAAGCCAACTTGAAAGCAAGCTATGTAACTAAATTTAACACAGCCTCTCAAAGTACATGTACATTCTTACAATCTGTATGGTGAGAACCCATAAAAAGGTCCAATGTCCAACACACATTTCACATCACTAGATAGTGATGCTTTTGCTCAATTCTACACACAGATCATGACGGCAGTCGACTTATTCTTTCCAGTCAGAAAGACGACTGTGAAGACACGTGATCCACCGTATATGACCCCGCATCTGAAGCTCTCCTGCGACGGCGCAATCGACTTTTTAGGAGTGGACAACACGAGGCGGCATCAGCCCTTGCTGATCGAATTCAAAGAATAATAACGAAGACTAATGCTTCATCTTTTGATGGTCTATGCAAAGGATCAAAGAAACTATGGACTGAAGTACGGCGTCTCCGAAGTGGTTGTGCCAATAGAAATGACCAGAGATCTAATGTCAATATAAATGCAGACTCTCTTAACAAGCATTATAGTAAAATATCCACCGATGACCTTTATACTGAACCCAGGCCACGTCAAACGGCTGCCCCTTTCGAAATTGATTTTATAGATGAATACCATGTCTTCACTATGTTAACAAATATCCGTGGATCTTCTTGGGCCCGGATGGTGTCCCATCCTGGTTCTTCAGCAGCATGGCTCACCTGTTGGCTGCCCCCATCACAACCCTTTTAGAAATTCTTTGTTACATTCATATGTTCCTCCACAGTGGAAGTTAAGTTGTATTACACCAATCCCTAAATTGGCATGCCCAAGAATGGAATCGGATTACCGCCCCATCTCCATTACTTCCATCCTTTGTAGAATTCTTGAAAAAATCGTTACCCGTATATATATGTATCCGGTAATCACCAACACAGACACTAATGACAAATTTGATGATCAGTATGCCTTTAGACCTACGGGCTCAACGGCTGCTGCTTTGATGGCTGTATCTAACCACATCCTTGAAACCTTATGCTATGAACCCTATGTACGTTTGGTCTCATTGGACTTTTCCAAAGCCTTTGACACTGTCAGACATTCATATCTAGCCGAACAACTTGCTTCTCTCCCAATTCCTGATCACATTTTTAATTGGATTTTGAATTTACTTCATAATCGAAGTCATTGCACTAGGTTTAACGGTGTAATATCTTCTCTCGCACGAATTAATGCAAGTATTATTCAAGGTTCCGGTTTGGGCCCGATGGATTTCGTAGTTGCAATCTCTGACTTAAAACCAGTTAATAAATGCAATCGCATTTTTAAATATGCAGATGATTGCTATCTCGCTGTCCCTGCATCAAGTATCACTACAACTGAGATTGAGCTTGAGCATATTAGTGTATGGGCACAGAGTTGCAACCTCAAGCTAAACTCAAGCAAATCCTGTGAGATAATTTTTACGCGTCCCCGGGGTACCATCGGTATGTTCCCCCTCCTCTAAAAAGGTATCGCAAGAGTGCAAACCCTAAATATTCTTGGTGTTGAGCTTACAGCGAAATTTGGGTTCTCCAGTCACATTAAACGTCTGACCATAAAAGCAAGGCAGTCCTTTTATGCACTTCGGATCCTGAGGTCGCATGGGCTCTCGGGGGACAGTTTATTTGATGTAGTTCGTGCCACTACGGTTGGTATGATGCTGTATTGCTCGCCTGTGTGGTGGGGCTTTGCGAGAGTGCAGGAACGGGAGGCCCTTGAGGGAATTATCCGAAGGTTGGTACGCCAGGGGTACTTACCTCCATCTTCTCCCTCATTTGAGACTCTCTGCAGCAATGCGGATACTAGACTCTTTGCCTGTATTCTGCACAATCCTTGTCATGTATTGCATAAATTGTTGCCGCCGATCAAGCAATCGCGCTACTCCCTGCGACCATGGTCCCATAACCGTGAGCTTCCCATGTTTGACAACCTGTCTCAGAAATGCTTCCTTGCCCGGATGCTATACAAATAAACTATGTTTTCCCTAGATCTGGCTATTTAAGCCCTTCATTTCCCCCTATGACTAGCTCTAGCTCTTCTTCCTCTGTACAATAAAGCCTCTCATTCAATTCTATGGTTGTATATATAAATTTTTGTTTGTTTGAATGTATTAATCTTGCTATGTACAGTGCTGTGCGTTTGCTAGTGCTTCTCAATAAAGGAAATACTTACTTACTTACTTACTTACTTAGTGGGTTGTATTGCCAAACAAAATGCATGTCTTTTTCAGTGTTTGATACAAGCACGAGTAATCAGTTTTTCCTAGCTTTACCCAATTTAAAAATCAATTAAATGACCAGCCATCGCATTCACCTCTGCTTGTCCAATTCTAATCAAGAATTACTTACGACTAATTTTGCATAATTTGTAACCAATTAAAAACATACAAGAACGTTCATAAACTGGGATATTATTGTACCACAAAACCGAACATGGTCAGTGAGGGACCCCAACATTTGATTCAGATTCAGAACAATACCTTGCACAGTCATCCAATTATACTTTGGCTCTTCACAAGTCTAACAATGGTTGCATAATTAGGAAGTTCTTGCATATCGCAGACTGTACAATAAGTGTGTGTGGCTTAAAAATCTTATATCCAGATGTTTGATCTATAAAGCACAAGCAGAAAGGATATTTCAAGAGTCTGATCAGGCTGGCACACGCCACTGTTATCGATGGTGAAGAGGTACCTGAAAGAAAGGCAGATTACAATATCAGTCAATTGCATCTACGATTCATTTTGAGAAGTTCTTTTTTACCAACACCTTGTTTCAACCAACCACTTACACGAAACTTGAAACTCTTGGATGGGTTCATCTTTCATCAAGTCCACATGCTTGGGGAGGGGGGGCTGATTGCTAATGTCATACATTAGAGAAACTGAAACACCAAAGCCTAACTTTACCTCTGTATGTAAGTAAGTGGCTATTTATATAGCACCTTTAACACCTCTCAAAGGCACTGAAGTCCTCACAAGTCCAGTGATGTCTTTTGGCCAGCATTAACCTATTAGTTAGCACTGCGCAGTCAGGATTAGCCAGGCAGAGTAGCATTACAAACTGACTGTTATGAATAGACGAGATGGAGGATGATACAAATGAAAACAACTTACCAACAGTCTTGGTTGATCTTGCCAAGAGCATAAGCTGCACCACCTGTTTAAAAAAATAGATGATATGAATTCTCATTACAACAGACCTTATTCCTACCTGTAGATGTGACAGCTAAAGTGGAAAAAAGTGTGCTGTGTGAATAAATTATCAGTCAAGCTAATTAGTTTTTCCAGTAGGCACTTAAGTAAAATGCTCTGCATAAAAAATTATTATCATTATTTTTTTCACCTGAGGTAGAAACAATTCCTCAGAAAGAAGAAACTTAGAGTACAAAATGATTCCTATCTGAAAGATTAGGCCTTGTCGTAGTTTTATTACTATTGAATTTTAATTTTAAAATTCTACTTTATTATCGTAGAAGCAATGTTATATAACAGAATGGTATAAGGTTTGTGTAAGGAATAAGTAGTGAGGAATATACAAGCATTAGTAGTATTTAGTGGAAACAGTTAGTAACATAGTACTAAATGTTACCATTTAGTACTATTAGTACTAAATAGTAACAAAACATGCTGCATATACAGTTTGATGTAAACCGCAAAGGACACGGTCCACATTATGGAAGGTGTCCAAAGTTTTTCAACTGTATGTACAGACTGTTCTTAGATTGTACAATCTGCAACTAAGTGGAGAGCAGAACCTTTGGACTTATCTAAGAACTACAGACTCGTGACACAGCACTCACCAGAAACGTCCAGTATTTTAAAAATTGTTTATGCAAGATCACAAAGTCTGCAGAACAGTTGCATGTATTTACGGAGATTTAAAACGTTGCTTCTCAGTTGTCGAAGCACAATAAACCTTTGCTCTGTGCGTGTGGCTTAGCAGTATGACCCTCCTCCACCATTAGACTGTACAGGAATTTCAAAGTATTTAATGACAGATAAGTAATTAAGAAATGCTTACCATCAAATATGGTGTCCAAAGTCGCAACCTGTTTGAAACACAAAACGAATTCATCAAATGTACATAAAACATAGGCCTCAGACTTTAAATCAAGTGAAATTTAATGGTTCTACAGATCATAGGGCAGACATTAATCTGAACAACTGTCAGAACAGGTATGACTTGCAGCAGACTAGACTATGTAGCCGAGCAAAGCAAGCTAAAGATGAAACTGACTGATTTGTGTCACATATTGCAGTAGATAACAGAATGCTCAGTGCTGAATAAATTACTTTGATTAACTCCTCATGGTCCAATGCCGCTATTGGTTCTAATCTTCAGATTAAGCGTCTTCTGAACCATTCAAAAACAATGTCATGTGATGCTCCGTTTAATCGTAGACACTTTCCGGATTAGATTCGTCTGTCCTCTGGTATTACTTTCAATCCACTTTGTAGCAACGGTGCTCTTGATATAAACTGTTTTGCAATAAAACACATGAGCCAGCCGTGGCCTACATACATAGCCAGTTATCTCAAGTGGTCTCACGTGTAATAATCTGCATTTGGCCTGTTTCTTTAGCCTTCTTCATAACACTCGCTGTGATGAAACAACTCAGCCATGCGGCAACAGTACCAGGCCACCTCACAGGCTGGTAACTGAAATGTCACCATTGTACTTTTCAACTGTAACTCATGACAATCAACAGCATTTCAAGAACCTTAGTCTATTATGAAATAATTTATTTACATCACTTGTAATGTATATTCTCAATTTTCAATTTAAAGATCCCTACGATATCATCCTTAACCAAATCATTTGAGATACTTAAATATTTCTAAATTATTATTCTAAGTTTCAATTAGGAGTATCTCTTTACGACGTCATCCTTAATAAAACAATTTCTAATGATGATTATTATTATATCTGATAAATCATTCTGAATTCTAATAGTGCCAGCACTCCCTAATCTCAAAGAAAGGAATCAACCCGTGGCACTTGAAATCTGTCCGCTTTAGTTCTGGACATTTACCAGACGACCACAGTCTACACGACCAGACACGCATTCGCCGTCTCACATGACCAAAGTCACTGAGAATTGGCCCAATCAGTTCAGAAGTCAACAATGCTATCTGAGAACGCAAAAGAGTGACATCAAAACGTCCGTGTTTATAGTACTTATTCAGAAAATAGCTGCACAGGCCGACAGAATCCGCCTTGGAATGCCAATCTCAGTCTAAAACATTACAAAATGTTTCCCATGTTTCTTTTCGTCTTCACTTCAAAGTAAAACTACCATTCTAAACTGCAACTGTATAGCCTCTCTCTCAGCGTCTAATTATTTCTTAAAGGGGTGGCACACACTGCTGCCTACATCACTGGACAGCTGCCAGAATAACTACTGGCGATAGTTTTGCTAATTTCTGATCGCCTACTTTTTTGGCAAGCTGCAAACGGCCTGTGCAAAACTACTGAAGCATCATCTAATGATCTCTTTAGACACCCTGAAAGGTAAAGGGCAATTTATCCTTCACTACGTAATGCTTCCATCACTAGTAATCCTCTCAGGATATAGTACTGTTAGAGAAGTTTAAGAAGCAAATGGATAAATAATTATTGCTAGATACATTATGGTGCCATGGTTGAGACTACAGCAAGACATTGCAAAGGTAGCAGTTAAAATTCTGCCCTGAAAAGAGATTTATTTTCAAATAGTCCTGTCTCACTGCATCAGGCTTTTGTTAAGACTTACAATTGGGTTGGAATTCACTGGGCTAAAAGACATAATCTGGAAACTAGTTATGAGGGCCATGATACCACCCTTCACCTCAATCAGTGTTTATAATGTTTAGTTATATAGCACTATTACTAAATAACTAAGCATCAACTGATGGCACTATGCAGATGTACATAAAGAACTTGCTCAAAGTCCCTACACAGTAAGTGTCTTGGAAAACCCCATAATTCCTTAACTCAACCAATCAGCTACCACTGACATCTGATGCTTTACAATAACACAAAGCTAGTGCAACATCAACCAAAATAACAAGTCAGAGATATCCTTAACTAAGCATTGCTGCCTTTTAACGAGGATACTGAAAACAAACCAGTTCATACCTCGTCGTCGAAGCTACGATGTGTATCTGGTTGAAGTTCCGGTCTCATGAAGTTCTTATGAGAGTAGAAACAGTCCTGGCATAAGAAAAAAATACTACATAGGAAGACTGCATGAAAAATTGTCTTAAGTGACATTTTTTGGAGGATAAGATGGCCTTCTTCAGCAGGTCATAATTTAGTGCCAACTAACAACAACCGATCCATCTATGTGCGTGTATGTATGATGTATGTATGAAGTATGTATGTATGATGTATGTATGTATGTAATAAGACATTTCATATAGCACCTTTTAAGTACCTCATAAAAGCACTGCATTATGTAATTATTATTATCAATTTATATAGCACTGCTTCAAATGGAAACTCATCAGAGGTGCTATGTACACTAGTCCACATAAAGTTAAATGTCCTAGGTACAGAAAGTTCATCAGTAAGCAAACAGTGCTCAGATAACGAGAAAAGTCACCAGTGGTGGTCTACTGCAAACATGCAAAGCCCAGAGATTCCCATTGTGTAGGTAAGCAAGTAATTAATCTTTATTAGCACAAGACAAACGCCCACAATTTACAACACCAAGGTACACATAGTGTAATAAAATACAGCCCGTAAAAACAAAGTTTTTACTATATCCATCTACTATCCTATAATGCGCTTATGAAGCAGTTACCTCTACAAATATATAGTCCGATTTTACGCCATAGCGTCTTAATCAGGCAGGTTTTGTTGTCGCCAATGGCAACGCTGCGTATCGGAAAAGTTGAGTCACCGATTCGAAAAGTTTAGTCCCCGATTCTATAAGCTTGCCTTTTTGGGAGCTGAAATTTTTATAGAATGAAGTGTCTGCGAGGGCGAGTCTATCTGCCAAGTTTCAGGACGATTGAATGATTGTAAGTGATCGAATTAGTCGTCGCAAGATTTGACTTTATTAGCACAAGACAAACGCCCAACATTTACAACACCAAGGTACACATAGTGTAAAAATAGCCTAATGTCAGTACGAAAAAATGATGCAATAGGTCAATGCACTGTAACAACAACAAAATATTTAATAAAAACAAACAAATGCCACGGCTCGGCTGATAGGAGGCATACCAAAGTTCAATCATATATCTGGCTTTATACGGAAGGAACTGCACTGGCTGCCAATGCAAAAACGCATTGAGTTTAAGATCCTAATGCTTATGCGCAATTGTCTTGCAGGTCAAGCCCCAGTCTATCTTAGGGAGCTTTGTGTGCCAGTGCTTTCCATACCAGGTCGTAGATTCCTTCGCTCTGCCACTCAAGGCGACCTGGTTGTCCCTGTGGCTCGAACTTCCATGGTGCTTCATAAGAGCTTCGCTGTGGTCGGTCCATCTTTCTGGAATAGGTTGCCTAGCAACCTACGTTATGAGCTTCTTGGTCTTTCCTTGCCCCTTTTCCGCAGGCGTTTGAAAACCATTCTTTTCGATCGTGGTTTGGTGTTGTCAGGTCGGGAGCGCCTCTGAGGAGTATTTCTTGAAGTGGTGCTATATAAATTTACGATTACGAATAAATAAAAACAACAAATAATAAACAAATACATAAATAGACAGTAGCATCCCATGGTGTTGGTATCTAATTGCAATCGCAAGCTACGTAACCATGACAATTAATGCAACGCTGGACACTTGCAAGAGGCATTTGCCAGGGCTGTTTACAAGCTCATGATAGTTGTTTATTGACTATTTTCAGGTAATTATCCCGATGGTGGGGAAAACAAGTCCTGTAAATCAATACACCTTCTGCTGTGCTGAATACAGCTATCGATGGGCTGCACATAGTTCCACAGAGCATGAATGTAAATGTCCATTCACAAACCGACATCTTCATTCACTTAAACTACACAATACCAATTCACAAAGACAATGGTTTCCATTAAACAAAGGCAAGGTGGTTCTGCAGCATTGCTGCTACATATTCACAACCTTCATTTCTGATTTTTGATTACATTTATGTATATATATATTTCTATTATATATACATATATATTATATAATTATGCATATATTGTATGTATGTAGTATATATTGTATGTATGTAGGTATTTGGATTTTTATATAGAAACTGTCAAGAACCTCTTAGTGGTGCTGAAACATAGCTGGCAATTGCAACAACATACAACTTTCCACTAACTCTGGCTGAATACTTACAAGTAATTAATTAGAAGTAAAATTGTCAATTAATTCTGATGGCTTTAAGTAAGCAACTAAGTAAGTATATTCTTTATTATACCAGTTGCATAACTGCACTCTGGTGTACATATATCTTAATTAAAAAAGAGTACAACATTATGGTTTTAGATAAGCTGATTTGATGAACCTACAATGATGATGTCAAATCCACATTTCTCTCGTACAAGTTCCAGCACTGGGCTGACAGCAGCCAGAAGAGTAGTCTTTCCACAGGTCTTCAGAATGAAACGGTTCTTCGCAATGAACAAACTGCTCTCGCTAAAAAAACATCACCAGATTCATTTTTATTGAAGGTCAACGAGCATAAAAAATTAAGTAGCTTTATCTCCTTCAGCCACAAATTTAGAGACCGTAGCAAGTAACACACTCAGTTTTAATTCTTTACCTGGATGTTTGGTTCTCTTGCTGCCTTTGGTCATTCTGGTCACCTTCATTTCCTTAGCTTCAGCACTTTGTAGCAGATACTCAATCCTCTCATTGTTCCCTGTTTGATTTGCAGATCAACAATCTAGGTGTGATGGGTTTTTATAGCTGGGTTCACAACAGCAAACCTCTGAGGAGTTTCTCTTGATGTGGCACTATATAAATTTCCAATTACAATAGAACAGAAATCTTCAAACACCGTTCTGTCCTGGCACGGATTTGAACCCTGATCTTTGAACTGGCAACACGACATCTATGCTAACCACTCCACTACTGCACGACTCTGCATTCATGAGCGCATAAATCCCCTCCATCACTCTAGCCCAATTACCTGCATTCACAGTCATATGACTCACAGGTGTTTCACAAACATATCACGTGTAGTAAACGCTATGATAAACATCTCTCCATTTTTTACGCAGTGACCGCTACTAGCTCACAGATATCACAAGCTGATGGCAAGGGAGGTAGTCAAGACAGGTGCAAACCTCAGTACATAAGCGGTTATGCTTGAGTTGCTCTTCTGGCTGATGATTTCACAGTTGACATTCTTCAGGATTCGCTCCAAGTCCGAGCTATACACAAAAAGCAAGCAAGCTCTCTTTATTGTCCCACAAAGCATACAACACACAGTCAATGTCACCATTATTTTCCCACGTCTGCAGTGTGTAAAATACCCAACAAAGGCTGATAAATCACTTCACCACAACACAAATTCTGAAATACCACGCTCAAGGCATGGATTCCATTTCACTTTTCCTTCTTAATATTAACATGTTATGAAACATCTTCATTTTAAATTTAAAGACAGCAATTGACATGGCTGCCAAAGACAGTTCCATAAGAAAAGGTTCCAGAGTATTTCAAAAGAGTCCTACACATAATATTAATCTATTTCTTGGTAAAATACTTAAAAGGGAAATACAACCCGAGTGCTAATGAAGACTGGTACCTAAGTAAGAAACAAACTTGTGTAGTTTATAACTATCAAAGTACATAATCACAAACAAGTGACATCTATTTTTGCCCACAGTTGTTAAGTTGAACGGGGGTTAATAGGCCGGAGAAGTCTAAAACCGCAAACAATGGCATGCGGTAGGACTTTGACTACTCCACCCAGCACATGGTCCAAACTTCTTACAAAAGGTCACCAAACTAGTAACAATAATATGCTGACTTGTCTGCAGACTTACGCCTAAAAAGAAGTAACAGGGCAATTCACGTGGAAATGACGGTCACGTGGCCTTTAAAATAAGTTCAGAATAGCATGTATCAGGATAACTGAAACCCAGTTCAGTGGAACTTAGTTCAGTGGAACTTGGTTCAGTGGAACTTGGTTCAGTAGAACTTTGTTCACAAGCGTCAACAAGTCAACAAACTCCGAGACTTTCACAAGAAAATGCTTCGTAACCCTAATCTTAGCCAACATTTGCTCTTAATCAAGACAGTTAGTTCTCCGAAAACAACCTGAACTGCTTAAACTGAGACTGACGGTGTTTGTGTACGAAATGTAAGCAGGCCTGTGTCTATGGTATCACACATCAAGACGCTTTCCCAACTAATTAGACAACACTGAATTTCAGCATCTTTCTAACTGCTGGCAGAAACAAGCAAAGAGAGGTTCTTGGTTTGGGTTAAATTTTACAACAAGCCAGGTAGAAAATTAATTAAATTCACAAGGTTTCAGCCACGTTCAAAGGACTCATATCACCCAATCAATAAGGCAATTTCAATCATCATTTTGCCCTGACGACAGCGAATGCGGTCACTGGACTCTAAGATCGTGCTGCAAATAGCATCTTTATTATCATTATTACTGCAGTTTTATATAGCATCCCATCAAGACAGTCTACTCATAGGCGCTCGAAGCGCTCCCAGCTCAACCCTTTAGCAACTGTTCCTTGTCTACTGCTGAACCCACTGCATGGAACAGTCTTCCCAACCATGTGAAGAATGCGCCATCTCTGTAGACATTCAAATGATCAAGTATCACATGACTGTCATTGATTTTTTTTAACTGACACACAGGACTCTTTTCTTCTGCCTTGGCTGTGCCACAGCACTGTAAAAATCACCTTAGCCTAAAAATATATTATCATTATTGTTAGAGTGAGGGGAGCTGGGAAATAAATGAGATTTCTGAAAAAATTTCTAATGTCAAAAACTCTGTGGTGAATTTTTTTATAATATTCATGTTATGCAAATAACATCTGTTTACATTTCTGCTGTTCACAGTTTGGACTGCTCCCTTGTAGATCCAATCTCAGTTTCCTCTTTTTCTTGTGTGTACTTGCTACTGTGATTGGTGAATAAAGATTAATTATATAAGTAAGCAAGCATATTCTTTTTATACCAGTTGCATAACCACTCTGGTCTATATACACCTCCATAAATCCTCTATAAATTACAATGTTATATAAGCACCACTAGTGCAAGAACAAAAGGCCTACCCATTGTTCTAAACAACTTACAGATAGTGATTGAAAATCTGCCTAGGATGACCTACTTACAGCACGTGCCAGGAAATCCTGCATGCTCTCTACAGATAGCGAAAAATGCCTGAGCATAGCTATTCGTGTATGGCGATAGGAAAGAATGTTCTAGACCTATTAATACAAACATTTCTATTATTATCCATATCCACTTAGCATTTGTTAAATTTTGCTTACAGTTATTCATAAATGGCTGTGTAGTCAACATTCTGCATAATTTATTATGTACAACTGCAAACAGAGCGTAACTAACAACAGGGAAGGAGCAACAGGCAAACCAATTTTAATTCACTGACAATAAATGCAAATATTTCAGAAGGATTCATAAATTATACACAAAGAACATCCATGAAATGAAAGACACGAATTAATGTGTTTTCACTTTATGAAAAGACTGATGGTCAATACATGCTTGGTGATAGGCAGAACTGTGCATAAACAACTGTCACATGGCAGACGCAGACCCACAATGTCTCGACACGCTCAAACACGATGCTAAATTAAATCATGTGATGGTGACTGCACTGCTTATCTCACCATTAAAGGTCATGCCAAGCAATTTGATTTTTCTATAGCTGAACTTACCACAAGCTAATCAAACAAGACCAGTAATAATGAACCTGACTTGAAAACCATGACCTAAAGAAATATGGTGAAGGCTTTTCATTTGATCCCTTTAGATGAAAGAATAATTTTACTAAAGCTACAAATGTAGAGGAAATGCAGCAATTCAAAGACTTCCTGTGTACAAGGCTTAAAATGAGAGTTTTTCTACACCCTTTATGAAAGTTGACCACTTCTGTACTGAAGCTAGCAACACACAAACAGCAGAATTTAAGCTGGGTTGGACATAACAAATCTTCACAGCTGTTACCTTACAAAAGTTACACAGCCTTGGTAATTATTTGTGAAGCAGCATCAATAGACAAAATGGGACACAGTTAATTGCCAGACAAGTTGTTGCCAGAACAATCAGATATTGGAAGCCTGAAATAAACTACTATACTGGGGCAAGGTAACCAAACGAATGGAATGCTCGGCCTGCAATGTAGAGTACTAGTAGTAGTTTCTGTTTAACAATGCTGTGTCATGAAAAAGAAGATTAGCATCAATGCCCTCCTTTATCCAGGCTTGGGACTGGCACTACAAGAGTACGGACAATGGCGCAGTTCCAGTAACGTAGAGAGGAAAGGTTCGAGCCTCCGTTCAGACCAGTCACTTTGTAAGGACCTTGCGCAAGTCCTTCACTGACAGTTGCTCACGTGCAGTTCTGAACTTTGGAAGGACAGCAACATCACATACTGTACAGATGTATTGTGTTGATAAACAACCATCTATGGCAAAAGGCAGAAGCCAGCCTTTGTAGAGTTTTACCAGCCTTTGTAGAGTTTTATGGTACAAAGACAAAGTCTGGCTGTAAGGCACATTGACCCTAATGTTCCCACACTATGCATGTCTGAAGGTGCAGGCCAAACAAATGTCTAATCTTATCATACAATGCCTTTAAGAACATATAAGGCTTATAAACCATTTTCAAACAGTCATAAGACATCAACCAAAATGTCAATCAAGTGAACAGGGTAGATACTAACTTTAAATACCACTCACTAAAAAATAGTAAAAAGAAATGTCTCTAGCAGTTACAAATTATGCCAACTTCATGAAATACAAATTGAAGTATATGAGTGCATATATCTGATCACTAATACACTGGTACCACTTTTAAAGAACCTCTCAAAAGATTTGAAACACGGCTATGGTGTGACATGAAGTATGTTGAACACATGCACAGAAAAAGCTTATAAACCATTATTATAAACATTATCATCGTCATCACCATCATCATTATTATAAACCAAGGGAAAGTCAGTCCAGCACAAATACAATCCCACACTGTCTTGAAATATTCATTAAAATACAACAATGCACTTATACAACAATGCCTTATGAGCATTTTTCTGTATCAAATCAGATTGACTTGTTACATCCTATTTGATAAGTTTATTAATTCAGTTACTAATATTTTGAATGAGGTCATTTGTTGCTTTGTACGCTTACAAAAACATGAACCATTTGGGAAATAAAACTTCACTTGCCTAAGAAAATTTTATATAAGGTCAGTGGAATAAGGTTATCCAATTCGGATGGAAAGCTATGAAACTCATTAGCAAGTCCTGATAAACATTACGCAATTTTCAAGTATGTTCAATTTAAGTGGAAAGTTAAGTAATTCTGAAGCAAGCAACTAATTTAATGTGCTTTGGTAGTCAGTTCCTACACTCTCTTAGGATGGAAAAATGAAGAAAGTTCCAACTCATTTGATTGATTTTTAAATGAAGCCAAGAAACTAAATGTTAGGATTCTTTTACTGGATAAATAAAACAAGCTATGAAGTAATGCTTTAAATAACAACACCTGCATAGTCAATTAGTAAATTCGGGCAAAATTTATCAAACTTACAGCGCCAATTTCATCTCGCCATTACAGTGTGAAGTCTTAAATATACAGTTCACTAGTAATAACGTAACTGAACGGGATTGAAGTGGACTTAAAATACACCGACAGCTTACGAAATCAGAATCACTGCCAGAAATTCATCTGAAATGAGCTCACATTAGCTGGAAACTGCATGGAAAATTCAACGCAGCGTATTTTCCCGACAGTCAAAAGATAATAATATCATCATTTCCACTCACTGGAAATTATTTTAGGACAGGATTAAGACAATCAGCAATTCAATTAAACGAAGCTAATCTCTGCTATAAAACGTGATCCGAATAACTCAGGTTTTCTCGGATCAATTTTATTCCACTGCGTTTCGTGACTAGATGGATGGATGGAAAATCGCTAATTATTATGATCGGGAGGACGATGGTATGCAAAGTGTCCTCCTACCGTTCGATCAGCCTTAGGTCAGCGTTGTCGTCTCCGTAGGAAGAGGCAAACCACAGCTCCAAAAGCTTCTCCGTTCCCTCGAAGAAATGCTCTTCGATCTGCTCAACGATCTGGTTTCCTTCGATTTTCATGGCTGCTGCTGCTCACAATCAAGATTTCGACTACAATCACCGGCGGTAAACCAAGAATTATTTTATGTCTAACCGACAGAACAGCTCAATGTACTTATACTGTAGTAGCCGCAAGGCAGAGACTGACTGAGCTACATCTAGCACAAACTACATATGAGGAGATTACACACGCGTCATGACGTAAGTTACAAAATTATGTACGGCGTCGCCACGTGATTCCGTTTTAGTCCACGGCCTTCTAAATATAGTCTCTGCGAGCGTTTTTCGTCCTTATAATAAAGCGGGACTTTTAAACACAATTTCTGGTATTAGTAAAGTGACACAGTTAGTTTTCACATATAGTTCAGAAGGTGTTTTAATATATTGCTTATTTGGTGACATGTTGTGTTGATTCATATGATAGATGGCGCGAGACAAATTTTGCGTCACACGCTAACTTCCAGCTCGCGTACCAATCAGATATCTGTGGAACAGTCTAGTCTCTGGCGAGGCGTTAGCTGACGCGCTCCGTTGGCGTCAGCGTATACCCTCTTCCGAGATATAGTCAAAATTTATAGAATAATACAAACATAATAATTTATCTAATTTATACTCTTGTACACGCTCATTGGCTTAGTGCGAGCTGCTAATTAACCGTTTATTGATAGTAAACCTGATTTATAAAATGAGATTGTCTCAGTGGCGTCATCACTTAATCATTGATGATAGGCAATTCAGCGGCCTTAAATTAGGCCAACCATAAGGAATTCAATGATCGTTAATTAGTGCCAGGACTGTCACTGAAGTCGCATTGTTCTTCGCTGAACACAACGTCAAATAGGCGCACGTGATACTAAGCTATTGTTTGAACTTTCGCCCAGTCTATACAGTAGTCACCGTACGTTGCACACTCTTTTACGACTCCAGATACATATAGGCTATATGTGGCGCCGTCCAGACCGAAATCGGTATTATGTCGGAAATTACACAACAGAGTAATAGGCCAGAAACACATTTTTTGTTTTTCGGTTTTTTGCAGAATCTAATATAAAAATATGTTGAAAATAGTTATTTCTTATATTTTGTTAAAAACCGAGTTTTAAAGCTATTTTTAAAGCTTTTAATACGCCTATTCTTTTGTTTGCAATAGCCTATATTAATTATAGGCTATTGCAAACTCTAACTCGATCTTATTCGATATTTATCATTTTCCTTTCTTTTACAATAGGCTACCGACATAACGTATTCATGGCTGTTGTTAACGATTCTATTTTACAATGTTCAGAAGTCGAAATTCGCTGACTAAATTTCTGCAGATAGACCTATTGGATAAATTTATCTCACACATCAGTTAGCCTAGGCCTATAGGCCCTACATGTTCAAACTTATCAATTGGTCTGCAGTAGCCTACGTACTTATTAACGTATTCATGGCTGTTGTTAAATACCGAACTTTCTTGGAACAATTAGGCTATAGCCTATATATAGGCCTAGGCCTAATTGTCCAGATTTCTCGGTTGAGGTATAAAGGTAATTCCGACCTGCACACTGCCAACATACCCATGCACAGTCAATAGGCCTACTCAACAGAGCGTAAATTTCTCATAGCCACAGGGAGTAAACGAAGTGTGAAAATTAAATTGTTCCACCATATAGGCCTACGTACTCTAGGGCAGTCTAGGCCTACTAGTAGATGGCAGGCTTAATTGCTGAAAGGACTTTCATGTGCGCTCCATGGAAACACGCAGGGCCTTTAATTAACTAAAAGAGCGACGAAAGACGAGAAACAAGTACTTCCGGTTGAAGGGAGCTAACTTAGCTAAGTCGATAGAATCAGCATAGCATAATTATACACACTGCTAAACAACCACAGGCCAAAGTCTACATGTAGGCTAAGTCTAGGCCTACTTGCGAGTAATGTACGTAGGCCTACATTTGCAATATCTGCTGTTTAGGCCTACGGCATGAGCATAATTCTAAGACACAGAGGCGTATATATCCAGGAAACAATTTCGTGGTTTTTTAGTTTTCGACTTTTCGGGGAGGGGTCTCCCTTGGACATGGTCTAAGTGGGCATTCATTAGGAATCTTAAATTAAACCATGCTAAGACCAGAGAAATGGTTGTCAAACGACCGAGGTCCAAACCTATTGCCCTCCCTCCTCTCATCCCTGGCATCGAGCGAGTCCAGGAGATGGTTATTTTGGGTGTCACCATCTCTGGTGGGATTAACTTTGGGGCACACATGGACAAAATATGCTGCAAAGCCCAAAAATCCATGTTCGGCTGCGTGTTTTTGGTCGCCCACGGTCACCACGGTCAACGTCTCTGACGTTGTTAGGGCTACGTACCCTTGCACGGCTACTTTATGCCTCCTCTGTTTGGTGGGATTTGTCACTGTAGGGGAACATAAATTAACGCCTTAACGGTATTCTCAGAAAATTGACCCGTTCAGGCTTCCTCCCTGCCGATTTTCCTAGTTTTGACAAACACTGTTCTATAGAGCTTATTATACTCTTTTCCGTTCAATTCTCTAAAACCCTTAATTGCCACGTCCTTCACGACCTTCTCCCTCCCCGTAACAATACGTCCAGTTTATTCATATAATAAAGTCACATTTTCACAGATCTAGATGGTTTAGGTACTTTTATATCGAAATCATCGGTGAAAATTTTGAGGTAAATTAAAGCCCAAAATGTACTCCATTTGGCATAAAATGCTACTCCATTTGGCATCAAATGCTCAAAATTGCGTCGGCCAGACCCCGATGGGGGAGCTTACGACGCTCCCCCATACCCCTAGTCGTTAGGGGCTTCTTGCCTTCGGCAATCGCAGCTTCGCGCCTTCGGCGCTCGCAGTTCCCCCCCATTCAGACATTCTAGTAGGTCCCCCCAACTTCTGGACCGTGGTTGCGCCCCTGCCGGCTGCAGGCTATTTATAACCTATAGGCCTAGGCCTACTGTACGTAGCTCTGCATGATCCAGCGTTAAAACTTTATATTTTAGTAGGCCTAGGCTACCGCGTGCTTTGATTACTTTCGTACTGATGTCTATATTAATTCACACCAATAGCACTATGCCTCGATTAGTATCGATCGAGAGGCAACGGAAACAGATAGGCCTAGGCCTATATAGCATTTGGTATAGCGCCCAATCGAGGGATTATTCATTTGGGCAGCTAGCCTATAGTGCCCCTTGGTCAACAGATGTTCTAACAGCTCTTCTGTTAGAAATTTCATCTGGTATAGGCCAGGGCTGTTAAAGGCTTGGTTTTTTGGTTTTTGTTTTTTGTTTTTTTAAAAAAAAAAAAACAAAAACCGCAAATTTTGGTTTTTTGGTTTTTTACAAATTTCAAAATTATAAATGTCAAAAATGTCGTCTCTTCAACTCTGTTGGCAATTGTTGTATGGCCTTTGTTAACTTCGTTTTTACATTCTACGGTTCTACTGTTCTAGTTAATTTCATTTATATGCATGTGATTAATTTGAACGGTATTATGCCATTTTATGAGTTTTATGATCCGAAATAGGAAAATCTCAAAAAAATAAAAAACCAAAAAACCAAAAAACCAAATAAAACCAAAAAACAAAAAAACCAACTTTTCATTTTGAAAAAAGTTTGGTTTTTTGCACCCCTGGTATAGGCCTACGCCGATCGTTGGTATGTTTATCAACATGTCAACAATTCAGCGCTTTGATCAATTAATGCATTGTACATTCACTGTATTGGTATCGCCGAGTGCCGAATATTGAGTTGATTTTAAAATAATTGACAGTTACAACTCAAACTCACATAAACTATGCATTAAATCAAACTCATAACTCACTCTCTTTAAGGTGATCGAGTTAACTCAAACTCATAAATCACAGCAAGTGAGTTAATTCGTGAGGTTTCAACTCATCTGAGTTAACTCATACCCAACACTGATTATAGGGTCCACAGTGTAGTGGTAACATCAGTGGCGTGAAGAGCAGTAGGAAGCGGGATCGCTTCCCGCACCCTCCCAAAGTCCACTCAACCTATCATTCGCGAGATGGCGCATTGGTAAAATGAAATGTGGGACGTGATGGGCGCCTTGCGTGGCTGCCGTATGTTAGATTAACCCCTCGGGAGGGCTACCAAGGGGGTGGGTTTGCCACCCCCCCAGGTTTTATTCATTTCGAACTTTTTCCGTATGGAATAAAAATTTGACCTTTTAGGTAGCTGTAGGGGTTCATTTACACACGTTTTGAGGTAAAATGTGAGATGATATCTCACACCGTTCAAAAGTTATACCCAATATACCCGAGGTACCAGGGGGGTGGATACCAACCCCCTAGATTTTCGACTATATCTTATCCGTCATTTAATATTAAGAGACACAAATTATACCATTCTATAGAGGGAATGTGGGGCTACATTTCTATGGTCACTGAGTTGACCTGAGACAACCGGAAGTGCTCAAAATAAATAATAATACGCGTAATATGCGTGAAAAATGGCTGAATGGAAGGACTCCCCCCTTAGTTTTTGTCTGTAGCGTATTCGTTTGTCTTCCTGGAAGAGAAACAAAGATACCATTCTTTAGAGGGAATGAAGGGCTTCATTTGCATACCTACATCTTTGTCTTTTGAATACCGGAAGTGATCAAAATAAATAATAATACGCGTAATCTGTGTGAAAATGGCTGAATACAGCATTACAACGTAAACCGATATATATGTATGGATATATATGTATGGATGTACATTTATACTATATAAACATGTGTATGGATGATTTTGTGTATCTTTTATACATAGATTAGTTTCAAAACACACATAATCTTATATTTGTTTATCCAAAATGTACAAAATGTACGCAATAATATACAATATTGCTAATTAATGGGTTCCTTTGTTAAAAGTGATGTAATTTCGAGGTGCATTCACATAATGTACAACTAAATATACCATTCTGTGCAGAAATGAATGCTGAATCCAATGCTTATATTACAAGTTATGATATGTAAAACCAAACACGAAATCCAGGGGGTGGTAACCACCCCCCCTTGGTATCCGAGTGTTACAAAAAAGCTTGCTAGCCCTAGGGTTAAACTCCGACTCCTGTAATAACTTGTGATCATCCGTTCATACTGATTTGTAATCATCCTGCGTAATTGTCAGTTTGAATTAATAAAGATTATTATTATTATTATTATTATTATTATCGCTCAGGCACATTGGTCTTTACTCAGCGCAGGTGTCTGGCTGCTCAGTGGCTGATTTGTCAATAATACTGGAATGATCCGTTCACAACTTAGACTGGGTACAGATGTTTTTGAGTTGATAATAATTAAAAAAGTGTTTTAAAATATGCGTTGATTGTCTTGGAATATTGGAATCGTCCTTTAGATAGAGCGTCGAAAAGTCTAATTAACTTGGTCCGGAATGGCCGTTGTTGTGAAACCGAAACGAAGGTAAATGAGATCGAAGTGACTTTTGTCCTTGTGCCAAGTGAACAACGGACGCCATGATGTCCTCATAATAATGTCCGGTATTTTCTTAGGAATTTAGTTTAATTTGACCGCAGAATTAAGGAGAAATTGAGAATTGTTTAAGACCAGTTTTCTTTACGTGAACGCTGTTTCCTGCCCTGTGTAGGAACCAGTGTCCAATTTGGTAGAATGTTTTTCGTTTTGTCCCGTTTCAACGTGTGGTTTAAGTGTTCCATTTACGGGACAAGTAGTTTGGCTTAATTAAGGGAGGCTCGAATGTCAATAGTTATTCGCAAGATCGGGTTTAGGCTTTCAATTCAATTCAATTCTGTGGGCTGTCGATGAATTACTTGGGTCCGTTTTACATAAGCTTATTAGTTGGCAATGAATCCGTGTTTTGCTACATATTTTGTGGTCATTTTCTAGATGGTAATCCTATCAGCTGTTGTTTACTTCAACTGTCTTTTGGTTTGCGTGGACAAATGCGTCTGTTTTAAGACACTAATTCCGTACATACATTTTTTCGGTTGCCTTCATCACTAGTCTGGCCTTTATTAGTCTATCAACTTTGCTTAAAAGTCTCAGATTTAATATTTTGGGAATTTCAGTTAATTTTTTTTAGAATATCCAGGATGTGAAATGTAAAATGACGAGTATTTTTGGAGCATGTGTATGACGAATTTTTATGATATGTTCATGGCCATTAATTAAGTAGTGCTGTACAAATTGCATCATACATTTGTTATTGGCTTCTGTATGATTTCAGTGATGTTCAGTTCTGAATTTGGATTAGATTAAATTAGCCTTTTCTCAAGAAGCAGAGTGTGATTTGTGGTTGTTGGCAGAGGGGGACCCGATGGGCAAGATGAAAAAGTGGGGGAAATTTGTCTTCGTTGGGAAATAGTCTGATTTGGTGGGGATAGGGCAGAGTTTGCCTAACCTTTCTTGTGCTGCCACCTGTGGTTTCTGCTTGGGCGTTTGGACTACAGGCACTTTATCCTCCATCCCTAACTGTGTCAAGATGAATGGTCACTTAGTTGGTCAGTCTTTCTAATGGTTATAGGTGTAATAAATTCCACATCCAATGCAGTACAGATTTAAATCTGCACAGCACATTGTAAATTCAATCTGCAAGCCAACAATGGAATTTGTAGGGAGAGAGAGGCAGAGGGGCGGATCAGGATTTCTGGTTAGGGAGGGCGTAAATACTACCAATCCAATCCCGTAAATATATATATATATATATATATATATACATGTACAGGAGTGACTCTCGTGCATAAATGCACCGACTTTGCATGCATATATATGAAATTAGATCACGCAAAACTATAATGATCCTTGTTATAGAAAATGTTATGGAACTTAAAAAATATATAGTTTCTCATATAAAACAACTGGTCTCCACTGAAGGTTAACAGTGAAACGATTATAAATCAGTTATCGGTTTGATCATGCAACCCTTGATCCAAAAAGAAAATAATTAAGTGTCACATGCCAGTGGATTAAGCAGTGTCATTCTCCTTGGATGCTTTCTGGCGTAGGCATTGATAGTCCAGGCAATATACAGTTAGACCTGGGCAAAATATTGGCCGCCATCTTTGATAGTAACATTCCGATACTATTGCCACTACAATAAATCGATTTCTTGACCTTGAATATATTATATTCGACACTTCATTTGTTGTTGTAGCTTACCTCTGACCTGATTTATACATATTTTGGGTTTTGGCGGCCATATTGGCCTGCCATCTTGAATAGTAACATTCCGACACTATTGGCACTACGAGAAATCGATTCCTTGACCTTGATAATGTTAAGTTTGATACTTCATTTGTCATTTTAGCTTACCTATGACCTTATATATACTGTTTTCTGTGTTGGCGCCATTATTGGCCGCCATCTTGGATAAAATGCATTTTTTGGGGGTGACCCCGGAGGGAGGTTGGCGGATTTTGGATATGTTATTCAGCAATGGAAACTGAGCAGGAAACCGTTTTAAAAAGCTTCTGAAAGCAATTTTGCCCAGGTTCAAGGTATATTTGAGCTAGTTTGCCTGGACTATGATAATGTCATCAATGTCTAACTTGATGTCCTTGTGGACAAACAATAAAATGAGTGCATTAAATCTGTCCTATAATTTTCAAACTCGCAATTCTACATGCAGAATGTCTTCGTATTTGTTAAACTTCTTACATTGTTTACTTTTTCCCCGGGCACTCCGGGCCCCCCTCACACCGCCGGGCCCCTGGGAATTTGCCCCTCCCCCTTTCGGCGGCCCTGGCTGCCCCCAACTAAAAATAATATAGTCGATGCCAATTTATCATACGATAATTAACATAGTAATGATAGAAATTGAATACACTAGTATTTGTATAAAAATAGATTCAATAAGCAAGGGATGGATCATGCTCCTCATCCATGGACCGCACGCCACTGAGCGTTAAGAGAATGATTATAATGAGTAGGCCTAGTTCTATATCCTTGATTTGCTTTTGTCCATAATATCGGCAGCTGAACGCTTTCGGCGGCTAGAATCAGCACGACGAATTTCAAAATTATAATCAGTGTTGTTCAGTAATTGAAATACATGTAATTGAATTACGTGTAATTGAATTACAAGTTCTGTAATTGTAATTGTAATTGAATTACATTTTGAGTCCAGTAATTGTAATTGTATTTCAATTACAATATTGCATGTAATTTGTAATTGAATGAAGTGTCAATTACAAATTACTTTCATAAAGTCCCGCAAAGATGCCAAGCTGTTGAATTTACCCGGGCCACCCATTTAATTGAATAAACTGCTCTGCATTATGTTTGCATGACAACATAATTGTCAACATTATTCTATCCTTACACCCCTCTTACATTCTTAAAGCACACTTTGATAGACCCCAAGGGCAAGGGCTGACCATCATTATCAGACTATGCGGTCATTCTTAGCTAGCTTACTGCAGCTGCCTACAGAAAACAGAGCTTCCATCTTCAGCTCCAGTTGAGCGTCTCTTTAGCACGGCTGGATGAATTGACTCACCCACCCAGGCGCAATCAACTAAGTTCTCTAACAGACTATCATTTTGAAAATTTCTACTCCTAAAAATCAAATAAACTAACTTGTTTTAATGGATCATAATTGTAAATCGTATTTTGGATACCTTGCATATTTATAATACAATTGAATGCACATATATTACAATTTACAGGTCATTGGCACATTGAATGTTTTAGTTTAAAAATAGAGTAAATTAAAATTTATAGAAATTTTCTTTAATCATGTGCCAATCTTAAAGGAATAATTGAAAAGTAATTGGTAATTGAATTACAATCAAAATGTAATTGTAATTCAATTACTTTCACAATCAAGTAATTGTAATTGTAATTCAATTACATTTACAAGCATGTAATTGGAATTATAATTGAATTACATTTGCAATGTAATTGATACAACACTGATTATAATCTTATGCCATCTTTTGAGATTTAGGCCTAAGATAGGCCTATGTCTTACCAACGGCAGTCGGCTTATTCGCGAATGATAAAACTGCTTGTTTAAGCCGTTTTGACGGCGGACCACTCGACATATTTTTTAAATTGACCAATTTCTATTTACGTAGGCTAAATTTTGTCTGTACATGAACTTTGTGAATGACGTCACGGCAAAGGTCATTGGTCACGTGGGCAACGTCTGCTAGCAACTCAGGTAAGTAGGTAAGAGAGCTCCGGTAAGAGAGCTCCATTCTGCCGGTCCAGCTACTTCAAACATCCTATTCCCAAATTGCAGTTATATTAGTTTTAGGTCAGTTTAGTTTGAGAACATTTGCTGCAGGTTTAGGGGGGGCGTACGCCGGCTCCGCCCACCTCTAAATCCGCGCCTGAGAGGAATAATTTCTCCTCCCCACAGGTTCAGAGAATTTCCCATGACTCCCATAGGTCTTCTCTACCAGTGGTGTCATCCCCTAATCCTGCTTTTTTGGGCTTTACTATGAGTCTGTGACCCTGTTAGAATCAACCCTGTGCCACTTTGCATATGTGGTATGTTCAATAGCCAAAGGTGCAGCTTCTCACCTCTTAAGATGTCGAAAAGGTGCCACAAAAATGTCATTACATACGTACATACAAACGTACGCACGCACACACCCATACGATTTTAGTCGAGGTCTCACCCTCATCTCTTCATTGCTTGAAGACTTATTTCCTTGGGGCTGAGCGCGCCTCTGAATAGCTAGTTCTGTAAGAGGCTCTTTATAAATTCTCAGATACAATGCAATACATACAACAGCATATATACATATCATACTTGCATGCAGGTAAATACATATATGCCTGCATACTTCTACTGAACATTGATTCTGAGCTTATGTTGAAGGACCATGTGACCAATCTATACCAGTCATGCTACCATCAGCTGTGCCAAGAAGTCCTGTTAAACTGAGATTCATTGCTATTTTTTGTATGGTAAATGAACGTTTATGTAGCACAAATTCCTGAAAAGTCTTCAGCAGTCTTTACAACTTGATGGTGAGACAGATTAAGTGGCTCCTACAGTGGATGTAGGAGCAGTTTATATATTATAATTGCAAGTGCATATTTGCACAACTTTTCTTCAAGAGAACTTAACTGATCAGAGGTGCTGACAACCTGACGTCTTCAGTACCTTCCATATCTCTGTTTCACTTGCCCAAACTTCCACGGTCCAGCATAAAGTTTTGCTGTGGTCGCCCATCCTATGGTTCTACTGACTGTTTGGACCTCTGTCCCTCGTGTTAGGTCTGCCTTGGCTCAATGCCTGGCATTTGCACTTGGAATGGCCTCCTCTCTTCTATGGGTTGGGTTCATGTCTGGGATTTCCCCTGCATCCTCTCGCTCTCTTAAGGCATTTATTTTTTTCCCAGGACGTTCGTGCTGAAAGCGCCTCTGAATAATCTATGCTGCCAGAGGCGCTCTATAAATTTTTAGATACGATACGATATGATCCTCCTGGAATAAGTTGTGTACCAACTTGCAACATGAAATCCTTAGTCTGTTTTCCGCAAGTGCTTGAAGACCATTCTTGCAATCGTAGTTTCATTGTGTTAGGTCAGAAGGTCCTCTGACGAGTCTCTCTTGAAGTGGCGCTATATAAATTTGCTATTACAAATACAGGACAAGGTTAGAGTAGAATGGACTTCAACCACTGGTGGAATAGATGCATAGAAAAGAAAAAGGCTGATGTTGCATATTGCTTGGTTCAAGCCTGTTCCAGAATGAGGGGCCTACTATGGCAAAGCTTCCATGTTGCTCTGTGACAGTATGCGAAGGGAAAACCGGATCAATCTGTGCTGCAAATTGAAGATTTCTGTGACTAGTTAAGGATGACATGGAAGTAAATGCATACATACATACACACTTCTCTCTAAGGTAGGTTGGAGCACAACCAGCCAGGCAGTATAAGGGATCTTAAACTCAGAATATACTTAGTATACTCAGATCCATACTTGATGCCATTACAAGAGGCATTGTCATATGCTAACATTTTCATGTTCCTTTTAAGTCAGTGCATGTTCATTTTACAGTCAATACATATTCCTTTTCTTTCAAGTCTGGATAATGACCAGAAAAGCAAAAGTGCACATTAGACTGAACAGATTGAAGATTTGTGGAGTTTATCCTATTGAAACAGAAGACTCCTTTGTGTGCTCTGTCAAGGTATCTTCGGAAAGTGGCCAGGTGTAAGTGATAACATTTATGAAATGATGACCAGGATGGTTATCATCTGAAGTTACTGTAATCGCAATAGTTATCAAATGACAGCTGCGACAGTTTGTGTGTTTAGTTAAAAGCACATAGTACATGTGTGAATCAGTAAGTCAGAAACTGAGGAGTGAAATAATTATCAAACAATGATGAGGACAGTCAGCAGAATCTGAGGAGGACAGTTTTCAGAAGATGATGAGGACAGTTTTCAGATGATGAGGAGGACAGTTATCAGATGTTAACAGAGATGGTCGCCACAGCCAACGAATCTAAAACTTCAGCCTAGCTTTTCTTTTCCGTTTGTCGTCTTCATGAAGACCTGCTTAGTGCTTACTGGTCTCTGAGCCAGACTAGAAGAAGAGAGCATTCCCTTAAGCTAGCCCTCTGGCAGCCATGTGTATGAAGTGTTAGGGACTTTCCTTTTCTTAGTCTTGGCATATGAAGGCGGGTGGCGAGTCCTCTCCCTCGCCGTCTCCTCTTCCCACCGACAGTGCACAGTCAGTATACTTATTATAGCAGAGTTGGCTAGGGGTGCAGGTGGAGCAGAAATCTGGAACCAAATTTCTGCCCTGGTGTGGATTTTCAGAACCCGACCTCTCGATTGATGGTCCAGCTTGCTAACCACTATGCTGTCAAGCACCCCTATGAGATTGCAGTTTCTTTGGAGATTTGCAGTTTTATTGGAGGCAAATATTGATTTATTTTTTTATGATGAGTAGCTTTGAGAGATGCTTAGGCAGCAGGTGCTCTAGAAATGTGCAGACTCATACACAACAAGTTAGCCATTTGGTTAGAGGCAGAGTGCTCACCTTATAACAGAGCTAAAAGTAAGTGTCTTGAAAGATACATAAATACATACATACATAGTATGTGTAAACGCTTTGCAGACATAGTTACATACACTATGTACACACATACACCCACATACAGATATGCACACAAACATATTATTTACACATACACACTTATACAAACATGCATGCAATACTATACATGACGAAAAACAATAAAATGAGCTAAGCTATAATAAAAATGATTGGCTACAAGCAAGTAGATATTGTGATGTTCTCAAATGGAATGCCATAATAGGTGTCATTGCAGTCGAATGCTAATGCATTTGCTTTCATCTCTCTGCTCTGGGTTTGAATCCTGGTTCATCATATGGCCTACAGGTGTCAGCGATAAAGAAACACTGTTCAGTTTGTTGGATTGGAGTTTTCATGTTTGTGCTTTGAAGCTAAATATAACCGTTAACCCTCTAGCCGCTCAGGTCTTGTGGAAAGTGACGTGTTTTTACAATGTCTACCTAAGCTTCTCATATTTAATATAGATCTAGTTTAACAAGTGTAATGCCCCCGAAGAACTTACAGAAAGTGACATGTATGTATCTTATCTACTTCTGATCTAATCTGGGTCTTGACCCTGCAAAATGCAGAAAGTGGCATGTATGTGAAGTTGTGAAGTTGTGAACATGCAGAAAGTGGCTTGTATTTACAATATCTACCTGAGCTTCTAATTTAATTTGGGTGTTGTTGCATGAGAGCCAGGCCCTGAAGATTGACTCTGCCTTCACCACTGTAGCTACTGATATTGTTTTCAATGGCACCATTGTACTGTAACGTAAATAAAGGGTTTATCAATGTAGCCCAAAGTGGAACAAGAGTCCAAAATCATGAGCCGTTGCAGATGTCCAATCAAAATCAAGTATAATCGAGTAAATCTCTGACAGACCAAAATCTTTCAATCGAAATAACCGTTGCAGATCGACTCTTGTTCTACTCATATTGACGGTTGATTATAATTAAGACTTATGTACAGCAGAGTGTTGCATATATTGGCAGCTTACCATTGGACTGTGCATGTGTCTGTAGAAATTCTGAGAAGCGCAAGGAGAAGTCGAGAGACGCTGCTCGTTCAAGACGCAGCAAGGAAACCGAGGTCTTCTGTGAGCTTTCACGTGAATTGCCAGTGTCATACAATGTTCTGGCACAGCTTGACAAGGCTTCCATTGTACGACTGGGAATTACCCACCTGAAGCTTCGCAAGCTGTTTGAAAATGGTATGCATTCATCGTTTCTAGAGTTTGGATATGATATCTCTGATTGGTGTCTGATTGATATCTCTGACTGTTTTCTTATTGATCTCTGATCTGTTTAAATGAGCATAAATTAAGCAAAGGAAGACCAAGACTGCAGTGGATAATAGGCAGTGTAAAGGTGCACAGAACAAGACTTGGACTTAACGTTGAAGTGACCATCATGCTAGCATGTGCCTCAGTTGTTGGTACTGCTTCGGCATACAGGGTGTTCCAGTCTCAAGTCAGCTGGGTTGGCGAGATGGAGATATGCAGGTGCCATGCATCAATCACTGCCTAGTGGTTGATGCCAGGAATGGCTGCTTCTGCTGTAGCTACTGCTACTAATCATGATACATTAACTTCGTATTTAACTACAAATATTTACGTGGTTTTTGTGGTGTTGAAATCTGGTAGTATATAGTCTATTAGATAAAAATTTAACTAAAAATTGAGGCTTATTAAAGAATCCAGCACAATCTTGGTAAAACTTTGTATACAAATGCTGTCAGTTTATATATAAAGCTGTAACAACAGAGGCTTGTGGAATTTAGATAACACTCTGCTGGCAGTATCAAGGTGAAGCTGTAAAGCGAGATGCTGGAAGCATGTAGATAAAACTCGTAAGAACAGAAGCTGTCAGCATCTAGCTAAAACTGCACACGTTAGAATGATGTCAGAATGTTGCTAAAACACTACACTTAGAAGCTGGCATTATCAAAAATAGAAAATAGGAATCTTTCTGTATCAAGTTAAGATAGAAATAGGACTTGACAGAATCTCGCTAAAAATCTTTAACGGAAATAAACGCTATCTTGATAAAATGGAAATCGGACGTGGCAGTAATATTGTGAAATTGCTTAAATGAAACCCTTTGATCGAAGAAGTAATTGTGCCATGTTTCTTCTTTATGTCAGCTGCTTTTGAGAAGTCGGTGGTTGCACCATCTTTGCTGCAGCAGAAAGCGGACCATCTTTTCTGTCGTGCTCTGGATGGCTTCCTGATGCTAGCAAACAGAGATGGCAGTGTGGTTTACATCACGGAAAATGTCATCTCCCATTTGGGTTTAACCCAGGTCAGTGAACTCATGAAAAATTTAATCATATGTGACTGTGTGTCTGTGTATGTAATCTGAATTCTGGTTAGTCAGTGCAGCTGTGAATGAAAAGTTCCAGGAGATAGTGCAAAGGAGAGGGAGACCAGGATACTATGCATACACTTGCATACGTACATATAAGAAGAAGAAGAGCTGTCCATTAAGCTAGACCTGAGACAGCCATGGTATGAATTGTTAGTGTCGTCATTTCGTAGCCTTGGGATATGAGGGTATGTGGCCAGTCCTCTCCCTCGCTGTCTCATCTTCCCACTGACAGTGTACAGTCAGTGTACTCATTATAGCTGAGTTGGCTAGGGGTACAGGTGGAACACATATTTTGAACTAAATTTCTGCCCTGGCGGATTTGAACCCTGACCTCTCTCTTAGCAGTCCAGCCCGCTAACCACTACACTGTCGAGCATCCTCATACATAGAAACCTGGTAAAAAATTCATGCATTCATACTTACACATTCATAAATGCACACATGCATGCATAGACACATACATCCATAGCCGCACAATCTTTTCTTGTTGCTTACATCCTATAGTGACCAGCACTTGCTCTGTAAGTAGAACTCCCACCATGCTTCCCCTGAATTACCTGCCGTGGATGCTCAAATTCGTACATAGTGCTCGTTGCAGACACTCAGCATGTGGTAATTTTTGTTATTTAGTTAACGGGTTAAGCTCGAACCCATTTGGTACCCTCATGCATAACCTGCTGCTACGTTTCCCATGTACATGGGTAACCCTGTGAGCAGGACCCTGGTCCCTTAAGGGTTTCTCACCCTTTTCTTTTTGTTGTCGATTCTATAATATAAGCTGTGATGTCTGTGAAATGACCTACTTGAAGGAATAAAATCTTCGTGTTGATCTGTACTTGCAGATGGACCTTCTCGGTCACAGCGTCTATGACTTCATCCACCCATGTGACCACGATGAGATGCAGGACGTAATTTCAAACCGTAATGGAGATCGGAAAGAAGTCTTGAACATTCGCTATATGTTACGAATCGAGTGCTCACTGACCAGCTTGGCTACAATATCCCATGATAAAAGCTGAATTCCCTCTTATGAATGAGTGTTTGCTAATTGCTTTTATTTCTTTAGGTTGATCTATACTTGCAGATGGACCTTCTGGGTCACAGTGTCTATGACTTCATCCACCCATGTGACCACGATGAGATGCAGGACGTCATTTCAAACCGTAGCGGAGACGGAAAGAGTCATGAACATTCGCTGTTTCTTCGAATGAAGTGCACACTGACCAGCAATGGTGTTCGCAGTGTGTTCATCAAGTTTTAGAGTTTCAAGGCTTCAAGTTTTGGTTTTCGAGAGAGAGACAGACCTTCAGATTTTGGCCGGGTTTCTCAATGGGTTTTGAGTTTTTGCACATATGTTGACTTGAAGTGACCAACCTCTTAAGGCCCAGTGTATTCCGTATCTGTGGTCACCCAATTTGCATTAAATACATTTCAGTGGTGACATTCGTACTGCATCGTTATCAATCCTCAAGTGTTATCAACATTATAGAAGAAACAGAAACTGCAATAAAGCGGAGAAACACATTGTATTTGAGAATTTCTTGGAACCTTTTGCAGTGAGGGCAGAAGGTCACGCCCGGTGAGGGACCCAGAGAAAAAGACGAGATTTAAGACAGCGGGAGAGATGCAACAGGGCCTGCAGTCCTAATAATGGTGCTATAGAAGTTATCAGATTAAATGAAATGGTCAACTGCAACAGCTCTGCCACTGCTCATACATACTCTGGCAGTGCCAATCCTGAGGTTGGATGAAGGAGGTGGGAAACACTAATGAACTTTGTTATCACACAGTGTCGTTAAACTGAGTCTACTACTACTAACAGCAGTTTGTGGCCGGTGCTTAACACTGTTGTGAATTTGAACTTCTGCAGAGAGTTCATTTCTTTTCATTTGTTCCAAACTGGTTGGTGTGTTTTAGGTCATACACTGCACTGGCAGCACGATGTCGAAAGAACAGCAGCAGCTGGAGCCATTGAATTTGACGAAAGGTGAAGCTGGTAACATGGCGTTCACCCTTCTGATGTGCCATCCGATTCCCTCGAATACCGACATCATGCTCGACAGCCGCACTTTTGTCAGTCATCACAACATGGACATGAAGTTCATATCGTGCGATGAAAGGTTGGTTCAAGTTGTTTGCTTTCTCTGATTCTATGTTGTAGAGAGTTGTACAGAAACTCCATAATGTAATTGTAATCACTAATTTATATAGCACCTTATCAGGAGAAACTCCATGGGGATGCTTCTGATCTGACAGCTCTAAGCCACGATCAAACAGAATGGTTTTCAGATTCTTATAGTAAATCGTTGTCGTAAACTCCAACTTCTGAGGTGCTACTTCAAAGCTTAGCACAGTGCACCAGCTTATTCATGAGTGCTGCGTCATAGAGGAGTTGTCTAGAAATCAATGTCCAGTGGAGGTCCAAATCCAGTTGCCAGAGAGAGGAGGTTGGAAGGCAGAGGTTCGGATGCATTAGGGTAGGAATTCTTGAAAAGGTGAGACCAGTTTGAAATGGAAAGCCTGTGTGGTGATTAGTAGAGAAGCCTGAGGCAGATTATGGTGGGTGAGTAGAGGCATTGGTGGGGAACTGAGAATATGCGGAATTCAGGGGAAGTTCATTCAAGAATTGAGGTGCGGTGTGGGATATGGATAGGTTGGAGAATTTGAGGCGAGGAGTAACTGGGGGAGACAGAAGAGAGTGAGACAGGAGGATGATTGGTTAGAGCAGAGTGGCTGGATGGTGAAGAATTCGCGAAGCTACTTTGGCTGAGAGCATTTTAGGAGTTGTAGGTTAGCGATAGGACTTTGAAGTGGATGCACTCAGAGATTTCAGCCAATGGAGTGATTTAAGGATGGGAGTGATGTTGTGATGCTTCGGTGTCTGTGTTCTAATGAAGTGTGTTTTTTATATTTATGCTTGTGATATTACAATATTTGTGCATTTTTATGGATTTATTAGAATCAGCAACTTGTTGGGTTTCAAACCAGAGGAACTTGTTGGAAGATCGTTGTATGACTACCATCACGCGTTGGACAGCGAAACCTTAGAAAAGTCGTACAGAACATGTCAGTTTCCATTGCTTTTATTTTGATGCAGAATTATTCAGACTTTGCCAAGAGAATTTCACATATCCATTGCTTTATGTGTAATAACCAACAGCACAACACATGTCTCATCAGTTGGGAAGCTTTGTTGGTTAACACCAGATTCTAGTTTTGACTCACAGTACATTTTATAGCCTGAATGATACAAACTTGTAAAGCCGTTCTTGCTGAAGTTTGACATGAGTAAGGCTCTTTTCAGAGTTTCACGAAACACCTTTTGAGGGTGAGGTCATGGCATATTTTAAATGTTGCAGAAAAGTTTAAAGAAGAATTTTAAAACTGGTCTTTTCATCGGATGCATGATGTTACATGTCGTTAGAATTTCAGCCAGTTTGGAGATTGATTGTTGGATGAGAAGCATTGGTTGAGTTTGAGCTGAAATGACCCATGATAATTTTGACCTATTGCTGTATTTTTATGCTCATTAGGGTGATGTAATACATAATCTTAAAACATAGTTGTAACTAATTTGTTACTGGGCCAAAAGGTTAAAGTGTGATTGAACATCATAATTTTGTCAGTGTGTTTTTTCTTTATATTTTAATTGTTTAATTTTCTTTTGGTCGCAGTATTTGCAAAGGGCCAGTGCATTACCGGTTTGTATCGCTTCCTTGTGAAGTCCGGTGGCTACGTCTGGGTCGAGACACAGTCATCCATCATCAACAGCCCACGCACAGAGAAGGCACAGTTTGTCGTCTGCATCAACCTAGTTGTCAGGTGAGTTTTAGTCAGGCAGAGTAACACAGACAACTCTCGAAAGCAATCTTCGTCACCCTAAATGAGTCCTTTATGAATGATGAGTTCATCTATAAGTTCATGACATGTGGCATCTGCATGAAGTTCTTGTAAGGTGCTATATAAATGACCATATACATACCTACATATGTATGTGGAATGATGGTCTCCTCAGTAGTGCTCTGGCTGTACTCCAATGGTTGCAGATTCTTGCATGCTGATTCAACTCCGTCTGATGACAACTATTTGCACACATTTGTTTTTCAACTTATGTTCAGATGTGTTGATCTTTCACATATAATAAAAGAAGAGCTGTCCCTTAAGCTAGCCCTGGAGCAGCCATGAATATGAAGTGTTAGCGAATTCATTTGTGGCCAGTCCTCTCCCTCGCCGTCTCATCTTCCCACTGACAATTCCGCCCTGGTGGGGATTGGAACCCCTGACCTCTCAATTGGCAGTTTGGTGCGCTAACCACATGTTATAAGTTCAGTAATAGACAAATGAAATAAATAAGCAAGTGTTTCATGAAGTTTGATATGGTGTGGCTTTGTCATTCATTGTTGATTGTTTGATATGGTGTCTTAATTTTTAGTGGAGTGGAGTGTAGTGACCAGGTCTTTTCAACCGTTCAGCAGCAGGGCTCATATCTGGAGGTTGATGAATCGAAGGAGATGCTGAAGGACGAGGAGCAGGAGGAGGTGGAAGAGGTGGACATAGAGGAAGAGGAGGAGGAAGAAGAAGAGGAAGAGGACATGGATGAAAACAAAGAGGAACTGGAGGATGATGATGAAGATGCCATGTTTGTAACAGAACAGATTCTGACTATGTCCAGAACAGATTTCAGTCTACCATGTAAGTTTCCTGTTTGAATGATAGTAGCTTAGTATATTGAAACTTCTTTTCTGGGATCATAATAGTTTCTATGGTTGTTGTTGTAGTAGTTTATGTGGTTGCTTTGATATAAATGCTGTTAGTATTTTTTGTGGGCTGCATATAAAGTTGCAGTTTTAAACTACTGTATCATATCTATACTTTCATTTTGATTTTACCCGTATATTCCTTGTTTTATGTAACATATCTTGTGCTTACACTGACAATTTGCTTATTTGCCTTTCATGCTTCTTTCTGTTGGTTATAACCAACCAGCACATTCGTTTGGCCATTGTTGGCCAATGTTGTACAATATTGGCCCAGTGGTTGTGCGTGTGTGTATTTGTATGTGTGACACTTGTGTACTCTGGCTGGGAAGTCTGGCATCCTTGTGTTTGTTTCAGTTGAGGGGCTCATGAAAGTATAGCTTTGTTTATTTCTGAGACAGTCAACATGGATAGTTTATCTATAGTATCCCTTCACATTAGGTCACAATTACCTCCTGTGCTATAGTCCAAGAAACGATATATATATATATATATATATATATATATATATATATATTTATATATATATTTCAGGCAGACCAAGACTACGATGGATATAGACAACATGCATGAAGAACATTCCATGTTCCTACATATCACTTGGACTAGCACCGAGGAGAGCACTGGACTTGATGAGTGACTGAGGACAGTGGAGATAGTTTATTCGTACCCATCGCCGCCAGAGGGCTGGTGTCAGGAACTGATGATGATATTTGATTGCCATATTAGAAATCCTGACAGAAATTAGCTTTGAGTGTCTGATCAGATTACAGTACCAAGGAAACTTAATTTCATTGTACACTACATGTGTAGCTATTTACGTCATTATTTATGGTTTGCCCTTCATTGTGGAACTGACTTCCCTGCAGTCTGTGAAATGAGTTTCTTATCCTTTCTATGCGTTTATTTTGCAAGCAATTTAAATATTTTGCAAGCGATTTAAAACCGTTCTGTTCAGTTGTGGTCTTGTAGTCAGGTCTGGAGCTACTACGAGTTTTCTTGAAGACGTGCTTTATAAATAAGCACTAACAAATAACTAATTTTCATTTCTTTGAGAGGTTCTCAAAAGGCAGTGTATGGATGGTAATGGTAATTGCAAATTTATATAGCACCACTTACAAAGGAGATTCATCAAAGTCTGGTATGCTTTGGTACTTAATTATTCATCAAACTGAACCCTTGAATAAATGCATTGCTTACCTAATCTTCAGTTCTGCACACTCATTAGGGATGTTACTCATTACATTTCATTTGCATTTGATGTTGTGTGCTGGAGGCGATGGTTTCATATCCTCATATGTGTCAGCTTAATTTACATTACACTGTTCAATTAATTTGTTTCTTCCAGGCAAACGTGGCCTTCTAGATATGCATGCTTCGGGAGACAAGCCTCTGTCGATGTTCAAGCTACAGGCGCCTGATCCGGTTAGTGTTCAGCTACAGTGCTCCAAACCTAGTTTATTCTTTTTTTATTCGTTGATTCATTCGTTCATTCAGTCCTGATTTGGGAATTGTCAATTTCCAGCTCAGGACCTAGGAAATGTGAAGGATAACTTCTTCTTCTTCCACTCTGAGTCATTCTATCTTTCGTGGAGACTTTATTATTCATCCATTCTCGTATTCATGCAGTTATAGAATTTATTGAGCACCCTATTCTAATGCTTCCTGAGAAGCACTGTGCGAAAGGCAACGGTGGACTCTTTCTAATCCATTGATACTCTGGAATTGACTTGAATAGTGGACAGTGTTTGATACACTCTTATTTTTAGCCATGACGCGGTGGTTAACTGTATCTGCTGTCTTGTCTTCAACCATCCTCGATCCGATGGTTGGTCGCTCCATGGACAAGTCTTCTCCACCTCTTTCTATCTTCCGTCTCCGTCAACAATCGATGAAAAGGCATATTCATCCACATGCTGATGTTGTTAAGCCATCCCATTCTCGGTCTTCCCCGTGTCCTTGCTCCTGGTACAGTTCCCTGTATGATCTCCTTTTCCAGGCAGTTTCCCTGTTTCCTCATCAAATGCCCAAAGTATGTAAGTTTCCTTCTTTTAATCTGATTGAGTAGACTTCTTTCCGTTCCTGTTTTCTCTAACACCCACTCATTTGTTCTTTTTCTATCCATGACACTCTCAGAATCTGTCTTAGGCTTTTCATTTCAAACGCATTTATTCTTTCTTCCTCTTTTTTCTTGATAGTCCAACTTTCACACCCGTATGTTGCCACTGGCCATACCAAAGCCCTCATGAGTTTCATCTTTGTATCCATCTTTATGTTATGGCTTTTCCATAATTGTTTCAACGTTGTTATTGTATTAAGACCTCTAGCCAACTTCTCTCTTATATCCTTGACGTCTGCTGCATCTTCCGTTATCAAAGATCCCAGATATCGGAATGTGTCTACTTGTTCCAACCTTACTCCTCTAATTTCTATGTTGCACGTTTTCCCTTTTTGTGTCATCACTTTTGTTTTATTCATATTTATCTTTTGTCCTTTGTTCTCTCCTATTTGTTGTAAACGAGTGACTAGTTCCTGCAGCTCACTTTCTGATCCCGCCAGAAGTACTATATCGTCTGCATATCTTAAATTCGTGATTTTCCTTCCTCCTATTCTCACGCCTCCCTCCCAACCTTCTATTACTTCTCTCATGACTGCTTCTGCCATTATGTTAAACAAGTGTGGTGAAATTACACATCCCTGCCTCACTCCTTTCTTTACTCGGAATCCACTTGACAGTGTTCTTGCCACCTTTACTTTTGCCTGTTGTTTACAATATAATTTATTCAATAAATTAATAATATGTGCCGGAAAACCCATTTCTGTCATTGTTATCCACAGTTGTTCAATGTTCATGTGATATACAGTCAAAAGCCTTTGTAAAGTCTACGAAACACATGTACAATGGCTGTTGATGTTCGTTCATTTTCTGCATTATTATCCTGAGATTTATAAGTTGATCTCTTGTTCCCCTTCCTCTTCTAAAACCGGCCTGTTCATCAGATAATTCTGATTCTGTTTTTCGTCTCATTCTCTCCATTATGACCCGAAGAATGATTTTACTGGCATGAGAAACTAGTGCTATGGTTCTGTAGTTTTCACATTTTCCCATGTCTCCCTTTTTTGGTATAGGTATAAAAATTGAATTCGCCCAGTCCTCCTGCCAATCCCCTGTTTCCCATAATGCTATACATATGCGATGCATTTGATCCAGTGCTGTCTCTCCTGCCGCTTTGAATAGTTCTACTGGTACTTCATCCATTCCTGTGCTTTTTCCATCAGACACCTCCTTCATAGCTCTAGCTATTTCTGATCTTAGCGGAACCGGTTCTTGTGTGTAACTTATCTCCTCTCTTGTGTTTCCTTCTGTGTCATCATATAACTCTTCACAATATTCTTTCCATCTTTCTGCTATCTGCTGTGAAGGATGTGTATTAACGCTTAATGATGAGTGTACTAAAAGTGACTGGGAAACCAATGCAGTGCGTCATTAAAATGTTAAAGACCATGATGCCGTATCATGCTTTCTCCCGATTTGACTTCGGATTTTGACCTGACACCAGAACTGACCTAATTCTTGTGCACCTGATTTGGTGCAATATTGGTGAATGAGCTGGTCTCTGGTGCAGGTTATGTGTGGCACTGAGAAAATTTGTAGTTTTAATTACATTAAATTATTTGTATTTTCTTTGTTGTAGGGGCTTGCTGTTTATGAGCAGATAGCTCCTTTTATTTCGCTGGATGACACAGTTTTTGATTCAGTGGTTCCGACCGGTAATGGAAGTGAGAAGTCTTTCAATCAGAGGTACGAGGCTTTTGCTTTTGTTTACTGGGTTTTAGATAGAAATATGTCCTCTGTCTGTGTGAAATGGTTGTAGACTTTTTTTGTAAATTACTGTTAGACCGGTCTGAGTCATCATGCTGTAATGTGTTGGAACACTTTATTATCAATCTCAGATTGTATTTAAGTAAGTCAGATTAGAATCTGATGACTTTAAAAACAGAAGTTTTTTACGTATCAAAACAATTAAAAATTAAGAAACGGTATGAAAACAATAATTACTAAACACTATGAAACAATTAGAAATTAAGAAACAATATGAGAAAACTGTTAAAAATTTATCGACAGGACTTATCAAAACAATAAAAAGTTAAGAAACAATGTCAAAACAGGTCAAAAATTAAGAAACATTATAAAGATATCTGCTCATTATACAGAAATCCTGCATGTTACAGTTGAATGATTTTATCGACAGTTATGTGGATCCAAACCTGGACAGGCAGTGCATCCTGAGAGAGCAGACTGCTCTGCTGGCGAGCTTCAATGACATGGCAAACTCCGAAGACATGTCTGGTGCTGGCGATATGGTCATGAACGGACTGTCATGGTCAAAGGATGTGGGAAGCATTCTGCCGTCATATCCTGCTTCGAACAGCAAGGACGCCAGACAGTTTGTGGAACAGCCGGGAAGTTTCTTCCCTGACCGACAACAGCAGGTGTTTGGAATCCAAAAGTTAATACAGTCAGGTATGGTAACTGATGTCATCTGAATTACAAGTATTTGTTATGATTATCGTGGTTTAGTTGCACAAAGCATCAGATATCCACGTTATCATTGTCTGGATTATGACTACTGCTTAGAATTATTGCTCTTATTCCAACAAAGTGATGGAATATCTGAATTAGCCTTATATATATATATATAGTGTCTCCACGACTCTAGTATAGTCTTAGTTAACGTTATCTGGAATATTAGTTTGTTTACAATTGTTGTACTTCTTCACACACAGTTTCTGAATAGCTTTTTAGTTTAGAGCTTGTTTGCTTATTGTGACGTTGTATAATTATGGGTTTATTTGGTACCTGTTTATGATGTGTATTTGGAAGATCTTGTTCTTTTTGTCTCACCTTTGGATGCATTCTAATATTTGGTGTGATTGTTAGTTGGTGTTTAATGAAAGGCTTCAGTTCAATTCAAAGTCAAGCTGTCCCCGCTTTGCAGTTCTGAGTAAGATCTATAAAGTCGCTTCCTATAAATTGTCTTTTGTGTGATCGCAGAGTGGAGTCTGTTTAAATGGATCATAATTATCTACTTTTAGTTTCACTAGCCGGAAATTTACAGTGTTTATCGCTGTTGAGATGTAGTGACTTGTGGTTGGTTGGTTGGTTGGTTGGTTGGTTGGTTGGTTAGTGATTGGGATATGTATAGTGCCTTTTAAGATACTCTATAAGAGACAGAACCACTGTAACGTAATCTGATAATGTTTCAGATGCAGTTTCTGTATTAAACGGCAGTTCGGTGTTGAAGAATCTTCTGGTCAAGGGCGTGGACGTGAATTACGGCTATCGCTTGGTCGAGTCTTCATCGGACTTTGGTGTCGTCCCAAACAAGGTGGGTTCAGGCTGCACAAGTTCTTTATTTGCAATTGTATCTGGAAACTTCGATGGTGATGATTGTTTATGAACAAAACTGCATTCTAAGGTTGCAATTTACATTGGAGATAACCAACTGAGATCCACAAGGCCCCAGGGACTGGAAGAGAACAATGGGGAAACGTTTTGCATAGGAGTTTAACGAGTCAGATGGGAGGCGGTGGTATAGCGGTATGTTCTGTGCTTTGTAACCGGAGGGTCGCAGGTTCGAATCTAACTCGAGCCACTGGTTGCGACACTGGACAAGTTGTTCGAACACAATTGTCTGTGAGGAATGCAACGGGAAACCACCTCACTCAGCTCATCCACGGGTGGCATAAAAAGCCAATGGACCTGCCTTTGGGCAGAGAACTCATCATCATCATAGCGAGTCGATCTAGGAGGCTCTGAAAATTGGAAGAGAGGTTACTGAGAATTAGCAGTCTGAAGAAGATATGAGTACTGGTACATTGGACAGAAACTTAGATGTTAGTCCTTTTTGTTCAGGTCTGCACATCAGGCAATGCAGCATCACCATTCATCTCTCCATCCATCTCTCCATCCATCTCTCCATTCATCTCTCCATTCTTTTCCAGACTCCTGGCCTTGTCACGTGACTTCTCAGATAATCTGTGATTGTCTTTCCAGAGCCTTAGACCAGCAGCCAGCAGCTTTTTTGCTAGTTTAGCATCTTTGGCCAGTTTTTTGTTTGAATTTTGTTTTAAATGTGGAAACGTGTTTTAAGACGTCTTGCAATAAAAGTGGTTCCACAGATACGGCGTCTTTGTGCTCAATTTGAAATTTGTTGCAAATGCTGAAATGTTCTTTCAGGGATCTTACAGCGAAAATGGATCCATGGATAAAGCATCATTCTCGTCAGTGCTGCACCAGTTACTCTGCGTGCAAGGTGACAGCCGCAATTCATCATGAACACAACCGTCACGTGTTTCGATACGGCGCCTGTAGACTGCTGTTGCAAAACTAAACCGGAGTTTCTTAACTTGAATTTTCAGATTGATGTAACGATTATGGACGTATTCAGTTAACTAATATCCGTGAACTATTTACCCTAAGCTGGAATGAGTATGTATTGGAAGTCTATTTAGCTGAATACCATTATTCTTACTATCATAATCTGTTGTAAGACAGGGCACGTTCCAAGTTGTCCGCTAGTACGAAAAGAGTATGCGCTGAGCATGGATCAAGTATGCTGCCAACTTTACTCAGGCTATTCTCAGAATTTATTTGGTTCGTACTCGGGGACGACTTTCAATGCTCCCACCATAGTATTTCTGTAGAAATATGAGTAGGTTTTAATGTAGGAAAGTCTAGGGTACTTGTCAAACTTATATTGGGCATTGGACTAGAGAATCGGGCCTTTTCGTCAAAAGTTGACAAGTTGGTGTTTGTAATATAGATTCATACATGGTTACGTCTTATGTGGTAATGCATTACCTTTTATCGATACGCTGCAGAGGCTAATTTTTTAACAGTGAGAGAGGTTAGTCGTACTTTGTGGGAACATTTGAATCCTGGTGCTTTCTTTGAAATTGGCTTTTATTCACTTGATAAATTATTGTCAATAAATTGACAATTATTCTTCATTTCCTGTCAACTTCTATAGCTAAGGGGTCTAATGCACGCGGCATCATGCCGTATAACCCATCAGGGAAGATTGTGCCTTCTTTACATTTTGACTTGAATTCTAGGACCACACGAAGTATCTGATAAATGCGTTTAGTGATGGATGAACAGTTTATTTTATCATATCTAACTGTAGCACAGAGAACTTTTTAATCATAAAATGCCTTCATTTAGCTGTTGTCAAAAAATCTTAGGTGTTTAGGAATTGTTTTAGTTAGGAGAATGTATTAAAGTGTTTGTAATCAGGTATAAAGTTGGTTATTGCCAGTGGCGTAACTAGGGGTTCGTGCGCCCGGGGGCAAGAATTTCCTGAAAATTTTTTATGACTTCCGCCAAAATTTCTGATGACCTTTTTTTTTTTTTTTTGCTTTTTCCCTCTGTTTCTCTGTTTTTTAACAATAAACTTGTCAAATATCATTTTGCGCCCCCCCTTGCCCGTGCGCCCCCCAGACTACCGGATTTCTTTAACAAAAACACATTTTCAGACCTAATTTTGCGCCCCCCTCCTGCGCCCGGGGCGGCTGCCCCCCTCGTTACGCCACTGGTTATTGCTGAGATGTTTGCATAGGCAGGTACAGACACTGGCAAAGGGTGTGAACAGGGCCAACCCTGGTAGCCACGTTCATTGGGTTCACTAAGGGGGGCCATAATTGGCCACCAAGTGGCACAGTGCAGGTTAGCTGTTGGCCCAATGAGCTTGGCTGTGAGGGACAGTGATGGGTAGTTACTACTTTAAAGTAGTTTGCCTACAACTGCTGGTTAATGTAGCAGATTTACGGCTTATTAAATATACTATGACTTAACTAATTATTGTTTAATTTAGGGTTTAGTTTAAGCTAGCTAATTTACAGTACTTAGCTATTTAAATTATAGGGCTACAATTAAATACGTTTGAAGTAGTTTAACTAGTAGCTAGTGACTACATGTAGTTTTAGATAAAGTAGTTAACTTATTTCGTAACTACTTTACTTTTGTTCATGTCAAAAGATAGGAAGTGATTTGCTAGATAATAACTGTAGTTGATGCATAATCTTAAAAATAAACAGCATGCAATGTTCTTTAAGTAATGTCTGACTATGCTGTAACTGAATATAAAGGCAACTGGCAGAAAAGTAATTTGGAGACACTGGCAACAAGTTGGCAAGTATGCAATGGAAAACTGTTATTGAGAAAGTACATGTTGTTAGAAAAGTAGTCAACTACATTTCGAGAAACTACTACCGTAGTTACGACTACTTTTGAAAAATTGGTTAACTACTTTTTAGCTACTTAAACAATTGTTTATCTACTAGTTGTTAACTACAGTTGTGAACTACTGCCCATCACTGATCTGGGGATGCACTTGATTTTTGTGTGCAGCCTTTTCGTTTAAGAGATCGTGAATTTTCGATTTGTGTTTTAGTTACCACATAGCATGAATCAAACCATGTGCTCTGTTATGTAATCAATTTTTGCTTATTTTTTTGCCATTTATGCTTTTTGTCTTAACATCTATGTTTAATTCATTAGTTGAATTTACATGAACATGTATAAGAAAAGTGTTTGAAGTATAACTGTCACATTTAGTTAATGATTTTAAATGAAGATAATTGTAAATGTTCGGTTTATAATTGGAAAACATCAACATGTAGCGTAAAACATCAGAACATCTTACTGAGTTTTGACGAAATTAAGTGTGAATTGTAAGACAAACATTTGAAAGTATTGCAAATTTGTTTAGAAAATTTTTTGAACATAGTCGTAAGACTGACATGTTTCTCTAGCATTTAGAAGTATTTGTGTAAATATCTTAGTGAATTTGCATCAGATTAAGTATTGCAAACATCCATGACTTCAGTAACTGTTAGCGTAAATCATATCTACAGAAACAAGGCAGCCAATGTGTAAATTAAGGTGTGACCGATTAGCATTTTTTGCTGATTTCCAATTCCGGATAGTTGGCTTGCTTTTTCACCGATTCTGGATCTGATCCAATTAATCGGCAGTATTCATTTTTATTTAGTTCTAGGCACTGTTTGTTACTTCAAAAGCCCGACTATTCTGCCATTTTGTTGATGCGTCGACTCACAATTTTATTATTTTACGTGGACTTTCAATGGTAAAGGTTAAAGATTACTGCAGGACGTCGCCAAAACAGGTTACTATATTTGTACCAGGGTATTAATGAAGAAAGGAATTGGTTTTGGTCAAAAATGTTACATATTTTGGTATTTGGATTGGTAGTCCTTGGATGCACCGTTTTCCGATTAATCAGTCGGGGGCAAAAATCGGCGCACACTGATTTCCGATTCAAGAAGCAGTCACACCGTAATGTAAATAACGATTATTCATGATACCTTGGGTTGAATAACCATCTGGAGACATTGACTTTCCCACTTGAAGTATCACTGCTGGGTTACTCCCAGCCAAAAATAACTCGATATTGTTGTTCATAGAACACGCACCACACTGTAATTGTAATTGAACATTTATAAAGCACCACTCAACTATTCAGAGGAGCTCCTGACCCATGTCGGTGCTATCTGTAACAGGGTGCATGAATGGGTCTTGCTTTTGAATTCTGTTGGACCACTTGTTGAGTAGGCAATTGGTGGCAATGGACAAACCTTGTTTAATCAACATCATGTGCAGAGGCCGTGAAAACGAAGTCGCTTTTCATACAAGCATTTGACTGGTTAGTTGGCCTAAACAGCCTTTCGTTTAACTTGTCATTGTGCATTTTGCGAACTTGCCATTTATACCTAATTTCATTGTTTGAAGAAGGCTGAAATTGATTAGGTAACAGAATAAGGCAAGTGTGAAGTTTAAGTGATTTGTTACAGATTGAAATTGCTGTTGTTGAAAACATGTTTGTGCTGCATGTTGTTTTCTGCTAATATCTGTTTCGATCACTGAACACTGTGAACAGCGAAAGTTGCAACTACCTAAGAGTTTTGCTTTCTTTTAGGGTGTTGAAAGTATTTATTGGAGGTTTGAAAAGATAAAGAGTGCTTCAAAAGCAGAGAAACAAGGCTTTCAAAACATCAGGAATTTTCAGAATGTGGACAGTTTTGCCCTAACATTATCAGCAATTTGTGGAATCTTAAGAATTCTGTTGTTTCTTGTAAAACAATCCGGTGTCACAACCACTATGAACAGATTAACGTGCAGTCTTTATTTTATTCACTTCTGCTTATTTACAATTTCTTGTTAATTAGTCTTAACTGATGCAGAAATAAACTATTTTGCTTGTGTAGTAAATGTTTATTGATTTTTTGGCCGAAGCCCAGGAGGAGAATTCAATAGGTTGGTAACGTATGATAGTCAATCCATGTTAGAGTCTTGTATCTGATGTAGCACCATTCACATGATGTACAATATGTATCGGTTCATAATCATTATATTCTACAACACAAAAACTGGAACTAGCTTCTTCACAGGTGCTCAGTCAAAACCAAATAAATAGGCAGGCAAGTTCTGGTTAGGTTGACGCTCAAGTCCAAGGATCAGGCAGGTAGACAATCAGACGGTTGTGATGTTTGCTGTCTGAATTGGCATGGCATGACAGGAAAAGGCGAAGAGGAGGAATAGGTATCGGATTTGTGGAAGAGAAGTCTTCAGTGTTTAATGAAAGCCCTGCACAGAGATTGCAAGAGGCACAGTGCTGGAGAGTTTGTAGGATCGGTCATATGAAGGGGTTAACCCAAATGCACTTGCTTGCTTATTGGGGTCTACTGATTTATGTACGTACGCATAGGAAATGTGTAGGGGGTGAAACCTTAATAATAATATGTATATTATTGGCCATCAAATGAGCCACTGAATACCTATCGGACAAGTACTACCCGAGGAAGTAGGACTGCGGGAGAGGTGTAACTTGTATGCCACGTTACCTTTGACTGCTCGGGGTGCGTCAGGCATATGTACGCAGGTGGAGGGGTGTAAAAAGTAAATGCGTACAGGGAGGGGCCAATTTTTTCAGATTTCTGCATGCATACTAAATGGATGGCCCTGTGTAGGTGGAGAGGTGGTCAAATTTCGGGATGCCACCGAACAGACGAGCCATGTGTCATTTACAGCAGACTGCAATTTCAAGAAAAGACATGAGAGACATCACGTGTTTCAATGCTAGGGAAATCAGACTAACAGGATAATTGACTGATTATAATTATCAGGCTAAATGTGAGGAAATAGGCAATGGCTCGGCATTCAAGGTCTCTTTCTACAGCTGCACAATATGGAACCAGTGATTTTACAAAACAAAAACAACCAATGCATTTGCTGAGAAACACTCTCACCGTGGATCCATTTTATTTTTGTATTATGGCAAAGGTTTGACGTGATTTGTAACATTAAGACTGATCTTATGCCAAGGACTAGAGAGATGAAACTGTCAAGTACCTGTGTACAGCCATAACGTCAAAAAACTCTGAAAGTTAGAAACAAGGCCATGTCTTGCTGCCTTGGGTCCCAGATTTATTCTCTTATTAATAGCTTTCGATTTCCTTGAAAGACAAAACCATCTAAAATAAGGGCATTTTAAATTTGATTATCATCAAAAACCTCAGAGTCCCAAGAGCACAAATACTGCATTCAGCAGAGAATGGCTTTTCTATCAGCAGTAGACCACAATATTTTTTTATCTGCAGGAGTCTTTCGGTGATGTTCCTAGATGACTAATAGCTAAAGTCCTTTAAAAAAACTGGGTAGAATTCGAGAACACACAGTTTAATTACGAAACGTTCTGGCATTTGCGAGATGCATGGATTTGTTGTTAACTCTGCGAACTTCACTCTTCTTTAGCTTTGTGAGCGGCAGGATTGTTTTTGTTGGTTGTTGCCGTGGTTACCGCTTTAGTCGTTACTCTTTTCAGCGAATCTATCAACCCTCCGAAGAATATGCAGCAGAGGAGGTTCTCGAAAGGCACAAACGGATCGACGCCGAAGAGCAACCACAAAAGTCGAATAAACGTGAAGTATACGACGACTCCGAAGTAGACGATTTCGCTCGGCACGTCAATGAGTTCCTTGTGCTTCAAGATGAAGAGAATCGACACCACAAGGCTGGCTTTCGTTACACTACAAGCGATAACAATTTAACTGGGGCCTCAGTTGTTAAACATTAGCATAACCAGAAGTGTTTTTAATGTTAAATATTATTTTTTAAATGTTTGTACGCCAAAATTCGATAAGCAATTGGTTAATAAAGAATATACTTAGTGACTTGTTATGCAGGCATTTAGTTTCATGACTCTTGCAATCCAGGTTGTAATAGACTCTATTAATGTCATGCTTACGAAGAAGTAGAGCAGTCCCTTAAGCTAGCCTGAGAGCAGTCATAGGTATGAACAACTAGACTACTGCGCACTCCATCACGCTTATGATGAGGCTCACAAACATCACATGCAACATCAATACTTTCTCTATATGAGAAGCTAAGAATGATTTGCTGTTGCAGCTGTTAGTTTCTGTAAACAAGTCAAACACCTAATTCTGTAATTCACTCTATGACATGAGACATGAGTTGCTGTTACACAAACTTTGACAAGAGTCCTGCATTATCAGTTGTGAAACGATAAGTCTTCTCATCTCCTTTCTTTCTACCCTGTTACAATACAAGTCTGAGCTAATATGAACTTCAGCAGAACAGTCGAATGCAAAACTGGGTCAGTGCTTTGGAGAGGCTTTAAAAGCACTCTGGGTTTATTCTTTTCAGATTTGCAGTTGGGACGCTTGACAAAAAGGGTTGCAGAACATTGCCATCTGTCAACTGCAGATGGGAACCACAGGTCTGTCTGAAGGCCATGCTACAGTGCCTTTGAGGATGCTGTATAAACGACCAGATACACACAAACATACATAGATACAAACATATAGATACACATATACATACCTACATACATACCATGGTACATATGTATTGTACATACACAGGATGCATGCATACATTCAAACATAAATATACACATATTTATGCATGCATAGATACATGCATACATGTAAATAATTGTTTATTAGGGTGATGAACTCGGGGCTGTTGAAGCCCCTTAGCGAGATGAGATGAGACCAAGTAGTGACGCTTACACTGTAGGCTTCAGGATTTCCATGCTGCCGGGTAGCCATATGCCACATAATAAGCGTTGGAAAATTCTCATGTGCTGTGATGCAGAACCTGCAACAGAAAACCACGTAAACAACGGTACTTAGAAAGAAACAATGAGATGTCAATTCTGCTGTTATACAGCACTTTCAACAACTCCTTTGCCAGGCTTGAGAGGTACCAAAATGTGATATATATATATATATACATATATATATGTATATATTCATATATAAATTCATGCATATATATACATATTCATATATAAATACATGCATACATAGATACATACAGAAGCTCAGTTTGGAATGATAGAAATTCAATTTCTTGCACTTCAGGTAAAGTAAACAATCTGAGAGCGACCATTCCAGAAAAGGTCTTCTTAACTAGAATGAAGTTAAAGCTACAGAAAAAAACAAAAGTTAAAGCAAAGAGAAATAATCTGCTGTTCTCAGTCATTCGGTGTTAATCATTATTAGGAGAGAGTGTGCAGGATAAAAGGCAAAGAAAGCCAAAGAATAGTATTTATCACTAATTTTCACGAATAGTATTTATCACTAATTTTCTCCTAAGCCTGTTCAATATTAACACTTAAATGACGAGCTCATACTAACAGTGACTGGGAAACCAATGCAGCTGGTCGTGAAAGTGTTAAGCAAACATTACACAGCTTTTGGAATGCTGTTTGCTCTTGAAAGATTATTTCACTCTGCAACCACATGAGCTAATCACTATGTGGTGGATAGCAGATGCAAATGTTCACCATAGCAGATGCAAATGTTTACCATGGCAAGGCAGATAACATATGCAAATATTGACAGTAACAATAGAGATAGCACACTCAAATAAGTGATGTGGGCAGGGCGTACCAGTTTTAAGATTTCCGGGGGGGTTCCATTGCAAAAATTACGGTATTTTTGGTATTTCACATGTAAAAGCATATAAACAATTGTTTGGAAACTTATTTTGGGGGTTTGAACCTCGAAACCCTCCCTAAATACGCCCATGTGGGCAGTGGTGCAGTGGGGACGATTAGTGCACTGGGAGAGATCAAATTGATTAACTAAAAGTTACAGAAAAGATAAAAAGATCGTAATAGTAAAATGCAAGTTTCTAAAGTGCTACACTAAAGCTAGGCACATCAGCTTATTCACGAGCACTGAAATTCAAGTTCCTGCTTCAAAATGCTCCAATTAATGGACCAGACCTTAAAGTTTAACTGTCTGTAGGAAACGCTAACAGTGATATGCTATATGCTTCCATAAACGTTTTGTCTTAATAAATTGGCAAACAACCAATTTGCACTATGACATAATTTGACAATGCAAAATTGGGCCTTCACAGTGGTTATTACTGTTGCACGCACTGACAACACAACATTGGGGCTTCTTGGTGGCTGCTCCTGTTGCACATACTTTGATAAAGCAACATCAGGCCTTCTCACTGGCAGTACCATCAACTTTGAAATATACTTTCTCTACAGCAGTATCTTCCCTCAACTAAAGGAACACCCATGCACATTTTTCACCAACAGCAGAAAACTGCTTTCACTTGCAGAGGCCAGGTTGGATGTACTTATGAGTAAACATCTTGAAGAGGGCTACATAAATTAACAGAAAGATAGAAACAGTAAAAGAAAGTTTTCACTTAACAACATCTTTACAGTGACAAAAACACACGATAGCTTTAGACAGAAAAACATGATAGTTTTTCTCAAAGTGGTGCCACGTATAAATCTGTCATTAGGATTAAAGAAACAAGAAAGCTTTGCAACCCACCTTTAAGTACTCCAAAAACGCAGACCAGGAAATAGGAACCGGGAAAGTTTTTCAACGCAAATAATATTGCCAGGTGAACTCCGTGTGCTCTGTGTATTTCCTTGAGAAATGATATGCCGAGCTTTACGGGAGTAAACTTGCACAGTTTGTAAACAAAGTCGAATGGAGCATAGTTCACAAGGTACCTAGAACAAACCAACACAGAAAACAAATAAGTTTGTAAGCATGTTAACTAACGTCCCAGTGAATACCTGTTTTAAAATACCAAAACAGACTGGAGAAATTCTAGTCATGAAAGTTGCAAATGTTTTAAGCCGTGTGCATAGAAAATGAGTTAATAAATTCTAAGCATCTCAGAGGTTCTAAAAAGCATAACGTATAAACATGTATTCAAAATAAATGGTAACTTCAAGATTTCTTTGTCATACCAGAAGGCTAAGTCGCATGAATCACAGGTGCTCAGTTTAAACAAAATCAGTAGACAGGTTAAGGTCCTGTTCTGTTCTTGGTCAACACACATACATGTACAAATGTCAAGACAATGCACATCTGATGATAATCAGTTCTCATAAGTGCTCAAAATTCACAGATAAGAGTCTACAGCGAAAAGCACCTACCATTTGTTTAAACAGAGCACATGTGAACAGACTGGTTAATCTGACTTAGTCTTCTTGCATAAGCTAAAGAAATCTTGAAGTTATGATTTCAATATTTACAGTTTTGTAAAGCATCCTAGAAGTAGCTTGCTACCGACGATGCTATATAGATGGTCGTAATTACAATTTGCTCTTTGCCATTCTATTATCTTTTTCTGGTCTATTTCTTCTTTCCTACTCACACAGTATCTTTGGACAACCCCTCTGACCTGACACAGCACTGGTGAATAAGTTCACGTCCTGTGCTTACATTTAAGTGGCACTTCAGAAATTTTGAGCTAATGATAGCGATTAACATTGTCACGTAGTCAGTCACCTGTGGATCACACTTTACATGTTTAAGTGACTCTGTCAGGTTAATAAGAAGTCTTCTGTCGATCTAATCTGGACAGCGTAGAAATTATTAAAATTTTGCATCATTTTGTTTAACGCAGATTAATATTTACGAACCATACAACGGTTGCAGTGATGACGTTAGTTTCGTTCCTCATAGGCTCCAGCATTGGTTCTCCAAGCAAGAAATTTCCAAGTATACTACCAGCAAAGCATAGCAACATGCTTCCAAACCAACAGGACAATGGATGTATCCTGGAAAAGACCTGCGGCCCTGCGAGAAATTAAAAATTTATATATATACACATATATATATACTATATATAATTATATAATATATATAATATATTGTCCGGCGTTGTCCGCTTTGGGTAGCATTTTGAGTACCAACACTAACTGTTAAACTTATGAGGCTACTAAGAAGTTCTATGAAGTTGCTGCAGCCAAAAATAGGGCCAATATTGTCAAAATGGGGCTTATGTAGAACCCACATGGGTCCACTCTGGTGTCCACAACATGCTCACAGGTGATGATTCAAATTGCACTGAATTGAATGTACTCAACTGTTGTCTTCTAAAAAGCAGTAATAACTGTGGACCTTGCTATTTCTGTGCTATCACTGTCACTGGTGGGCATTACCACAGAATAGCCTGTGGCATTACTGAAGTTTACTTTATTAACTTACATACTTACTATCATCTTAATGACATCATAGACGATATGGTAAAATGACTGGCTGACGCAGATGGTGGAGGGAGTCCACTTCCTGGAATGGCTAAACTGCAGACCACTGACCGGGCCCAGTGTTAATATGCACTAATACCCTCGATGAACACTCAATAAACAATCTTCTGGTAACATAAACTGCCGCTATATAAATATCCCATTACATCACACCATAAATCAACCACTAAACGGTTAGTCGAGGCGTGCCCTAATGCTGGCCTATGTGTCTATTTATAAACACTTGATACGTATGGTGGCGCTCCTACCGGTGAACTGCGGTGGGTATGCGTCCTCCTTGACCGTCAGACACATGAGTACGTAGTGAGCCACGTCGAAGTACGGAAACATTTTTAACCGTTTGACGGACGTCGCCACCTCCAGTAAAGTTTCCGAATCCATTTTGACGGTTAATTAGTATGATTATTCGCTAACGTACAACTACTGCAAACGCTGTGCGGTCAAACCGCTGCTCACGCTGGTTCCGTTCGCACCTTTCTGGCACCTGCGAAGGCGTAAATCGCGGCCGATGGGCGTCGGGGAACCAGCCTGTTCGCAGCGGCTTCCCGTTTCTCTCGACGGCCGCGTTATTTCTGCTGTGCAAAATGCCTTGCGAGATGTGAGCTGGGTATGTTCGTCGCTTATATAGGCCTACAGCTCGCCTGCCTCCTCCTTCCCGGCAATCCGCCCAAAGGCGATGATACTGCCACGAACGACCTCCTCGGACTGCCGACACCGATACCGAAATAGAACAGTTGCGCTCGGTGAAACCTGGTTCGAGCACTCCACTCAAAACACTGCGCTCGATGTAGCCACACAAGCCACAGGCCTTATACCGTTATACGTAGGCTTACGTGGCCTTAGCGCAGGCGTGTGGAAACCGCACCGCCCACTAGCGGCTCGTCTGCTCAAAACCCGGCAGATAATATTATGCTCCCGTTCAGAACGGCCTATGCACGAACTTTGATCCGAGAACTCAACGTGTCGACTGTCTGGGCATGGCTTAATTAATTGATACAATACAATACAATACAATACAACTGCGTTTGATATTGCTCTTGTTCCAAAGTTCAGAAATGCAAACGCCTCGATTGTGCAGTTGCACTTATAGGCCTATTGCAGAACAATAATATTGTGCGCGAAGGATCGACTTGATCACGGTAGGCCTAATGTAATGTAATGTAAATCTTCGAAAATTTCTCAGCGCCCACAAACGCCACGTCAGAGAGACCAGCTCATGCATCGGCGCTGTATCAAATCAAGTCGCTATATCAAATCATGTCCGCAATAGCCAAACGGTCCCTACACAGTTACTGCCTCAGACGAGGATCGATCGAACCCGTAGGCCTACTCTCCGCGTTACAGGCCGACCGCTCTAACCAATCGGCCACTATAATTATTGTTAAAATATTGTAAAAGCTACGTTCAGGGCGACAGTTTTTATAATAGAAATTCATAATTTACAGGCTAAGCCGAGTCAGATTGTTTCCTGTCGTATTTATAACATAATAAATGCTATTCCCCTCTTCTCTGTCTCACTCTCGGCCTGCCACTTTCTGTCTATCTCCCTCTATGCCTCCTCCAATCTTTATTTCCTTCCTCCCTGTACCTCTCTGCAAGCCTCCCTGTCTTCGTCTCAGCCTCCCTCCACACCTCCCTCCTTACTCTCCGCATCCATCCTCCCTATCGAGAACTGCATCCCGCTCCCTCCCTACCTCCCTCCTCTCTCTCTGTGTCCCTCCTCCCTCTCTGCCTCTTTCTTCCTTCTCGGCTTCCGTCATCCTCGACCTGCTTCCTTCCCCTCTGCCTTCCTCCTCCATCTCTGCCCTCCACAAGCGTCTCTGCCTCCCTCCTCCCTCTCTACTTCCTTACTTCCTTTCTCCCTGTCTACCTCCATCCTCCCTCTCTGCCCCTCAGCCCCTCAGCCTCCCTTCATCTCCCAACTGTCACGATCGAGTTACAATAAACGAAGGGTTGACACGTTCAACAGTCAGCTATTAGATCTCTCGGTTTTCCGTTTGACACGCATTAGGCCTAAATTTTGTTAGCTTTCAATAAAAAAAGCAGCTCAATTCAAGTCTTCAGGTGGTGTCCCTGGACAGCCTCTTTGACACGATGTCGACGCAGCGCTTGTGAATATAACCCGCGGTGCCCCTACGCCAGTGTGATTCTCGTTAACGATAGCCTAACGATAACGAAAATGTTCGTTAACGAAAATAAAATGATTTCGTTAACGATAACTATAACTATAACTAAAAATATCATTAACTTTAACTATAGGCTAACTATAGCGAAAATAACACTAACGAAAATTCATCTTTATTTTCGTTAATACAAAAAAAAAGTGCAATATCGACAAACATGAGGACGTGAAAATGCGCTACAACTAAAACTAGCCTATGTTGGCCCTGGATTTTGGATTTGTGAATTAATCCAGTAGGCCTAGTAGTGGCGCAGTTTATTAAATTTAGCTATTTTGTAAACCTTTCTGTAGCGATTGCGACCCAGTTTGACCAGCGCAAATAACTATAGCAACTAAAATAAGAAGCCATTAACTACAACTATAACTATAACGAAAAAATACAACTAACTAGGCCTACTAACTATAACTGTAACTATAACTAAAATAAGAAACCATTAGGCCTAACTATAACTATAACTATAACTACAATGAAATCACACTATCATCGTCGTCGTCGTCATCGTCATCGTCATCATCATCGTCGTCGTCGTCGTCACAACTATTATCGTCAGAGTCTTTTGAATCTTTTACTTACTTGCAAAAATGTGGCCTAGCAGATATAGGTCGGTTAAGTGACTTGACCTAGTTTACTAAGCTACCGGTTCTGATGGAAATCTGTGTGTGTCTACTTATCATGTGACGGGAGCGTAGTCTGTTGTGATCCTATCTCTAATCATCATCAGTGGAATTATGAAATTGCGTGTCTCAGGACGGGAACGGTTTCTAGTCATGCTTTGTCAATAAGAGCTTCACGGAACTAGAGGAATTTGCAGAAAGGTCGTCGGTCGCAATGGCTTTCTTAGAAGCAGCTAAAGCCGATGGAAAAGAGAGGTGTGTTCAATGGCATTGGGTTTGGAATCGTACCGCCTAGGGTTGGGGTTTACTTGGGCCTATGGTTGGGGTTTACTTGGGCCTAGGGTTGGGGTTTACTTGGGCCTAGGGTTGGGGTTTACTTGGGCCTAGGGTTGGGGTTTACTTGGGCCTATGGTTGGGGTTTACTTGGGCCTAGGGTTGGGGTTTACTTGGGCCTAGGGTTGGGGTTTACTTGGGCCTATGGTTGGGGTTTACTTGGGCCTAGGGTTGGGGTTTACTTGGGCCTAGTACAAGAGGCCTGTAAATATTCTAAGCTCTACGGGGGTAATAAGACATTGAACTGGCTTGTAAACGAACTTTGTATGCGGTTGCTAATATCAGCATACTCTGCAAAGTTTCTGGCCCTGTTCTTATAATTGCCCTACACGGCCATCTTGATTTATTAGCCCCTCTGGATTTTGGTACTGGAGCTGACCAAGCAACCAAGCTTTGGTGATTTGAGTAGGTAAGCACTGTCACCGGATGTAGCCTTTATGTGGCGCCAGAAAAATGTCAGATTTACATTACATTGCAGTGGTGAACACTGCTGTATAGATATCGTAACTTAATAAGCATTTAGGGAAGTCATGTCTATGTAAACCTTGTTCTTGTTATAATCACTTTCTCGTTTCACTCCTGTTGCATAATACAGTTTGTGCCTTTTAGATTGTCAATTATTTTAGCACTTATGGGAGGCTTGTAGAGGTGCCACATAAATCCTCGGTAATACTTACATTTATAAGTAAGTGTACATTTGCATGGCTAGTTCTTTCTGTGTGATGTAAACTGGCTATTCCTGGTTAAATTACAACTGGATATGATTTATTGGAGGGAAGGAGTAGGCGTCTAGACACTGGTCATACTTTTCTCCTTGCTTTTTGCTTCTGTCCATAGTAGGCCTTCCTTGTTTCCAATGCTGCCAACAACAAATTGCAACATGAATGTTAAAATTTCCTGTTTCTTAAAAGTTTTATAAGGAAATTTGAAACTTGTTTTCCAGTGCTGTTGGGGTTGATGGAAAAACTTGGCGATCCTTAGTTTAATGATTATAACAGTCATGTTATTCTATCATGCTAATAATACTCGATTGCAAAATGTTTTTCTCTATTGTTTTTCTCTAGATTCTCTCTTTTGCTGTTGGAGCCTGGTGAAATATACTTTCAAGATTTCAGCGTTATATGTTTTCCACTGGGAACTTCGGAGCAGGATTCGATCACACAGTAATTCTACATTGCTTTCCTCTCTTAAATGGATGGTTTAAATAATCTTATGCAAGTGCTAATCTAATCTAATCAATTCTTGCATTTGCCAGCTATTCACCATCCAACCATCCAGATCTACTTGCTCATCATCATATCTTTCTCTATCTCGACCTCCAGTCTCCTTTCTGAAATTCTCCAACTTCTGCGTAGTCTATGCTGCACCAGCGCTTTAGAATGAACTCCCAAAAAGATCTCCGCCAGTTTGCTTCATCCTATCTTGCCTGTTAATCTCACCTCTCCTCGGCTTGCACTGTCTATAGATGCTACTTCCACTCATGACCGAAAACTGAACTCTTCAAGCTATCCCGATTCTACTCCTGCATACCACACGACCACCATCATCACCGATTACCATTGTAGCACCTTGCTGTATTCTCGGCTTAACATCCGGGATTTTGACCTGGCTTCGGAATGAACAGAGCAGTTTGGTTATTGCGGACTTGATTTGATATAGTGCCGGTGAATAAGCTGGTCCCTCTGACGCTTTACATGTGGCTTTTTTTGAAGATTTACATTACATTACATTACATTACATGATTACATTGCATTACATTACAATGAAGATCTACATTACATTGCATTACATTACAATGAAGATTTACATTACATTGCATTACATTACAATGAAGATTTACATTACATTGCATTACATTACAATGAAGATCTACATTACATTGCATTACATTACAATGAAGATTTACATTACATTGCATTACATTACAATGAAGATTTACATTACATTGCATTACATTACAATGAAGATTTACATTACATTGCATTACATTACAATGAAGATCTACATTACATTGCATTACATTACAATGAAGATCTACATTACATTGCATTACATTACAATGAAGATTTACATTACATTGCATTACATTACAATGAAGATCTACATTACATTGCATTACATTACAATGAAGATTTACATTACATTGCATTACATTACAATGAAGATTTACATTACATTGCATTACATTACAATGAAGATTTACATTACATTGCATTACATTACAATGAAGATTTACATTACATTGCATTACATTACAATGAAGATCTACATTACATTGCATTACATTACAATGAAGATCTACATTACATTGCATTACATTACAATGAAGATCTACATTACATTGCATTACATTACAGTCTAATCTGATCTAATCTGATGACTTCTATTGTGCCATTATCATAATGCACTGGGCATCAGTGATTATCCTCAACTGAGATTGTAAGTAAAAGTAGAATCCTCTGGAGAACCAGTGAGTCCGGGAAATCAGAAGTTGGGTATACGCATGTTGAAACAGTTGAGTCTTAAGTTGAAGCAAATGAGTCTTAGTTTGAAAACAAATGAGGTCTTAACTTAAGACTCCTCTGTTTCAACTTAAGACACATCTACTCAAGACTCATAAGTTGAAACAGATGAGTCTTAACTTGAAACAGATTGATGAGTCCTGCATGACTTCAGATTGATGAGTCCTGCCTGCATGACTTCACTGGCAGATTGCCACTGAATTTATCAAGTTTATTTGAATGTTTGAGAGCAGCTACGAGAACACCTGAGAGCCCAACACTATCCTGATATGAAGCACAACAAGAGTCAAATTAAGCTAGAATGTCATTCGTAGCACAGTTGATTATGATATGTAAGCATTTATATCCTTTATTATCCCAATTACTGACCGCAGTTTGGTTTACAAAGATGTAACTTTATGGCTGTGGGGAGGGGGGCAAACCTACCATATGAGTTAAATGTGCTGGCCATCCCTGACGTCATTACTGTTTAACATTAAAGACACCTTTTTCCATCTGACTGTTAGCTGCATACTCTGAGAAGACTTTAAGACACACTATGCAAGTGTTCTGTTGCATTACATTACATCTGGCTATTTATATAGTGCCTTTAGCAACTTCATGAGGTTGCTAGAATGCAGCACTTCCCAAAGGTATGGCATTGATGAGGCATCAGAACATTTAGTCAGCCATATTTAGTTTCTACTGTCATGGACCTCACTGGCAACAGCGGAGTCACTGGAGTGGGTCCCATTCTTAACACCCGGATGACCATCTTCTCTTTGCTCTAATCTTCTTGATCTGCTCTTGGTCTCCTCATGTTCACGTTATCGTACTGTTACTTGTGTGTTCTTTCGCTCCAAATTGGAAACTTACTTATTCGAGTGTGTTTGTGGCTGATAATATTTTGATTGATTGAGGCTGTTTATTATATCACCACACAGCAGGCAAATCAAATTATGACAGTTCCGGCTATAGCATTTCAAGTGTTGGGGTCAAAGGGGCAAGTCAATAGGGTCAAAGTACCAGGAAAGCATGGATTACCCTCTCACAATTAGCAGTTTACAGGCAGCCAGCTCAACACAGCATTACGTACAGCTTCATGATCATTTCAAAATCCATTTCAAATCATATGCAAAGAATAGAATCTAAACAGTGCAGTGCATGGTGAACAGTAACGAACCATACAAACCGTTAAATCGGTGAGGATCAATGTGACTCTGAGCTTTATTTACATTGCTCAGATGTTTAAGCCTGCAGACTCACGAGTGGGCTATCGTGAGAAAATTGAACAACAAGTCATTTTATTCAAATTATGCGGGCAATACTTGCATGTGTTTGACTGTATATTAAACTGTTAAAGAAGAAGCCTGTAACACGCAATCATTGTTAACGCAATTATTGTTTAACACAGTCATTGTTTAACATAATCATTTTTTAAAGCAATCAATCAATCAGTCAATAGTCGTTTAATTAAATAGATCAAATTGTCAGAGCAACTCATCATTGTTATATATATATGCGGGCATATATATATATATATATATATATATATATATATATATATATATATATATATATAAGATTCGCCTAATTGAAAAAACAATCTGACAAAACGCAGAAATGCTAACATGAGTGATAATGGATAATTAAAGTTCATTGAAGATTTTAGAATAAACTAGTAAATATTTTTATAAGCATGATCTGGGAATAAATTGAGAGTTGTCCTTGGGTGGGAGATATGGTTGTGTGCTAAGGTCTTAATTGGTGAGAGGAGAGGGGTCAGATAGGAGTTGATGAAGTACATGCTTGGGGTTGTGTAATATGGAGAAAAGGAGTTTAGCATCGGCTATATTGGCAAGTTCAGAGACTGTTGGAAAGGATTGCTCTAGGTATCCTAGGCGCAATCTTTTTAGGAGTTTTTCCAGGCGTTCTTTATTGGAAGCCAGGGTGAGACCCCACCAGGATGGGGAGGCATATAGAAGTTTAGCAACGGTAGTGGCTTTGGTTACATTATGGATGGATGAGGAAGAAAGGCCATGGGTTTTGAGTTTTCTGATAGCATAAAAGAGGAGGAGCAAGTAGCTGTGATTGTGTAGCACAATCATTGTTTAACACAATCATTGTGTAGCGCAATCATTGTTTAGCGTGATCAGCATTATCTAGTGGGCCTGTATGAATCTAATCAGGAAATCTATCAGTGTTTCATTATGTTTGAATAATTATAACAATGAATAATTGGACATTGTCTGTGTTTCTCTGTTTGTTTTGATGTTTTCATTTCTAATATTTTATGACAGATCGCAGAAAGGACGGCTGAAGATCTGTTCCAAATCGCTTGTTTTTGATCCAAAAGAATTCAGTCACCCAATTAAAAAGGTAAAGTTGTTTATTGATTTGCTAAACCTCTAAACTCTCCTATTGATCGCTTATTTATTGTATTGTATTTTACTCCGCCTCACTACCCAGTCCAGCCACAGCAATAGAGATTAGACTTAAACAACTTGTAAAATCTTGCTGTGTTGCTCCTGGGCAGCAGGCACATTTCCAACAGGAGTTCATTCCAAATTGTGGGTCCAACACTTGAGAAGGCCATGTGTTGCCTGACTGAAGAGTGGGCCAGGGGGCTAAAAGTTCACCCCATGCTGAGGATTGCAGGGCCCTATGACCAACCGCATCAGAGACTGGACGGTAAAGATCAGATAGGTAGGCATGGTGGTACAAAGAAAGCACCGCCAAAGCGCGGCAACCCTTTAGGTCACATATGTGCCGACAGGAACCAGCATGCCTGTTAAATGCTGATCAATGTAAATGATAAACGGGCTTCAGTGATCTGCACAGAAAGGGAAGACTAGATAAGCTGTCCCAGCTTCATCTCCCCATGAATCGTTTGCAACTTGACTTGCAACAGTGAAATTACCTGGTTTTTGGCCCACTTATTAACTTGCTGCTAGTTAATTTAGTTGTTCTATTTGATTGCTGTTTATGTACGGTACTTGTGATTTTGAATGCAAATGATTATAAAAAAATTGTACCAAAATGCATGAAACAGATGCGTGCACAAAGCAACTCCAAAGTGAAACCAGATGCAGCAACTATGGAGATAGTGAAAGTCCAACGATAGGAGAATTATCAGTGGATGAACTGATGGATGAATCATACTGATAAGCATTTGCTATTTCAGTTATTTATATTGAAAGCATTTAGACTTTTTTGTTTCGCTTTTCCTACGCATGTTTGTGACCGATGAAAATTATAAAATTTGTTGAAATCTGGTGTTCATTTGTTGTAAAGTTGATTTAATTAACTAGTTGTGGTGTTCAGTGGCTTTCAATTTAATTTGTCTAGTTCTCGTATGCTGATATAAAAGGACTAGAACTGTGGAAAGGATCACTTCTGTCTAAGTAAGTTTGTGTATCATATTTTTCTTGTTTAAACTAATCTTTATTGTTCTGTAATATTAAACAATATTTAATATTCAATTTTTAGATATTAAATATTTAATGTTTGTTACATTAAACAATCTTTAATGTTTAAACTAGTCAATATTGTTTTGTAGTATTAAATTATATTGAATTTAATTATTGTAATTTTTTTATTACATTGGAACCTGACAGCCGTATTCATTAGACTCATATGAGTGTGATTGTCTGGGAAGTTGTTTAATTTAGGATTATTGTTAATTCACGTTAATTCATTTTGATTCATCATTTATTAAAACGTTTTCAATTTCTTTAAATGCATTTAAATCAAATTTTCTGGATGTTTTGCAGAGACTCTCTGTTTTTTAAATGTCCTCTCATGAAAATTATTATAAATTTTTGGCAGCATTATATCTGAAAAGTTGTTAGATTTCTGGTTTGTTTGGTTTAGGATTGGCAGGGAAGATCGAAGCTTTGTCGTAACTACCAATCAAATTATCGAGATGAAAAGTGACAACGTTATTGCTCCCTACGTCTTCATCAGGGTAAAGACATGTACTGAATTAAATTATATTTTGAAGGATGTTGTGGATTTTATTTAACATTTTAAACCAACTTAATTGTGTAGCTGTTAAGTTCATATTTATTACAGTCTGACATGCTGAAAATATTGCAGATAATAATAATAATAAAAACTTATTTTAAATATTATTATAATTATTATCATCATCATCGATGTTATTGCTATTGTTTTCCCCTCTAAGGTATACAGTCATAATCTTCCAGGATAAAAAAAATAGAAGAAGCAACTTTCAGGATTAACTAGTTTTCATCAATGTTATGTTTTAGTTGTTTTATTAGAATTAGTATTCTTCATTTTATTTTTAGAGCCTGTATGATTTCGTATTATTGTAGGGTCGTCGCCAGTTTCTGTTTAGTCTCGTTCACAGTAAGGTCGAAGACTGCTCGCCACATATTGCCCAGCTTCTTCGAGCCTCAACGCTGAAAATTGCTGATCAGCAGGCTATGGTAATACCAGATCTTTTGTAAAGATATGCTTATGCTTTTTCTGTTACTATGTTTGTGCACCTCTTGAAGTAGGTGTACTAAGTAGTAGTAGTGCTACATCAGTCTCCTATTATGTTATTATGAGTTATACCATGTTACAATACACTGTAGTATGTTACACTGTGTGATTTACAATGTGTGTCATTGCGTTTCTTTTCAGATATCAACAATTGTGCTTTCAAGACAGAGCCGACACAAGTTCGACACTAGCCAGTACGTTCCAAATGAAATTGTATCAACTAAGTTGTTGAGTTGTTACTTCAGGGCAAAGTTTTAGGCTTTATGTCATTACAGTTTGACACAGCTCCAAAAATAGCAATATGCCACCTCCCTAACATTACCTGCTCTCAGTGACATTTGCTACTAAGACTACTTTCTTCCGCTTGACCTGGGTCGGGAGCGCCTCCCGAATCTTGAAGGGGCTCTATAAATTCTGATTGATTGAGGTGTTCTAAGCTCCATTGCAATGTCTTCTGGAAATCTGAACTCTCCACTGCTTGTATCCTTCTGCTTATATTCTTCTTCCCTCAGGCAGGTTGAAACGTCCGATTACACCACTCCTCTTGATGCTGAGCTTCTTCTTTGCTTGTATCCTATGAAAGCTACAAATTTCTTTGAAATAAATGAGTCCTTATGTTTAACACATCTAGTAATTGCAAAAATAAAGTAATAATTATTATTATTAATCAGATACTTACATCATGATAAATTATTATTTGACTTCAAAAGCAAAGGTTGCTGGAAAAAGATAAGTTTCATTTGTGAAATGAAACAAGAAATAGAGACAGGTCGTTCAAAGTTGTTGGTAATGAATTTCATAGATGGGGACCAGGTTGTCAAAAGACACAGAGCACAAATGTTGTACTAAATTATTCTTGGTTTTTATCGGAATCTTGAATCTACCATGGAAACTTGTTATGACACAATTTGTGAGAAGGTCAATTTATGATAAACTAGTATCTCAAATAATGTCTCCTTTAGGTGTGATCTTGTTCTATTACATGGTACTTTAAAATTAAAGTTATAAAGATAAATTCTAGCATGTTGTAACAGTTCTTAACAACAGTCATCAGTAATTGAGAAATCTGAAAATTCTGATTCTACAACTGAACTAGTTTTCTGGGTTAATTTATTTTCCTCATTTTAGTATTAATTAGTATTAATACCAATTTAGGAAATTGAATTAACTAGACTCGTTGTTGTTTCAGACTTAGCGATCTGTATGAAGAGATCCTCGTGCAAATGGAGGGTGAACGTATTACGCCCCTTGCCACAAATCCCGGTCACGTTGTTCTCACCTCAACCAGACTCTACTTCCAACCATTCAACAACATTTGTGCGGTATGAAAGCGTTTACATAAATTTTTTAAGCATTTTGTTGAACCATTTGATGCTTCTGAAAAAGTTTTCCTGCTTTGGTTATACTCACTGCTTCAGTTTAAGGATCTGGGTACCCACGAAACAGACCTCAGAGAACTGTTGTTGATGAAGAAAATTAAAATAAATTATAATGTAATAATATATTTATAATAATGTGATATAATATCACGATAAATGTAATAAATGAACGATTACCTTATCTTCCTATCTTCCTTATCCTATGTTACCGTATCGTAACTTTATAATATTTTGTAACTTTCTAATATTTTGTAACTTTATAATATTGTACCTTGCCAAACCATACCCAATCATAACCCACACTACCCTATCCAAGCTTGGTTTACCTTGTATTACCGTCTCAACTTCCCTCACCAGGATTCACGTGGGGGTATCGGAGTAGTGTGATATGGGGTGATGAGGGAACTAGTTCAGAAAAATATCTTCCCACCGAGTTTAGGGGTATAAGTCCATGCTAGTCCTCTGAATCAGTTACTGCTTACCAGGTAGATTCGTCTACCTTTCTTTGCCTTGCTATACCGTGTGATACTATGCAACACCATACTATACCATGATATTCAATGCAATACCATGCTGTGCCATGCAATACCATGGCAGACCTTACTTTGCTGAATTGTTTACTATTTTCTCTTTCTGTAGGTTCCAGTGTTGAAGATTCGCTTGAGTGATATTAAACAAGTGACCAAGAGAAGGTTTTTGCTGAAGCACAAGGTTTGATCTCTTGCATTTTGCATTTTGATCGTGGACACAGTATTAATCTGACATAGATTCTGACTGTACAGCTTTCATAGAAACCTCGTGCTATGATGTCTCTATTTTGGTATGACTATCTAACCATCAGCAGGTCGTTCTTTGTGTCTGTGCGTGTCTCCCTGTCAGTCTGATTGATGCTTGGTCGTTGAGGTGCTTAATAGATGCATAATAATAGCAGTGAGAATGTCCTTTTCTCTGTCTGTACGTATTTTTCTGTCTGTGTCCTTTTGTCTCACTGTGTTTGTGTGATATGATTTAGTTTTCTCGGAGCAGTATTTAAATTAAATTTTTGTCATTAAATAGCATTGATGACATTAAACCAGACGTCCAGACTGACTTGCAGCCATGCAGACTTACAAAGACAGACAGTTAGACAGTCAGGGAGGTAGACATCTGATCTGATCAATAGACTTCTATAGAGCCGTTATCATGATGCATAAATTACTTTGAGTTAAACCATGGTCTAAGATCATAGTCTGTTGGAGAAGTTTGTTCAAGACAGACATACAGACAGACAGACAGACCAACAACAGACAGACATACAGACTGACTAACAGCTATATGAAGGGACAGACCTATATCTGTTGGTGGACTGAATGTTTGTAATTGCTTGGCAATGTTTGTCGTTGTTCAGGGCCTTGAAATCTACTGCAGAGAACGAACCAACATAAACTGTCCCCATCTCTACCTCGCTCTTCAATCGGAGGACGACAGAAACCGATTGTTTCGTCTGATACTCGAACAAAACGGTACAATTTAATTGTATTAGTTAGTTATCTAGACACTTAATTAACACCATTTAAGTACATCTGAAAAACACTGTTAATGAGAGTGCTTTTGAGGGGCTGTAATACACCGAGATGCTTGATTGTATCAGTGCATATTTTAACTGTATAAATGCCCCAGTAGTTTTAGGTTTTGCCCCAGTAGTTTTGGTGATTTGTCCCAGGTAATACTGCACTTTCAATGTTAGTTTCCAATAACATTGAAAGTAGTGTAGCAGACTTTGTCCCAGTAGTCCAAATCCGTTAAAATATGCACTGGATTGTATGGTGGTTAGCATGCTGGACTGTCAATCAAGAGGTCAGGGGTTCAAATCCCTGCCAGGGCTGAATTTTGGTTCAAGGTGTCTGCTCCATCTGTGTAGAGCCAATGACAGATGACTGTTGTGTTTCTGTATTCAACTTCTTGAGGAAGTCTCTTTTGTTTTGTAATCCCCCCTTCACTCTGTTAAAAATGAAATTCACAATGTTTCCTTTACTTATTTATTTATTTGAATCTGCTGTTGAATCCACAATAAAGAAGAGGTACAGATTTCACACGTTAGCAACAACTTTATGTCAGTTTCACATAAGAGATCAGGATTTGAACCCAAGATGTAAAATGCCCAATAAATATCCACCATCATGGCCCAAGGTTAGTGTATGGGCGAGAACATGGGTAGCCTATGGTGAAGTGCATGGATAATTGTATGGGCATGGGTGAGAGTATGGGTAAACAGGGGTGAGCATATCGGTGAGAGTATGGTGAATGCGTGGATAGTGGTATGGGAATGCGTGAGAGTGTGGGTGAACATGGGGAAGGCATATAGGTGAGAGTATGTGCATGGTGAAATGCATGGATAATTGTATGGCTTGGGTGAGAGCATGGATAAACATGGGGTAAGCATATGGTGAGAGTATGGGTATGGTGTAATGCATGGATAATTGTATGGGCATGGGTGAGAGTATGGGTAAACACAGGGGTAAGCATATGGGTAAGTAGTGTGTCACTGTTGACGGTGCTGCATGTGTCTATAAAAATCCTGTCTTTCTCTATGTGAATGATTTCAGATGTGAAGCTTGAAGACATGGAACAGGACTCTATGACTCTACGGTGGCAAAATGGAGTCATTTCAAACTTTGAATACCTCTCTTACCTTAACAGGTAATCTCTGACTGAGTCAAGTTTAGTCCAGTCATAGCAAAGTCTGATGTATTATATTAATTAATAATTTAATAGGCAGCTATTGACTAGAATGCACTGATTCACAGTAATAATAATTCTTATGTTGGATGTGTTAAACCAGTAAATTTATCTAGGTTTATAAAGTCTAGTGCAGTTTTATACAGGTTGTATATGGTGTAGTGTAGCCCTGTCTATGTAGTTGAGTTGTGTTGATGAGTGTAGCCTATTCTAGTCTCATATTTACTACCTTTTTCTAAAAGCAAAGGAGAAGAAGACCAGTCCCTTAAGGTAGCCCTGAAGCAGCCATGGGTGTGAAGGGTTTGCGACTTCATTTTCTTAGCCTTAGCATATGAGGGTGGGTGGCCAGTCTTCTCCCTCACCGTCTCTTCTTCCCAACCACCATTGTGTATGGTGAATGTACTCATTATAGTTGAATTAATTGTTAATTTGATTTGTTTCTTTTGTCCCTTTGTAACGTGTCTAGCATGGCTGATCGTAGCATTAACGACCTGACGCAATATCCTGTCTTTCCATGGGTGATATCAGACTTTACAAGCAGCACTCTAGGTGAGATACATTCAATAATTATTTTAGATGTTCTTTTGCATATTTTATCAGGTCATTTCACAATCCCCGAGAGGCTGCCATGCATGCTAATCACCACACGATCATGATTTACATATTACTTTACATATTGGTTTCCTGTTTGCGTTTCGACGTGTCGATATGCCGGCTGAAATCGGCTGATTGGATCATCGTTAAAACTGCTCTCTTTACCCGTGTCCTTCTGATCTTTGTGCCAGTGTTTTACCATTCAACCATCTCCCTGCTCCACACTGTTAGGATTACAATCATAGATTTACAAGAGACGCATCAGTATTGCCTGATTAGAATAGATTATGATTTTGTTGCAAGTTCTGGTCTTATTTGCAATTTTATTTGAAGATCTAAATAATCCGGAAATCTACCGAGACTTGACCAAGCCAGTTGGTGCACTTAACAGTGAAAGACTCGAAAAGCTGCTCGTAAGCAATTTTCTTGAATTTAAAGAGAAAACGGAGCTGTTATGAATGTAGTTGGGTTTGGTTTTTGACTCTGATGCTGTGCGATTCCAGCCAAGGCAGGGAAGTTAAAAAAGTTCTGTTAATTAATGTAAGCTGCTTTTCTGTACCATCAACGACAGTGCTGTTTTGTCTGGGTAATGGCGGTTTCTTGTATGAGATAGCGTCATATTTTGCACACAAATTTAAAAAAGTTTATGCAAAAAAATGAACAAATTTCAAGAGCGTCTGTTCTTTTCCTGTCAAGCTTTGTCATCCTCAACGAAACCCACCTTGGCAGACCTATATATCTCCTCTCTCTGGGAAAAGGGCTTGGATTTTCGCTTGATATCTCTGGACAATCCCTATGACTTGAGGCAGTGCTCATGAGTAAGCTGGTGCCCTACTGTTAGCTTTAGAGTAGCGCTTTAGAAATATACAGTTGACGATTACGATCCTGTATGTAGTTGTATCTTTCTGGTGTGTTTAGTCTGTTGCTGACTTCTCTGTTTCTGTAGGATCGGTATCAAGATATGCCGACGCCAAAGTTCCTTTACGGTTCACATTACTCAACACCTGGATATGTTCTCTTCTTCCTCGCCAGAGCAGGTATGTTCGTATGATGATTTTTAATGTTTTACTATTTTATTGCACTATTATGTGTGCAGGTCAGTAAATATGAATCTGAGACTTGAGACATGGGAACCCTGCCCGGGGTTGCTGATTGGAGTCTACTCAATTGGCTCAAACCTGCAGTCATCGGGTTTGTAGACTGAATGGAACGCCATGCTACAATGCTACATGGCTTGTAAAAGTGCCAAGAGTTGCTGTTAAACTGACAGCTTGTGATAACATTCAGAACTGTTGATAGGAATCTAACCTATGACCTTGTGATTCGGCGCTTTCAAAACTCTTTAATGGGAGAACGACTAATACAGGACTCATTTTCAGTTTACTTTTTCTAGCTAAGTTAAGACTGACCTGTTCAGATCCCTTGTACAGCCATTTTCTTTGCGCTTTTGAGGGTTTCCTAAAATGCACTTATAAAAGTCCAGATAAATACATATATACATGCATACATGATAGATAACTAGCTGGAGTTTTTGGAGCTTTCGAAAGGAAACTGCATATAGATGCAGCTACAAATATAAGACTGAATACAGAGCTCATTAAATTTGCAGTACTTTTGAAGAGCTAGAAATTTATTTTGATTGATATTAGTTGATGTGTGACAAAAGTTGATGTCTTAAGAGTAGTTGATATATAGCAGTAGTTGATAAATAAAAGTAGTCACTCTTCTTTTAAAAACTGGCCTTATAATTTAACTTAATTTTTTTAAATGCTGAGAACCTAAGGCAGTAAATTGCCAATTTTGAGCCAATTGGCAATCAATTAATCAATCAACCAGTCAATTTTCTATCAAGACTTCACTCTTGTATTTGATTTTTAGCCCCAGAATACTTTCTCTGCCTGCATGGAGGGCGATTCGACAGCCCCGATCGTATGTTTAACAGGTACTAAATACACGTGTATGCTGACGTCTTAATTTATTCTTTTGTAATTATTATTTAGAGTTGAATTTTGCCGTGCTCATTGACAGTAATGTAATCAGAGTTTCCAGATTGGAGTAGATGTTTGATGCTGATACATGAGAAAGAAACTGGTATTTCCTCTGTGACCTGCTGTGCTAGACTTTACAGCTATCAGTCCCATGATCTAAGAATTTACAGCTATTTAGTCCACAATGTAAGAATTTATAGCTAATGAGTCCCAAGATGTAAGAATTACAGGTATTCAGTTCCACTTTATAATTATTTACAGCTATTCTCCCACAGTAACTCTGCCACGGATCGTACTCTGTCAGTGCCAGTCCCAAGCCTGGATGAAGGAGGAGGGCGACCCTAATGGTCTTTGTTACCACACGGTGGTCGTTAAACAGTAAACAAGCAAGCTGTTCCACAGGGATCAAGACTTTACAGGTGTTGAGTCCTGCTGATCAAGACTTTGTAGCTCAGTCCTGATCAAGACTTTATAGCTATTCAGTCTTGCTATGCAAGACTTTACAGCAATTTTGTTCTGTGAAGCAGGACGCTATACAGCTGTTCAGCACTGGTATGCATCGCTTCTTTGCACCTATCCAATCCTACTATACAATACTTTCCACGGTTCAGTTTTGCTATGTGAGGCTTTACTTGAAAGCTGTTGAGGCATTTTTGTTGTTGTTACTTCAGCATAGCAGATGCCTTTCGCAATTGTACGACGAGTATGTCTGACTTCAAAGAACTGATTCCAGAATTCTATGATTCCGACGGTTCGTTCCTCCAGAACCAACACATGATCAACTTTGGTGTGCGACAGAATGGTCATGTGATTGGAGACGTCGATCTTCCTCCATGGGCAGACCGAAGTAAATAGTAATATTTTGCATTACTGCGGTATTGTTCTTACTTAAAGTAAAATTTTGCAAATTATTAATCAATGTGGGAACAAGATATTAGTAAACTTAATTGAAAGCAATTTATCAGCTTGTGAAGGTGTAAAATTATTTAGTCTTTTCTGATTGGTTATTGGAAAGGCATTTTATGGTTTTGGTTATGGTTATACAATCAAGTTATGTGGAGCCTTTTTTTTAGGTCCACAAGTGTTCATCACAAAGCTACGAGAGGCTCTGGAGTCGGAATACGTTTCAAAGAATTTGCACAACTGGATTGATCTCATCTTTGGTTATAAACAGCGAGGCAGGGAATCAGAAATGGCAAACAATGGTGTGTAAATAGAAACGGAAAAGTTGCTAGTACTTGTAATTGTTAGAAATTTATATAGCACCGCTTCTGAGAAGCTTGATTACCAATTTAGCAGAAAGGTGCTCTGATTAATTTACAATCTAATTGATTAGAAATTAACTTAAGGAGCTCTGAAATTATTAGTACCACAAAAATTGATAAGTAGGCACTAATTAGACATGGTAAAATTGATATTAGGCTGATGATGAACAATCACTGGCAGGAAGTATATAAATCTTGAAAAATATTGTTAAGCACACATTAACGGAAAACATTTATAAGTAGACACAAATGGTGAACAACGGTTCATTAAGAAATGGCTAGTGAGGTGGTATGTAAGCAGGAATAGTAAATTGTAAAATTGTAATTGCAAATTTATATAGCACTACTTCAAAAGAGACTCCTCAGAGGCACTCCCGACCATTTAGTTAAACATTAAACACTAAACAGTAAACAACTAAACATTGTTAATTAAAGAGAAATTGCAAACGAAGAATTTGTAAATGTAGACGATAATCAGTAAACACTTAAAATTGTTAAAGAAAATTGTATCTTTAGAAATATATCTCACTGTTTTGAGCCATTTAATAAAAATGATGACTAAAAATTATCTTAAAATTGTTTTCGTCAGTTAAAGCATTATGACGTGTTTAATTTTGTGTGAATTTGTTTCCAGTGTTTTATCATTTGACTTACGAAGGATCAGTTGACTTAGAAAGGTGAGTAAGTAACTTATAATTGGTCTGAATGGTTTTATGGAAACACATTAGAATTTACATACTTATAATTTATTTTTATCCTATCTTCATTTATCTTATTATTTTATCGTATCTTCGCTTATCTTATCTTCGTTTTATGTTACTTTTCCGTATGTTGTACTTGTCTTAACAAACTCATATTGGTAATTTCATATGAAGTTCAGACATTTTAACACTAGATGGACATGTTAAACGGCATGTTAACGTTTTGTAGCTCATTCTGTGTACTAATTTTAAAGGCATCATAATTTAACTAGTTATAAATGAAAGTCATTAATTGTGACTACACTAAGTAGAGAAATAAATGTTCCCAACTGCTTTTAGTATAACGGATCCAAATGATCGGGCAGCGGTCGAAGTTCAGATCATGGAGTTTGGACAGACGCCAAAGCAGCTTTTCAGCTTTCCTCATCCTCAGCGCTTTCAGAAGCCACGGATGTCTGCTGACATACCTGGTCTTCTGTCAGCCACGATTGATGGTTCATCCAACCAGGAAGCTGATCATGGTAATTAAAGGGAGTGGCTAAATTAGTGCTCTATGAATAGTGGATTGACTGTATAATGTGAATGTAAAGTATATCTCTGAAATTTCTCATTGACACAAAAGCTGCATCATGAAGATCAGCTTTTATCATTTACTGATGCTAAATCAAATCAGGTCTGGTAGAGACAGGTTATTGAGGTCAGTTTTGGTGCAGTTGCACACCACATTACATGACTACATTACCTGTTAACAAATTTTTATTTGCCAGTAGTCAAATGAAAATTTATTATTGGCCAGTTATTGAGTAAAGACTTGTGATTTGCTAGTAATCTACCAAATAATTTTCATTTTTCAGTAGTTGAACGAAAAGAGGATGAAGATGGTGGGATTCATCTGCAAATCTGCAAAGAACACAATCTGCATAAAGAGTGAGTTTTCACGATCATTATCACCAACATCAGCATTAACGTCATCATCATCATCATCATCATCAACATCGTCATCATCACAACATCAACATCGTCATCATCGTCGTTGTCATCATCATCATCATCATTTTATAGTATGTGCATTTGTGGTAGTCCTTCTATTTTCTTTACATTTGTGTATCTAGAAAATGTTTTTGATGGTTTATGTTTTGACTGTATTCTTAGCACCGTAACTGATGTCAGATGGATTGCAGAAAGTCAGAAGATCATCTCGACATCACAAGGTATAACGTAAATTTGGACACCATACTGTATAAGATATGAATTTGTAACTCATGTCTCCACAGTTGGACCCACAGGAAGTACTCAGTTTTTCCTGTCTAAGACACCTCCACTTAACTAGGTAGTTATTCCAGCTGCATGTACTTTGTACATTTATGCCAGAGCCTCCTTAGACCATGCCTCGTTATGTCACAGTTGTTTTTATACAGTGCACATGGTACCAACACTGAGTGAGGCTTTAGAAATGCTAATCTAATCTAATCTAATCTAATGACTTCTCTAGCTTATCGAATCTAATCTACATTATCAACATGCTGTGTTGATTGATTGATTGATTGATTGATTGATTGATTGATTGATTGATTGATTGATTGATTGATTGATTGATTGATTGATTGATTGATTGATTGATTGATTGATTGATTGATTGATTGATTGATTGATTGATTGATTGATTGATGTGTATATGAGTTGAAATTTGCTATATGAAAAATTCTATGCTTCATTGTGTTGCAGTAGAAAAATCTTTGTGCTTTATAATGTGTGTGTGTGCATGAGCATGCTCTTTGTTTCATGGAAAACTAGTTTTCGTGTTCGTTGCTTGAAGTTTGTGAGTAGATTAGATGATGCAAGTTTTGGTCTGTGAATTTCAGATGGTTTGCTGAAGATATATTCTGTTGCAGAGGATAGGCAATTGCTGAGTTCCAGCATCTGCAATATGGTAGGCATTTCTACTGCTAAACTTGTGTTATCTGGTACTTGGTAAATTACCTCTGCAGTTACGGTGCAGGTACCGGACCTTTATGGTAAGGGAGGTACGGTAAGATAAGGTTATCCCACATTTTATTAAATGCCTGTCTTAACAGGACCACACCACACATTCTCTTGCATTGAATCTTCCAGGAATTATGTTCCTTGAGTATGTGTTCCTGTGACCATATGTTCCTGTGAGTATGTGTTCCTGTGACCATATGTTCCTGTGAGTATGTGTTCCTGTGACCATATGTTCCTGTGAGTATGTGTTCCTGTGACCATATGTTCCTGTGAGTATGTGTTCCTGTGACCATATGTTCCTGTGAGTATGTGTTCCTGTGACCATATGTTCCTGTGAGTATGTGTTCCTGTGAACATATGTTCCTGTGAGTATGTGTTCCTGTGACCATATGTTCCTGTGAGTATGTGTTCCTGTGAACATATGTTCCTGTGAGTATGTGTTCCTGTGACCATATGCTCCTGTGAGTATGTGTTCCTGTGAACATATGTTCCTGTGAGTATGTGTTCCTGTGAACATATGTTCCTGTGAGTATGTGTTCCTGTGAACATATGTTCCTGTGAGTATGTGTTCCTGTGAACATATGTTCCTGTGAGTATGTGTTCCTGTGAACATATGTTCCTGTGAGTATGTGTTCCTGTGAACATATGTTCCTGTGAGTATGTGTTCCTGTGAACATATGTTCCTGTGAGTATGTGTTCCTGTGAACATATGTTCCTGTGAGTATGTGTTCCTGTGAACATATGTTCCTGTGAGTATGTGTTCCTGTGACCATATGTTCCTGTGAGTATGTGTTCCTGTGAACATATGTTCCTGTGAGTATGTGTTCCTGTGACCATATGTTCCTGTGAGTATGTGTTCCTGTGAACATATGTTCCTGTGAGTATGTGTTCCTGTGAACATATGTTCCTGTATGTGTTCCTGTGACCATTTGTTCCTGTGAGCATGGGTTTCTGTGAACATATTATGTTCTGTTCCCTCAGTGTTTGCTCCAGTGAAGTCTCTTCCTATGTTACGGCTTGCCATGTTGAGATTCCTTAGCCAGCCAAGTTCACAGTGCTTTGGAGAGATCCGTAAAAGACACTTTAACAATCTTATTTGTAAATATAACATTACCCTGGTCTTGACTGGTTTTCTCCAGTGGCTAACAACTTCTGATTACGTTTTCACTTGAAGCAACTACTGATTAATATCTTGAGCTTATGATTACAGCAATATTGAAGTGATTAAATTTTATTAGAATTAATTTAAATTTTATTAGATAATTTGCAGTCATCAGAGACACTTGTCTGTCATAAAATTTCTCAGTTTTAATTCCTGTCCTTGGCACAAGATTGTTTTTATGATTGTTATTGTTTCAGCCACTTTCTTCATTCGAGTTAACGTCAGACGAGAGAAGTGCAATTGTTGGCAGTTGGGATAATCGAATGTAAGTTTCTTGTTGATTCTTCTAAAAACGAACAACATCTGCTTCTAATAATTCAAGCAACCGTCGATCATTGCAAAACATGTTTTAACCATAAACTTTGGTTCTGCGTGTGGGGGGTGGCTCAGCATCATGTGGGGGGGTGGCTCAGCATCATGTGGGGGTGGCTCAGCATCATGTGGGGGTGGCTCAGCATCATGTGGGGGTGGTGGCTCAGCATCATTTGGCTAACCCAGAGAGGGCCTGTTATGGCACTGATTAATTTCTCTTCAGGCAGCATTACACTAATTGTTTTATTACAGTAGTGTTTGTGATATTGGTTATGGTGTATTGGCAATGGTATTTGCAAATTTATATAGCACCACTTCAAGTGAAACTGATCAGAGGTGCTCCCAATCTAACACAATGAAACCACAATCTAAGAAAATGATCTTCAAGCGCTTGCGGAAAATAGGCAAAGATAGATGTGCCATCGATTGATGCCTCTTGCATTAGACACTGGTATAATAGAAGTTTCTAATTAATAGCAGAGTTGGATTGTCTCAAGACACTTTCGATGTCTCGGTCTCGGTCTCGGACCCCACTGTCTCGGTCTCGGTCTCGAGATCATTTCTCGACTTTTTGGAAACTGTCTCGAAACGAAAGTCTTGTCTTTTGGAAACTGTCTCGAAGCAAAGTCTTGTTCTCTTGTAGAAGCGGTCTCTAAAGTTCTCGTACAAACTGTATTTTGTTCGGAACTTCATACAGTATTGCGCTGTAAAATTGTCTTGTGCCAAATGGATAACTAGTTAATCGGAGGTGCCAAACAGACAGGAAGTTTAAAAAGCTGTGTTTCTGGTATTAAGATTTAAGAGTATTGAAAAAAGCAGTCTTACGTTTGCACTTTCAGTCCAAAATTTCCAAATATCTTAAAATGTCTCATAAAGAACCTGAAATCGTGAAATTTGCATTCACACAGTTTGAAATCAATGAAAAACAAAATAAATGGCATGCCGTTCGTCGTTTGTGTAAAGCCAACATAAGCGAAACTCTTTTAACAACATCTAGTTTCTCAAGGTGAGTGATGTGACTTATGTCGCTAAATCGCTAATAGGCCTAGGGCCTATATGGAATTTTGTTGGTTTAAATTTTAGAATCATTTAGAAGATTTCAGAATGGCTGAAATATTTAATTTCTTTATAGTTTATACAATTCAGGTGATCGCCTGATTTCAGTGACTTGACCCTTGTATTAGACTTCAAAAGTTGAGAAAAATTATTTCGGGACTTGGGTCCAATGTGCATTTCACTCGTTTTGAACTGTCTCGGACCTGGCGTCTCGTCTCGGTCTCGGTCTCGAACCCCACTGTCTCGGTCTCGGTCTCGAACCCCACGGTCTCGGTCTTGGCCTCGAGTTTTATGTCTCGTATACAAGTCTGATTAATAGTAATAATGACTGCCTGGTGTCCGTTAGTTGCTGTGCAAAGGTAATTGTATTTTCTATTGTACAACTTGTTAGGTTATTTATTCTGATTTTCTGCTTAAAATTGTAGCTACATCTACAGCTTAGAGTATGGAAGGTTGGTGAACACGGTTCTGGCTCATGACGACGCCGTCTCTCAAGTTTGTCTTTCAAACGATATTCTCCTTTCCAGTTCCTGGGATTCCAATGTCAAGGTCCGCATTTCCTTCTTTAAATAATAAACAATATGTATACTGCTTTTATTAAGTACTGTGCAACACAGTAGCCAGTTGGTTTGAGCGCTTGCCTTGTAATGCAGAGTGTCGGGTTCAAGAACACCGCCGCACACCCACATGTGCCAAGGCTAAGAAAATGAAGTCGTTAGCGTGTCAGTCATGGTTGTCTCATTGGGTTTGCTGAAAGGACTGCTCGTCTTTAACCTCTGCAACAGTGACAGTAGCTGTCAGTAACCCTGCCTCTTTTTTTAATGAAATGAAATTTTGATTATGAAGGGGATGCTGATAAACTTGTAAAGTTAAATTGGATTAATTAACTATGCAGATTTGAACATAGAGTGGCTTGTAATTTTGGAAAATGGTGCTTTCATTTCAGGTCTGGAAGTGTAGGATTAACAGCGGGGAAACAGTCAATCTAGACATTCAGGCAAGTAAACCTTTACTCCTGTTTTGCTTTTTAGGTAGTTTCATTGTCGCCTATTTGTGTGAGAATAGTTATAGATGACCGGGATGTATATAGGTGATTTAGATGATTATAGATGACCTTGATGATAAAAGATGGTTCAGGGAGTGTATGTATGTATGTATGTATGTATGTATGTGTATATGTGTATGTAAATGTGTATGTGTCTGAGCTTTTGCGAATGCCTCTAAGGCCTATCTAGTGCTGTTGACAATGTTATTGATATTATGTTATTGACTTATTATTCTAGGCCGAATTGGAGCACGAGACGGGTGTCAACTGTGTCTGTCAGAACACAGACACCAGTTATGTAGTTTCCGGAACGAAAGACGGCCATGTGTCCGTCTGGAATCCAGCACATTCCATCTATGCAATCAGAAGTTGGCAAGGTAACCATTTCCACTTCATTCTCCAAACAAAGATGAGACATGATATTTGCATATACCCCGGTAGATATATCTATCAAAGCTAATAGCTGTATATATATACATACATATTTACTTATACATATATTTACATATACATATATTTACATATAGGTACACATTTATGCGTATAATATAAAACAATGTGTACACACATAGAGCTATTATCTTTGAGAGACTTTCATAACGTCCTGTATAAATATCTAAGCTCATTCATATGATATGATCAGCAATAGGTGATGCGTCCACTTGATGTTAAACTTCTGTTTGACATTTTTTTGGTATTGGCGCTTTTGTACTGCCGAGTAAGTAAGGAAGTAGCTTTATCGTTGCAGCACTGTTTTCTTGCTAATTTTATAGCAGCAGTCTTTTTGTAATGATCCATCCACCACAGTCTGCCTTCTGTTCTTCTGGCCTTTCGTGGTTTGACCTGACCTATAATCAAGAGACTGCTGACCTTGACTCAACAATCGGTTAACAGTCAAGGTCAAGAATAATCAATTAACTATGTCTCTGATTTGTTTCTTCTGAATTATTATTATTATATTTGAGAACCAATCATCTGGTACAATGAATCAGACTTGTATACAAGACATAAAACTCGAGACCGAGACATCAAAAAACCTGTCTCGAGACATCTCGAGACCGAGACAGTGTCTCGAGACAATACAACTCTGCAATGAATGTATGAAGTTTAGATGGTTTGTCTGCAATGTCTTAAGAGTGGCTATATAAATTTGCAATTACGATTGTGATTACGATTGCAATTATGATTGCAATTATGATTGCAATTCAGTTACAACTACCTAAACTTCCTAAAGCATCGATCATTGGTGAATTGAAAGTGGCCATTGATTGATGCTTTGTGTATTATGTTGCTGGTGCTACAGAAGTTGCTAGATTATATTAAGATTAGATCAGAATCAGATTAGATTGTGCTGTTGTTGATGATTTTCAGCCCACACTGGACCAGTCTACTCAGTCTGCCTTAGTCAAGGTATGTAGTTTTCATCCAAGTCTCTTTTTCTCATCTAAGTCTCTCTTCTTTCTCAGCTGCAGTCAAAAATTATAAATTAATGCTTAATAGAGTGCTGTGCTAACTTTGGTGGTGAACTATGGGGTATCTTGAATAAGGTGGCATCAATTTTAGCGTTTGAACTTTGAACTATCAAACACTTCGGTACCTACATACGTTGGTGCAGAGAGAGAGAGAGAGGATATAAACACTTCTGGTGCACGTGTGCATAGTTCAAGTGATCTTATGCCGATATATTATTAATATAGTAATTAAGACATACATCAAGTAGCTACATGAAGGAGGAGGAGACAATTGCCTCCTCTTGGTAGTTTCCTGTATAGTGGAGTTTCAATTGATCATGTCAACGCAAATGACCAGAATTTTGGCAAGTTGCCTCCTCTTGAAAAAGCTCCTGTCACTACCCCCCACGAAACTCTGCAATTTCACTTGGGAAACAAAATCCTTGGAAAACTCCCCTTAGTAGCTCCGCCCTGGAAAATTTTGGAACGCTTGTTCTTGGAAACACTTGTGCTACCCCTTCTCATCAGCTTCCCCCTTCGTCAACTAGCCGTTATACCCCCTCGAAAAACCTTGGGAAACTTTGTTCTTGGAAACACTCGTTACTACCCCCGGTCGTTCTATTTCCCCTTCCCCCGGTCGTGAACTTTTTTCATGAGCTGGATACCCCCAGAACCCTCTAGATTCTGTGAAGTTTACCTCCTCTTGAATTTAAGTCTGGCTACGCCACTGTTATTTAATATATTGTACATTAATTAGCACCAGTATTCAGGCGTATCGAGTTGTGGTGATGATGGATTTGTGACTTTTGACCTAGATTTTCGGCAGATAGTTTCCTGTGGTGGAGATGGCGTTCTGAAACTCTTTGATGTCAACACTATGACAGAAATCTTCTCAAAGAACGTCAACAACGAGCTCAGGTTAGAAGGCACAGACTCTGTAATTTCACTTGGAAACATTCGATTAATTTCCTCCTTTGCTTTATCTTTTGTTTTGTTCAGAGCTTTGAAATACAGGAAAAAACTAATGCTTGCTGTTCTCATAGCTTCATCCTTGCTAGTTATTAAATACAAGTTACATTTATAACAGACATAGAATAAATGACATACAGTATCTGTTATTTCTTGTTGTCTACAGGTCATGAGAACAATTGCCAAAAACTGTCCTGATTTTAAAACTTTACCCCAGCATGCTGCTTTTTAAACAGTCTTTGTTATTTTCATATTGTTAGTTTGATAGCGCCAGTATTCACCATGATGTGCAGCTGAATGTGTGCACACATGTCAAAAACTTGTTATATAGATGTAAATGTATACATTTTTCTAAGCCAACTGTACAGCCTTGACCCTGCTAATTTTTCAATGAATTAATCAGGTGTGATCCTTCACCACTGTTGCATTGAATGGGTGCCACACTTTTTAAGGTCCCGTGTTAGCCCGAGGTTTAAATCTGTTAAATAAGCCGCTGTCTGTGTGTGAACCGGGGCATCCTCACGTGCAAAGGCTCCTTTATGTACACTATAGCATTGAATGGATGCCACACTTTTGAAGGTCCCCTTGTACGGACCATGTTAGCCCGAGGTTTAAATCTGTTAAATAAGCCACTATCTGTGTGTGAACCAGTGGCGTAACGAAGGGGGGGCAGAGGGGGGCCACCGCCCCCGGGCGCAGCACCTTGGGGGCGCAAAATTAGCTTTCAGTGGTAGTACTGTGCACAGTACTATGACAAGAACGATTAAAAGTCAACAAGAAAATTAAAAGCGGGCGCAGTCATCAACCCTTGCCCCTGGGAGCTGAAACCCCTCGTTACGCCACTGGTGTGAACTGAGGCATCCTCATGTGCAGAGGCACCTTGACGTATTCTATAACCAATTTAGCTAAGTGGGCCAACAGATGGGTTCTATGCTCTCATGTTTACTGTTTTATGGTTCTTTGATTTGAAGCTACAGTTGACACACTGCAAACCCTTTTTCAACATTTGTTTAGAGCCCAAGTGATTTGAAGCTGTCTTTCTGTGAACAGGTGTGCTGCCTGGTGGTGTGATCAACGCGTTGTAACAGGTGGTTGTGATGGTTCGCTGCTTGTCTGGGATTTGGTTCGAGGAAATGTTCTTCAGACGATTGCAGGCGCACATCAAGGTCTCCTTATCTGCTTTATTGTTTTCATAAATAAGGTTTACTTCTAGTCACTTCTATAGCGCCGTTATTATAATGCCCAATACATGATCAGTCATGGTTGCTGCAGTGAAATTGCAATAAAAAGCATAACAGATTATTGTTGAAAGCATGCTAGTTTTAGTATTGTCAAAGAAACAGGCTTCCAGTTTATTAATTTCCGCAGTCCTGAATTTTAAAATTAGAGCTACGGCCCATCTGGTTTGCATCTATCCTAGTTTCCAATCTATTCTTATCTAATCTAGTTGTAATTATAATCTGACGTTTATAAAGCGCCACTTCAAGAAAATACATTGCTGACCCGAACCAGTGAAATCATTGTCGCTAGTGTCACTTCTGTATAATATAATTGAGATTCAATTAATAAATGATTGTCTGGTGGTGAGTAGTAAGTAAAAGGTCGGTTTGGGGCTAAGACCTATAAGCCCCCCCCTCCCCCGATTGGACCCAGGTCCCTGGCCCAATCGGGGCTTATGGGTCTGGCCCAAACCGACCTTTTGCTTAGTACTCGTGGATTGGTGATGTGGATATGACACTGGCATGTGCAGTGAAGATAAAAGCAACATGAACCTGGTTAGCATTCTGATGGGTACTAATACTATACCACACCACTTGGTGCCGGTGCCAACTCAACCCTGCTTCCTTTCAGGATCAGGAAATTGCATCCCAGTGCAAGTTGGAAGGGTAAAATGTGTGCTGTCAGAATTTTGCCTCACCTCTGTCAGACGAGTTTACACAGAAGTTTGAAAGTGTTACCTATGACAAGTTTGCACAGAAGTGTGAAAGTGAATGTTACGAGTTTATACAGAGGTGTGAAAGCAAGTATTTCCTATGATGAGTTTTCACAGCGGTGTGAAGATAAGTATTTCCTATGATGAGTTTACATAGAGGTGTGAAAGTGTTACCTTTATCATTTGACATTTGTACCTGCTCATAAAGGTGTTTGTTGCACTGAAGATCAGAATCCTAAACATCTTTGACCTTGATTCTGAAGATCTTCTATAGTGGCACATTAATTGTCAGTTTTATTACCTTTTATGAAGGCCCTATGCTTTGTTTTGATTTGGTGCCATTAATTATCAGTTTTTTTGTTACCTTTTATGTGTGCTTTATTTTGATCAGGTGCGATTTCTTGTCTTCACGTTGGCTCAGATCAAAAGTTCTGCTCCGGGGGAAATGACAAACTGGTGAAGCTGTGGTCAAAGTGATTGATGATAGTGCAGACGTTGTGGCCAACTTCTTTTCAGAAATTAGTCATTATTTATTAAACAATTTCTAGCATTACTACAGAGCGCAAATGTTCAAATCAAATGTCAAGATGCTTTTGATAAATGGTTTTTGTTTGTGGGTCTTAGAAACAATGTTTTTGCTAGGATTTCCTGTTTTACTGCATTGTCAGTGGTACTAGTTTTATGTTTGATATATTGAGGCCAGAAATATACTCCATTTTAGGCAAATTGGTCTGTGCTGTAACTTGTGGTAAATGCATTTGTGTGTATCATAAGAATAAAATCACATTTCTACAACATCCAGAGATGTGAGATGCAGGTATGGGCAATTGGGCATTATAATATTATGCAGACACTTTATCAGACGCGGAATTGCTGAGACTGTGTCAGGTTCAGTTCTGAGTGAAGATCCAAAGGCCATACAGATGGATGTGTCACTTGGTTGTTATTCTGTTTAGTACCAGTATGTGCTATAATTAAGTGCTCAGTGAAACTTGGTACGGAGAGAGTTTTGGGGGACCAGTCGTCCATATGCACGTTAGTGACCTTCGTCAACTGCACCAAATACTTCATTTACAAGACTGTGCACAATTGCCACCTCAGCTGTTCATTCCAAACTCAGCTACTGTAATTCCCTTTTGTACAACATCGACTCTTCTGCAATAAAACGACTGCAAACTGTCTAGAACGCTCTCGCCCGTGCAAAAACTCCAAAACTCTACCACATAACCCCAGTTCTCAAATCACTTGGTTAAAAATCAGTTAGCAACTGACGAGGACTAGATCGGCTAGCTGTAGACGTTGAATCCATTGTCGCCTGATTTTCAATGCGACATTTCTTCTTAACTGTATGTGCCTAAACCATGAGTCCCAAGCCTGGAAGAAGGAGGAGGGAAACGCTAATGATCTTTATTATCACACAGTGTTGTTAAACTGAAACTAATACTACTACTATAGGCCTCCGCTTACATTATGGTCTAAACAAACGCCATTCGGTTAAAACAATCGCGTGACGTCATGCAACGTACGTAACAGGCAGATAGTAAAGAAGTTCTGATCTGACATCGACTGATTGTTAGACTGTTGGTCTGTTGCACTGTGACTCGTCTGTACCTTATAGACCTATACTTAACAGTTAACAGTACGTTGTTCTTGCCCTTCTGCTGCAGTCTTCGTCAAATCGAAAATCAGAAATTGCGATTAAAACAAAATTATTAAATGAATGAAGTGACGACTAATATAGACCTAAGTATAGGTCTATAAGGTACAGACGAGTCACAATGCAACAGACCAACAGTCTAACAGTCACAGTCTAACAATCAATCAGTCAATGTCGGAGCAGAAGTTCTTTACTATCTGCCTGTTACGTTGCATGACGTCACGCAATTGTTTTAACCGAATGACGTTTGTCATTCGGTTTGAAGCTTTCTACCAGAGTCCCGGAGTCACAGCTATAATCTACGAACTCAAGTCCACGGTTACAAACTGCCTCCAAAGGACGATAGGAATTTTATTCCCAGAATGCTGTATAAGAACATATACTGACAGTATTGTGACGCCCACAATATTAGGCCACGCTGGCTAAGCGCCTCAGAATATGCCGCATAATGCACTATTGCTTGTTGAAGTTGCGGCTGTGTCAACTTGATTTTCTTGAAATAAACGAATATGTGATGATGATAGTACGCAGTCGGTAGTTGAGCGACTGGTTCCGATTTGTGCGATTAGCGGCGACGGTTCCGGGGACAAGGCCTATAGGCTATCATCAAAGGTTCAAAGCACCTAATTTCAAACGGTTGTTCAGAGAATTTTCTATGCCTCTGTGCAGTTCGCGGACAGGCTTTGAACGCAAACGACACCCGTATGGAAAAGCTCGATATCTGTGAGAACGTCATCCGGTGCCGCAACAGTTCACTGCATAGCAACAATTATCGCCACTCGCTGTGACCTGTGACTTGCCCACCATCAGGGGCTTCTATCCCTATACAGGGTGGGCGCAAGTTGAGCCCAGTGAAAAACAGGGGGGAAGTGTTTCTTTTCAATTTTTATCACACTGTCTACAAGTTACAGTCTTCACTCACAGTCCTATGAAAGACTTTTCTTGTATAAATTAGTGTGAACTGGCGACATCGCAGTGCATATTTAACTGTATAACTACTGGGAAAAATGTCCCAGGAGTCTTAGGATTAACCCCAGTAGTTTTAGGATTTGTCCCAGTAGTTTTAGGATTTGCCCCAGATCATGCTCTTCTTTCAATGTTAGTTTCCAATGACATTGAAAGTAATGTAGTAGACTTTGTCCCAGTAGTCCAAGTCCGTTAAAATATGCACTGCGATATCGTCGGATTATAAGTCCCTCGATTTTGTTAACACACTGTACTTAATGTGCTATGGGATCGAGTTCTCGCACTTAATCGCCAGTGGAGGCGCCAGGATTTCAGGTTGGGGGCTAAAGCTCCCAAACCCTTCCTCTTTGTCCTTCCTGTGATTTTGCATTGATTTCCCACTTTGGGGAGGGGCTGAGCCGCAGTTAGGGGGGCTAAGCCCCCCTATAACCCCTGGCGCCGCCACTGTTAATCGCGCGACATCGTCTGCATAGTTGTGACAAAAAGAGGGAAGAGCCCAGCCCAGGAAAGGGGGAAGGAGAGGGATTGAGCCCGGTTGCTTAGGGGGATAGAAGCCACTGCCCACCATCATCCGCCCAAGTCTTTCCACTCCAAACTATACTAGTATCTCCTCTTCAAGAATTGTTACCGAGATCCATCCTGCTGTCCGCCTGTCAGAATATGCGTTTGCAGCTACTATATGCCTCCTCTTCCTATAGGTCTCCTGGCTACTGGATTTGGAATTCCACAAGTGTGTTATAGGCCTACCTCTCTCACAGCCCTAATTCTTTCTGCCTGTAGTAATTGTCTGATAGCTGAACTGTGACAGTGTTGTGCACGAGACCAAAATTCCAAGACCAAGACCGAGACCAAGACCGTGGGGTCCAAGACCAGCAGACCGCGTGGTTCAAGACCAAGACCGAGACCAAGACCGCAGGTCCAAGACCAAGACCGAGACCAAGACCGCGTGGTCCAAGACCAAGACCGAGACCAAGACCGCATCATCCAAGACCAAGATCTAAGCCTCAAGACCATAGACGCAATTCTCATTTGTATACTGTTACATATTTCCATAATTCAGATCAGATGCTTATTATATTTATAGTTATGGCTTTTGTCCCCAAGTCTTCGAGGTCTCATGAAGAGCACACTATAGCTAAAGACACTCTCAGTAGGTGCAGGTGTTGCGGAATAAAAAAAACTTTGCCAGCAGAGAAAAATTCCCCACCAAATAGGGCAAATACCTGGTCTGCATCGTTTACCCGGCTACTGATTTTGCCTCGAGAAACTGCATCAGTGTAAGCCTAACTAGTCACTAAAGCACCAGAAGTCAGGGTTAACTGTGCCTCAACGTTTTCTTGTCGCTTCTGATCTCAGAAGTCCCTGAATAACCGAAAATATCGACAACATTTAACAAATAATCCACTCTAGTTCCCACCAAAGGCCAAACCAAAGGCGCAAGGCCAAGACCAAAGGCGAATGACCGAGACCAGACGCCCAAGACCAAGACCACACCTTTAAGACCAAGACCAAGACCGCACCTTTAAAGACCAAGACCGAGACCAAGACCGGCACACTCGAGACCGAGACCAAGACCAAGACCGCATTTTTTCGGTCTCGAGACGGTCTCGAGACCAAGACCGCGGTCTCGAGACCACATCACTGAACTGTGACTCACTTGAAGGAAGGCCAATATAGTCAAAGTATACATTATCGAGGTTTACCCCACACCCTCAGTAGACCACATACGCAATCATACGCAAGCAGATGCATTTCGGTTACTCCCCCTCCATGCGTACGTAATAAATGGATGGCCCCTATACGGTATACCTCTTACATTGAACTCAGCCACTGTTCGTAGTCTGACGGTGCCAGTCCCAAGTCTGGATGAAGGAGGAGGGCGACGCTAATGATCTTTGTTATCACACACTGTCGTTAAACTATCTGTGGACAACCCCTCTTACACGACGCAGCGCTCGTTATAAGCTGGTGTCCTGCGCTTAGCTTTCAATAAAGTAGCGCTTTACAATTTCGAAGTTACGAATACAATCAGAATTTAGATTTCCCGTGGATTATTCCGGATAGGCTTTTAAACATAAAAACCACAGAAATTAAGTCCTAGAGTAGGCTAATTATGTTTTTAGTATTTTGTGTTTTTTGTTGCAATGGCAAAAAAGAATCGACTCGTTTTATAGGCTTAATTTTAATTTAAAGACATAATTTAATTGATTATATATATGGTCCGTCTACGTCATACCTAAATCCGGGTCTTTTGTTTGAAAAGACAGGTTTCTTGCACCCACAGCTGGGAAGTCTGGGATATAGTCAATTGGAAGAAGTTCGATTACTTATTCTTTCTAATACCGGTTTTTCTCAGAGTTGCCTGTCACTTCTACGCTGAATTCTTGTCGAGATGCGGGGTTTCTTGGTGGAGGGTTCGGTGGTGGAGGAACGATGTCTGGGTCGGCTTTGCTTCTGTTCGATGTTTGCACTGGCTTCCATTCTTCCTTATTTATTGCCGCCTGTAAATGTAACAGTAAAATGTAAGACCTAGGCTATAGCATCACGCTCCGTAAACATTTATGAAGCTGATAGACTATAATTATCATGATGGCATTAAGTTCTCAAGTGTTATATTGGCCTTCACTGTACAATGTACCACATAGGCCTACTTTATATTATTTATAGACCGCATTCCGCCATTCAGTCGTAATTGTAACCTCGAGATTTGAAGATTTCTATTACGATTACGATTGAACGGCGAAATGCTGTCTAGATCGAAGGTAGTGCTTTGAACAGTGGCCAGTATCACACGTAAGAACTTCTGAAACATGTTGAGTCTTGTTCTTGTTAGCACCAACGGAGTCACACTGTAGGCAGCGTGACTCGTGTTAACCTGTATCGTATCAGTGGACAGTAGTTGATGATAGTACACAGTTTCGGTCTGGCGGTGGTGGTGGTGGTAGCAGTAGTAAAACTTCGTAGAGGCCTGTGAAGACCGAAGCTTTACTATCATCAACCACCACCACCGTGCACCACTAATTCCACTATAACTACTGCCACTACAACTAGGCCTATTATTAGCCTCCTACTACCACCACCACTACTAATACTACTACCTCTACTAGGCCTACTACTACCTCGTACGTCCTATAGGCTTATACTAAGTACTGCATGTTAGGCATATATTGCATTTTTATTATTCATAATTGGCCTGAAACAATTTAATTTGACTAACCGCCAAATAGATAAGGCTCGATATGATGAGGCACAGTCCACCGAGAATGGTCGGCAGGAGAAAGCAACTCGGAACACTAACACTAGAAGAAGAAAAAAACAATCAGAACAACAATTCAAACAGATCGTGAGGCAGGTAATATCAAAAAGAAAGGGCTGTGTATACAAACAGGAAGAGAATAATAGTGCACAGCCACAGACCAGCCTTAGGCTGATTGGAAGTGATCTAATAGGTTAGTTTCTGGTTAACGACACTGTGTCATAAAGATGATTAGCGTCGCCCTCCTCCTTTACCACGCTTCGGACTGGCTCTACCAGCAGCTGAGTTTTATTCGCTAGGTTGCAGAGGCGTAGCCTAGTCTACGTCTCATTTTATGGTGTCACGACAATAATTCGTCTACAGACATTTCGTCTACCGACATTTCGTCTACAAAGTTATTTGATATTGTCACTTTAAAATGGAAGCTGGATTGATGAAAAAACTGTTTCCATAAATGGCAGTGGGATTGATGTAAACATTCCTGTGTTGAACTTGAAATAGAAGCTAGATTGATCGGAATAATTTTGAAGTGATGACATAGGTCGACATTAGGGATTATTGATTAGGGAGTAGAGATTAGATTTAATTCTATTGAAGGAAAGATGTGGCAGGTCTATATGTAGATCGCCATTGGACATTAGATGCCAGTAGGCCACGCCCACAGCGATCCAACCGTGTGCTATGATATACTGACCACTGACACTAACACGTCGCATTCGGTATAGAGGCATACGGACTGTTAGGCTAGACTATAGCATGTATAATAATAAGTAACAATAAAGTATATTAAGTAACAGCACGTTACATCTTGATACTGTTACAGACCGAGTCATGTAAATTTTTAGGTGTGTATCTGGACCAGCACCTCACTTGGAAAGAACACATTATGCAAATATCTAAGAAATTAGCCAAGAAATTAGCCAAGAAATTAGCCAAGCCGCACGGGCAAGAGGCTCTCTCCGCCAACCGTTATCCCGCAGAGGTTCCCGCTGAGCAGCAATCGCACCTAGACATCGCGGCGCTTGTATCAATTAGTGACCAGACTGACCGGCCTCCCGTCAGTCTACCGCGACTCCAGCCCGAGATTAGCATCATGACATCTGCGACGGCCACTGAAGCTTGGCGCGCCTCCCCCGCCGTCGTGCCGAAACCTCCGAATCGCTATACTGGGTTCTGGCAAGCCGTGATGAAAGATCGGGCCTGCAGATGCCAGAGAGAAAAGTCTCGATTACAAAGGACGATCTGTTTCGCCGATCAGTCCACCCCGCCTTCCTCTCCTCGCTACACACCAGGCCCAGGCGAAGACGATAGAGAAACCTGTGATCCCCGTCCGCCTCAGTGCGTACACGAGGTCGTTTCCCCACCCTCAGCTTCTGAGGAGAAGCCCCGATCGCCTTCGCCGCAGACGAAGACTCCTCCACGCCGACAGCTGCTGGGTCAGATAACAGCCGGATCATGCCCGGATGGCCTTCTTCCCCATCCAAAGTGCCAGCGGTCATCAGGGCGAACAGGAATTCACTAATTACCCGCGGAGGTCTAGCAGCCAAGTGTCGACGCTTGATTGTACCTCGACCGACCACTGGCGACCAGAGACATCTACGGAGAGGACGAAGCCACCGCACCACCTCCCGCCCATGGAACCACCGGAGTCACAGGTGATACGCTACCCGTCGACACGATGTCGCTACCCTCACTCGCAGCTCCTCAGCCTTCGCTGCCGCCCAAGACCCTCCACGCCGACACCTGCGTAAACGGAAGGCTGGGCGAATGGTCAGAGCAGGCGTGCTGTGATTCACCCGAGTCGACGGTCGACATTTACTGATTCCAGATGTGCCATTCAGTAACTGTCGAAGATCATACAAGAGACTTTGCAAGTTGCTGTGAACCTATCGAACGCTTTATTCGAGAGACTTTTACGTAGTTTTCAGCGCCTATAGTAGATACATTTACATTTGGCCAGTACGAACCTATTCTTCAAGAGTCAAGACACTATCATTTACTGCGATAGATTTAACTAGATTTAACTAACCGTTCGAAAGGGAAAGATGTGATGACATAGGTCGACATTAGGGATTATTGATTAGGGAGTAGAGATTAGATTTAATTCTATTGAAGGAAAGATGTGGCAGGTCTATGTAGATCGCCATTGGACATTAGATGCCAGTAGGCCACGCCCACAGCGATCCAACCGTATGCTATGATATACTGACCACTGACACTAACACGTCGCATTCGGTATAGAGGCATACGGACTGTTAGGCTAGACTATAGCATGTATAATAATAAGTAACAATAAAGTATATTAAGTAACAGCACGTTACATCTTGATACTGTTACAATATAGGCCTAGGCCAATTCTCAGGAATCCAGCTTCTAATTACTGAAAAAAATTATTTTCATCAATCCAGCTTCTATTGAATGGAAACTTAATTTCATCCGTGCATCCAGCTTGGTATCCAGTTTCTGTTTACGGGGAAAATTATTCCGATCAATCTAGCTTCTATTTCAAGTTCAACACAGGAATGTTTACATCAATCCCACTGCCATTTATGGAAACAGTTTTTCATCAATCCAGCTTCCATTTTAAAGTGACAATATCAAATAACTTTGTAGACGAAATGTCGGTAGACGAAATGTCTGTAGACGAATTATTGTCGTGACACCATAAAATAGAAGCTAGATTGATCGGAATAATTTTCCCCGTAAACAGAAACTGGATACCAAGCTGGATGCACGGATGAAATTAAGTTTCCATTCAATAGAAGCTGGATTGATGAAAATAATTTTTTTCAGTAATTAGAAGCTGGATTCCTGAGAATTGGCCTAGGCCTATATAGCACGTTTTAGAAAAACTATAAGAAAGCGGTCTCTGTTGATTAGCGGTAATGGATACAGATAGGCCTACACTTGTAGACGAAATGTCGGTAGGCCTAGACTGGAGACGAAGTGTCGACTGTGTCGTAGACGAAAAGTACAGTAGACGAGTTTCGCGGAACCCTCATTAATGTAGCATACCTTTCACAACTACGAATCGATGACCGTTGAATTATTAGGGTCTAATAATTAATTAGTATGAAAATATGATAAGAGACAGAAGGAAAACGAAAACTTCAATTGTCGTCACTTACATGATCATTATGACGGTTCTGACGTAGTAGTTTTTCAATGGACGGATGTTCTTCACAATAACCGTTAAACGGGTTTGAAAGCTAGTAAACAAAAATTATAGATTTATACGACGTCATACAGAGAATTCGGCCATAAATGTAAAAATATAGAGGTACATTTTTATCCATCTAGTTTAACTTGCGGAAATCTTGCTTGCTTGCTTGCTTGCTTGTAATCTTGAATATATGTTTGAGCCACAGGCTAAAAAGTCAAATCTTGCGACGACTCATTCGATTACTTACAATCATTCAATCGTCCTGAAACTTGGCAGATAGACTCGCCCTCGCAGACACTTCATTCTATAAAAATTTCAGCTCCCCAAAAAGGCAAGCTTATAGAATCGGGGACTCAACTTTTCGAATCGGGGAATCCCTTTTCCGATACGCAGCGTTGCCATTGGCCAGCGTTGCCATTGGCCGCAACATAAACGGGCGCGCTGCCTCATTAAACGCAAGCTATGTCGTAAAATGAACGCGGACTATATATTTGTAGAGGTAACTGCTTCATAAGACCCATTATAGGATACTAGATGGATATAGTAAAAACTTTGTTTTTACGGGCTGTATTTTATTATTATCCATCTAGTTTAACTTACGGAAATCTTGCTTGCTTGCTTGAATGTTTGAGCCACAGGCTAAAAAGTCAAATCTTGCGACGACTAATTCGATCACTTACAATCATTCAATCGTCATGAAACTTGGCAGATAGACTCGCCCTCGCAGACACTTCATTCTATAAAAATTTCAGCCTCCCAAAAAAGGCTAGCTTATAGAATCGAAGACTCAACTTTTCGAATTGGGGAATCCCCTTTTCCCATACGCAGCGTTGTCATTGGCCAGCGTTGTCATTGGCCGCAACAAAAACGGGCGCGCTGCCTCATTAAACGCACGCTATGTCGTAAAATGAACGCGTACTATATATTTGTAGAGGTAACTGCTTCATAAGACCCATTATAGGATACTAGATGGATATAGTAAAAACTTTGTTTTTACGGGCTGTATTTTATTATCCATCTACTTTAACTTACGGAAATCTTGCTTGAGCCACAGGCTAAAAAGTCAAATCTTGCGACGACTAATTCGATCACTTACAATCATTCAATCGTCATGAAACTTGGCAGATAGACTCGCCCTCGCAGACACTTCATTCTATAAAAATTTCAGCTCCCCAAAAAAGGCAAGCTTATAGAATCGGGGACTCAACTTTTCGATTCGGGGACTCAACTTTTCCGATACGCAGCGTTGCCATTGGCCGCAACAAAAACGGGCGCGCTGCCTGATTAAGCGCACACTATGACGTAAAATGAACGCGGACTATATATTTGTAGAGGTAACTGCTTCATAAGACGCATTATAGGATAGTAGATGGATATAGTAAAAACTTTGTTTTTACGGGCTGTATTTTATTATACACGTTTTTATATAGCGACAGCATGGCCTCTACAGACTTCGCTCAATTTTCAATGAATTGATCGGGTGAGTTCATATATAAGCTTATATCCGTCTGCGCGCCTATACATAGCCTAGGCCTACATCTGCCGACTGCCAACATTTCCATGGGCATTATATATAGATAGGACCCATATGCGGGTCCCAGTCTCCCAGATGGAAATACGCATCCTATATGGTCTCCATGTGGGCATGCTGGCAGGAAACAATGCCACTAACGTATGAACTTAGGAAGAAGCCCATAGGCGTAACTTTCTATTGTGACGGTGGTGTCCGGTCACCACCACTTTTAAAAGTGGTGGTGATAGTCACCACCACTTTTTGGTCCTGCAGTTAAATATATTTTTTAATATTAAAGCATTTGGCTGTCTAGGGCTCTAGGCTATTCATGCATACTTAACATCGCAATGGCAGCAATGCTAATAGAGGCCTACACAGTGCGTCCACAGTCCACACTACCTTACTTATATATGTTTGGTTTCATAATTTGGTGATGTCATCAGTTTTGTTTCTATAAAAGGTCAAATTATCAAATTCATTTGGAAAAATGGATCGATTCATTGCAAAGAGACCGCGACAGGTTATAATTGTGCATGCAATGTATCATGTTTCCGTGGAACTGTATATAAGCTCTAACTGCAGCCTATGTTAATTTAGCGGGTAAAACCGTACTTTAGGCTGGTAAATTATTTTATATTGTCAATTTGAAATAGAAGCTCGACCGATGAAAATAATTATTGACCTAGGCCTAGATGGAAGTTGAATTGGTGAAACGAATTCTTTGTTTAAATAGAAGTTTGATTGATGGAAATAATTGTTTCCGTAAATAGAAGCTGAATTGATTAAGCAAAGTCTTTGCTTCAATAGAAGCTGGATCGATGAAGTTTTTTGCTTAAATAGAAGTGGGATTGACAAAAATAATTCTTGCTTAAAGAGAAGTTGGATTGATTAAAACATTATTGGTCAAATGAACGTTAAATTGATGACAATGATTCTTGCTTAAGTATAGTTCGATTTATGAAATTCTATGAAGAAACAGAAGTTCGATTGATGAAATTTGTTTCTCCTAAATGGAAGCTGGATTGATGACAATTATCATGGGCATTGGTAGACCGCTTACTTACCAGCGTCAATAATAATTTACCAACCTAAACTACGGAATAACCATTTAACGTTGACAATGACTATAATTGGTACCATAACGTCGATTATTGGTAATGCAGTAGAACGATATTCATTTAAAAGCCACCGTAGCAGCCGGACAATGCGTAGCGTGTCTCTGAGGCTTTGACACCGCTAGTCTATTGTCTCCTTCGCAACTGGACTTGGAATACCATCTGGACAACCCTCTGACTTAACGCAGCGCTTGTGAATAAGCTGGTGTCCTGCACTTAGGTAGCTTTCCAGTAGTAGGCCTACGTCAAAAATTAGGAGGGGATTGGTCACCACCACTTTCTGGGGCAAAGTTACGCCCTTGAAGAAGCCCCACAACCACGAACGTTGCTACAGAGGCGTTTATAGGGTATATGCTTACCCTAACGTTGCACCGTATAAATTTACGCATACAGTTGCAGTAGGGTTGCCACCCGTCCCGACTTTGTCGGGACAGTCCCGATTTCGAGGGAAATGTCCCGTGTCCCGACTTGACCTAGTCGGGACAGCGAAATGTCCCGACTTTCAGATGTGTGACCAAACTAACAAAATGTTTGTGACCAGGGCTTTTTTAGCGTGCAGTTCTACACAAAATGTGCAGTCGGAAATCAATTTGTGCAATTGCAAAAGCAATTTTGTGCGGTGAAAAATTGAAAAATTGAGGAAAAGTGTCGTTACTACCCCCGGTCGTCGTCAACTTTTTTCCGTCACTTCCCCGGTCGTCAACTTTTTCCGTCACTTCCCCCGGTCGTCAACTTTTTCCGTCACTACCCCTCCCCGGTCGTCAACTTTTTTTTGTTATGCAGTTCTAAAAATTCCTTTAAAAAGCCCTGTTCGTGAGCATCGACGTCGATGATTACGAGAAAGTTAAAGTTGCGTCCCGACTTCCTAGTTCGAAAAGGCGGCAACCCTAAGTTGCAGCAATAGGCCTTCGAGAATCGAGACTCTTGATCTCACCTAACCTAGAGTTGATGCCTTTGCAAAGAAGTTTTATTGTGAGAATGTTATAATTATCACGTAGGCTTATATGACTTTGCTGTGCATATTTTAACGGATTTGGAATACTGGGACAAAGTCTGCAACACTACTTTCAGGCTTTCAGTGCTATTGGAAACTAACATTGAAAGTAGAGAATTACATGGGGCAAGTCAGCAAAACTATAGTGGGGCAAATCCTAAAACTACTGGGACAAATTTGTCCCAGTAGGTAGGCTATACAGTTAAAATATGCACGGTAACTTTGCATAAATGTTTCTATTATTTCTTTCTTCTGTAGCTACTGTGCGTTTGCTGGTAGGCTAGTAAAATAAAAAATATTCTTACTTACTTTCGTACTTACAATTATGATCTTGTAATGCTAGACCCTCAAACCCCGTCACTATCCCGAGTTCTGGACAGGATAATAAATTATTATCTCGCACGCTCAAGACCGACGTACAAACAAAAAGCAAATATTAAAATTAAGCTCTACTGAGACACCTTTACAATGGTTGTCTCTGATGCTTTAAATTCATAAAGTTCAGTAAAAGAATTAATTAAGACATTCTTAGTCTACCTGCCAGACAGTTCAAAAGCAACCACGACTAGGCCTATGTAGGCTAATAGTTGAGTGAGACTGACCTTCGTGGTAATGTTCGTTTTCCATTCGATCGAGTTCCTCTCGGCCATTCCATTAGAAATACGACAAACGATCCAGGTCTGGAAAACGATTGAGTTAAGGGAGACAAACCACTGCTCAGCAGCTGCTGTGCTCTAACGACTTACAGAGGCTCATGCATTTCCATATTAAATGTGCGACAGTCATCCAGGCTCTGTCTGTCTCTGTCTGTCTCTCTGTCTCTGTCTGTCTCTGTGCCTCTCTCTGTCTCTGATAATCTCTCTGTCTGTGTCTGTCGACAGACAGACAGCATGTCTCTGTCTCTGTCTCTCTCTCTGTCTCTGTCTCTGTCTCTGTCTCTGTCTCTGTCTCTGTCTCTGTCTCTGTCTCTGTCTCTGTCTCTGTCTCTGTCTCTGTCTCTGTCTCTGTCTCTGTCTCTCTCTCTCTCTCTCTCTCTCTCTCTCTCTCTCTCTCTCTCTCTCTCTCTCTCTCTCTCTCTCTCTGTCTCTCTCTGTGCCTCTCTCTGTATCTGGTAATATCGATAGTGCACGGCACTGCATCCTAGGCCTATAGGCCTAATTTTATTAGAAAAGATTACACCATAGACTAGGTTTAGACTGGATTAGATTAGATGCATTTCATATTAGATATAGAGGTCTATGATATATAGACTACTATAATATATATATATGTGTTGTGATTTATAGAAGAGATTTATATATATAGTAAGGATACATAGCGGCAGCTGCGTATTGCCAGTACTCAAACATTCCGGCAACGCCGAGAATTCCACCGAAGAACAAAACTGAAAGAGAAAGCACATCAAATGTGTAATGTAATGCAAATATGTAATGCAAAGTAATGCAAATCAGATGCGTAATAGGCCCTACATGAAGCTCATGAGTCATAGACTTCTGTTATTTATATATCGACAGTTTGCACCAATGCGGTACAATTAGCCGTCACGCTCCAGGGGATGCTTAGAAAAGTGTGACAGTTTGTGACAGGGGAGGGGGTCAGGCCATGTGTGACGTCACACATTTATTTATTTTTATTTTATTTATAATTTATTTTTTATTTTTTAGTAGAATTTCATAGCTTTAAAAATAATTTTCAAAAATTTTCTGAAACATTTTAATTAGTTTTATGTCAAAATAGCATGAAATGCATATCTCCTGAATGTGTTTTTCACGATTCCTCTCGCTAGGAGCGCTAGTAATAATGCTGTTGCGAAGCCTTGTTTATGTATTAGCCTTGCTTTCGGAAGTATTATTATTTCTATGTTGAAAGTGTGACGTACTTTAGGGGGGGTCCGAGTTTTGTGACAGTTTGTGACAGGGGGAGGGGGGGGGTAAAAATGGTCAAAAATAGCGTGACGTACTTTATGGACGGCCCCCAATGCGGTATAATTAGGCCTATGCTTAGAAACGTTCTTAACTTCCTTATAATTTTGTTCCTGAGTAGACAGTCTTAAAGGGGCGCTATAGTCTATAAAATTACTGTAATGATATATTTACATTAGATTAGATTTAATATTATAACTATTTATTATGATTAGTTGCTTACTTTCTATAGTAATTATATTGGATTAGAATAGATGTATGATTATATAATTATATGATTATCTGTAGTGTTCAATTCCATGTTATTAGATTAGATCGATTAGATTTAAACTAAGGCTGCATTTCGATTAATTTTTTTAATCGCGATTAATCGCACGATTAAAAAAATTAACGCAAAAATTAACGCGATTAATCAGAAAATTATTGAATTTTTATGTTTATTTTTAAGGGTCTAGAATTCAAATAATTCAATCAAAATTCTAAAACAAGTGTCTCAATCTTTAACTGTAGCAGTCTGGGATGCTCGCTTTTTAGTGAAAATAGTCCCGTATAGACAGAAAACAAGTTCGGAAGGAACACTTGTGGCCGCAGAAGCTAGATATTTCCTTGCTACAGAAGCTAGGACTTTGTGGGATAGGCCTATAGCATGCTCCTTCCACCACTGCAGTGGACAAGCATTCACGTCATTCTTCAGCGCATCTTTGTGGCGAAGAAGTGCATCTGAATTTGATTTTGCCCGAGAAATCAACGGTTTATTATTATCATCATCATGAAAATTCACCGTCCTTCGATTTTCCGAGCCACATGTAAGAACTAAGAAGGCATGTGGAAAGACCACTGGCTTCCGGTGGTATAGAAATCCTCGGTTGCAGTAGGCCTATCGACCACTACTCTTAAAATCTAAATTGTTCATCCATAACTGTTTTGCGTATTTTCTTTAATGTTCGACACAGATCAACCTTATTTTCTTTTAAATCGACGCGTGTCTTTGATGTCAACAAACGAATGAAGAGAACATGCACCGGAGTACCGAATGTAGGGCCTACGCATGTAGGAGAGAAAGAGAGCAGTGCTGAATAACTCAACAGAATTGGACGATAATTGATAACGGATTATTTGAGAAATATTGATTGTAAGAACTTACATTTGTTATTAGACTTTTCTATTTGAGACTTTTTATGAAGAGATTTTTAACGCGTTAATTTTGCGTTAAAATAATTAATCGCAAAATTTTTTAACGCGTTAATCGCGGGCGTTAACTGCGATTAACGCGCAGCCCTAAATTTTTTTAAACCAATGAACAAAAATTGTCAGCCTACAGCAGCGCTGCTGCAGACGTTTCACCCTAAGATCATAATTGACAGCTTCACAGGCTTGCCACCCCAAATTCACCCTGCCAGCATGCGTACATGGAGCCCATATGGGGACTATATTCCTATATGGGACCCATATAGGCTAGAGAGAGCCCATATGGGCTTCAAATAATGCCCATGGAAATGCTGGCAGCGGTAGGTCTATAGGCTAAGGTGTTAGGTTATATTAAGAGCAACCGTTCATCCGCAAGATAACTGTAAAAATCATCAATATCGAATAATAATAGTAGGTCTACTTACTGATGGAGCTAATGACGGCCTGTTCATTTGCCCATAATCCCAGCTCCATCGTACCAGCATCACCCTGTTTCTTTTGGACCGGCGGCGCTGGCACACTCTTCGGCGATGGCGCAGTCCTCGTCTCTCCCGTTGCCATATCGTATCTATCGAGAAAGTCTTCTACGTTTCTCAAAATTTCTCCAGAAACTGGCGTACGCGGTATCGAACTGATAACTCAATCGCTAACGAAGTATCTAATCGCCAATAGCTGACTAACGATCATTAATAATTATTAAACTCCGGTAATGGTAGCTAATCTTCACTAGCGAACTGAAGAATTAATATTCAGTCAAATGAGTTGAGCTGGTCTGACTATCAACTGAAGCCGAATGCCAATAACAACCATTGAAGTAGATACGACATTCAACATACTTATACACCCACGCTGACCTCAGATGCCGGGAAAACCAGTGAAGCACAATAATTTATTTGGCTGCGCAAAGGTGAACTAAGGCTATTGGCTGCAGGTCTCTCCACATTCGGCTCTTATGCAGTATGGGCCACAGATCACTGCCTTTGTATTGTCATACGAGCCATATTTACACAGAAGATTCTTCTCATTCGGTGAGTAATCAATGGAAAAACCAATACATTAGACTAAAAGTTATAGGCCTATAGCTATGACTTAGGCCCTAATGTGCTTTAACTCGTACGGACAGACGGACAGACAGACAGACAGACGGACAGACAGACAGACGGACGGACGGACAGACAGACGGACGAACGGACGAATTAATTATCAATTTATCATGCAGGCCTAAACGTGTCTTTCAGCTTCCTATAACCAGATTTAAACGAATTATTTTAGTTCCGTCGCCTTTTTAGTTTCATTCCTTCCCCACCCCCTTTTCTTCCACTTCCTTCACCCATCTCCTTCGATCCTTCTCTCATCCAACTCTGAGTCCTTTATCTTTTTTTTCGAGCGCTAATAATAGAATAGTTGTCTTAATGCTTCAATCGGTGGTCGCTTCGAAACATGACGCATTTGTGACGTACTTTATGTAAGGCGCCACATAAATGTAAACATTTAATTTGTCTGTAGCGAAAGTAGGCTATCGTAATCGTAAACTCCACATATCAAGAGCGCTACCAGAAAGCCAAGTACAGGGCACCAGCTTATTCACGAGCGCTGAACATGCCGTGGACTTGCTCATTTTCAATGAATCTATCGGGTTAGATCCTTCATCAACGCCGCATATATGTTAATGAGTGCCATATAGGCTACCATTTACATGTAACTTGATTTAAGGTACATCGTAACGCTCCGGATATCCGCAAAAACTACTCAGGAGCCATTCCTCCCTCTGTTCGCAGTTAGCATTTCCCGAAACTATAGGTAGCTACGCACTGACGCACAGGTAGGCCTACAAGGCTTGCAGGCCTTTATAGGCTATGCTTCTAGCGAACTGCGTTAATAGCAGGTATTCATCTAAGGCAGTGCACTGTATATGGGCCGTTGCATCTACAGTGCTGACTGAGAAGTTTGTGTTGTGTACTGAATAAACATAAGTACACAATTTAGATGAGGACATCCGCGTTGTGCACAAGCTTTCCCCTTGTCTATATTTGCATGAACCCCTCCTCGATCTCGTCTTTGCGGACGCCTGTAATGGACGAGCCATAGCAGTTCACAGAATTTAATGTGAGTACGGTGGAAATGCATTAATGTTTAACGACTTCCCAACACCAATGTCAAATAATGCAACTGTAGGCCTACACGTTTTTTTGTTTCATCTCAAACTTTTTCCGTATGGAATAAAAATTTGAACTTTTAGGTAGCTGTAGGGGTTCATTTACACACGTTTTGAGGTAAAATGTGAGATGATATTCACACCGTTCAAAAGTTATACCCAATATACCCGAGGCAAAAAGAGGTGGATACCCCCTAGATTTTTTGCACTATATCTTATCCGTCATTTAATATTAAGAGACACAAATTATACCATTCTATAGAGGAATGTGGGGCTACATTTCTATGGTCACTGAGTTGACCTGAGACAACCAAGTGCTCAAAATAAATAATAAATTTGCGTAATATGCGTGAAAAATGGCTGAATGGAAGCACTCCCCCTTAGTTTTTGTCTGTAGCGTATTTATTTGTCTTCCCTGAAGAGAAACAAAGATACCATTCTTTAGAGGGACTGTAGGGCTTCATTTGCATACCAACATCTTTGTCTTTTAAATACCGGAAGTGATCAAAATAAATAATAATACGCGTAATCTGTGTGAAAACTGGCTGAATACAGCATTACAACGTAAACCGATATAGATGTATGGATATATATGTATGGATGTACATTTATACTATATAAACATGTGTAGGGATGATTGTGTGTATTTTTATACATAGATTAGTTTCAAAACACACATAATCTTATATTTGTTTATCCAAAAAGTACAAAATGTACGCAATAATATACAATATTGCTAATTTGGGTTCCGTTGTTAAAAGTGATGTAATTTCGAGGTGCATTCACATAATGTACAACTAAATATACCATTCTGTGCAGAAATGAATGCTGAATCCATTGCTATATTACAAGTTGGATATGTAAAACCAAACACAAAATCCTGGGGCAACCACCTCCCGGTACCAGTGTTACAAAAAAGCTGGCCTGCGCTAGGGTTAAGACATACATGTACCAACTCCACGGTCAGTGGCGGCGCCAGAGGGGATTAGGGGCTTAGCCCCTCTGCACCCCTAACTGCGGCTCAGCCCCCAAAAACTGGGAAATCACTGCAAATCACAGGAAGGAGGGGCCAAAACGGTATTCTTGGAAAATTAGCCCCCAACCTGAAATCCTGCCGCCTCCACTGGCAATGTCAAACAATGTAACTGTACACGTTTTTCCGTTCACAGCAAACCGTATACGGCCTCAACCCTACTCAGTTTTCAATGAATTGATCGGTTGATATCTGAACCACTGCTGCCCGTGTTAGCCCAAGTCTCCAAGATTTAAATCTATGAAAAATCCACCATCGGGAGGCGAACTGCATACGCAGGCACAGAGGTAAGAATATGGCAGGCCTAATATTCTCATACGGGCCTATCTGTATGAGCAGCCATACATATGGGCCTATTGTAACACTGGGCCAATGTGTCATATTCTCACCATATCTTCAGCCAGTGTTTCAGTTGTCAACAGAGCTGGGGTTAAAAGTGTTAATAGATTACCAAAGTAGGCCTATACATGAACGCAGATCAAAATAGAATGTTATTAATATTCTGCACACGAAACAACTGCACGACTCATGAGATTCATTCATTCATTCATTACTTGAATTTGTATAGCGCCTCTTCAAGGGAACTACTCAGAGGCGCTCCCATACCCAAGCGCTAACCAAATAGGATCCAGTTTTAAGTTGAGAGAGGAAAGACTGAGAAGGGGTTCTAGGAAGGGAGCGGAGTGTCAGAGGCAGGCCATTCCAGGTCGAGGGGCCAATCACAGAGAAGGCACGGCTCTGCAGGTGGAGGTTAGCAAAAGGGACAGAGAGAAGACCCTGTTCAGCTGAACGGAGGGAGCGCGAGCCTCGAGCACTAAGGGTGGGGCTAATAGATATTATAGTCTTCTGACTGAACGTTACTTAGACAGTATGGGAATTGTAAAAAAATAATGGGGGGAGGGGGTGGTTAGACGTTGATTTATGTGCAGTTTGAGTGTGAAATGTAGACTTTATTATGGGATCCAAGGACTGGGGGAGGGTTGAACCCTCCCACCCCCGACAATTCTCACCCTTTTATTTAGCTGAAGAGCTGGGGGAAGAGCTGGGGCTGGACCCCAACTCCTTCCCGACACCTACAACACTGTCTGCAGCGTTTGACTTTCCTACTGCTGTTGCTGCTAGGGTCGTTTACATCTACTCTACCTTACTTTTTCTCTCGGACTAATCTCACGTTCGTGTATCTCTTCAATGGTTCTTCTGTAATTCCAGTAACAAGAGAGAAGACGAGCAGAACAGATCCACTGAGCTACAGCCCTGAGAGGCAGCCACTGACATTAAGTGTACAAGTGTTGGCGACTTCATTTTCTTAGCCTCGTCATTTGAGAGCGTGTGGCCAGTCCTCTACATTACCGTCGGATCTTCCCACCGACACGTGTACTCATTATAGCTCAAATGGCTCGAGGGTGGAAAAATCTCAAGATAAATTTCGGATTTGAACACTCCCCTCCTATCGGTTGACAGTCCAGCACGCTAATGACTATATATATATATAGACTATTGCGCATTCCAGTAAACAAGCACACACCTTTAAACTTCAGTTATGTTTGGTTCTATCTAGCATGGATGAATGACTTAGAACGCACCATGCATGACGGCCCTTAGTGCACGTAGCACTCTAACACAGCGACTTACACTCGAGTAGAGTTCAATATTTTTAAGCTACTTAAGTAAGCAGTCATTTTAAAGCTTCTTACGTAAGCAGTCATTTTTAAAGCTTTACCCAAACAGTCATTTTTAACACTTTACGTATGCAGTCATTTTTAATGCAAGTCCAAACGTATGTTTACGGTGGTTACGGCGATAGTGGATGTAGTTAGCGCACTGGACTGTCAACCTAGAGGTTGGGGTTCAAATCCCCGACAGGGCATAAATTTGGTTCGAGATTTCTGCTCCACCTGTGCCCCCTAGCCAACTCAGCTATAATGAGTACACTGACCGCACAATGTCGGTGGAAGGATGAGAAATCGGGGAGAGGACTGGCCACCAGCCCTCATAAGCCGAGGCTAAGAAACTGATGTCGCTAACACTTCATACCCATGCATGGCTGCCTCCAACAGGGACTGCTCTTCTTCTACGGCAGGCATTTCAACCCACCTGAAGATATTTTTCGCTGTCAAGTGTGTATTTGCCATCAATCAAATAACAACAGTGCTCAGTGAGCCATACATCTGCAATAAATAGTTTTCGAGAAACGGTAGGCCTACATGTACTGCCTTAGGCCTTCTTCCGGATTGCTTGTCAGGCGAGAATTATAGTCGGTGACTCGGCGCTCCTACCTATAGCTCGAATTGTGACCACGTGCGGTTCGCAGAAATTTTATGTGAGGACTTTGATTGAGTAGGCATAAAACATAAAAAACTGCCAGGTCTTAACTTCAGGTCGAAAAACTTAAGCCTCATCAGTTTCCACTTGCTCACCCACCAAATAATAATTGACAATAATAATAATAATAATAATAATAATAATAATAATAATAATAATAACAATAATATTCTACATAATAATAATAATAAAAATACAAGAAAGACCTAGGTCCTAAACACACACGCCTTCTTACCGCTGGCACTGAAAACTCTAGGTGCCATTAACTCTAAATGCCTCGTATTATAGGCTATCGCAGATATGGACCGTCGCCATTAATGACCCAGCGCATGTTCTGCACGAACTGTTACCTCTCATAAAACTGACTAGCTAATGCCATGCAACCCCGCGCACACAATAGACTAATCCCAGCAGCAGATACCTTATAAATTATAATCAGGATGATTCATTCACGATGTCTTAAAACTTTCATGTACACCAACATGCGGTTAGCAGTTGGTTGAATAAAGGACATACTTACTTACTTACTTTACCATACGCAGACGACTGACGAAGTGAGACGACGTAGGCCTACTTCCTCTTTCAAAGACCTTCGGTCTAAGAATAGGTGTTTCGGAGTTTCGGTTTTTCACACGTGTAGGAGTACTCGCCCATGACCGCATAAACCCCCCCCCCAGCTGACAGCCTAAAAACATTTATTGTTAGGATGCTGTATACTTTTTAACAGTGTTTATTAGATGTCTGTACACCAAAGTGTGATTAGCAATTGGTTAGGGGCCGTTCACATATTATATAACGCTCAAGGGGTCCTGTTTTGTTAGCGTTATAGGTTTATGGTGGGTGGGGTTCTTCAAGCAATCGTTATATAACACACTAACTTTTTCAGCTTATTGTATTGGCTTGTTTGTCTGACCATTGGACTTTCAATGCCATAAAATTTGTAATAAAATTAATGCTCCATAGATTCCACAAGCAATGTTTTAGTTTGCTTACTCACTCAGTGCTTTGCATAATATGGGATGTGGCTAGCTGGTAGGTAGCAGCGCTTTTCAAACTATTCGAGGGTGGCCATATTGTTCATTTAGGACGCATTCTCAATCAAGAAATCAATAAATTTCTTTAATATTCAAAGTATCACACTGACAGGTCGCAACTTGTGACAAGCCATAAGGTAACAAAATTGTCTTTAATAGCTCTGAGAGTTAGCCATGAATTAATTGGTTATTATACCATTGACTCAGTTCTGACAGCTACAGAGTTGAAAATAAGATAATTAGTTAGCTTTATTAATGCATCTTGCATTTCTAGTATTAAACGATTAATTTTCTAATTTGCATTAGCCTAGTTGTGTGGCTTATTTAATACAGTAGGCCTACAAACTTTTGCTGCATAATCCAGTCACTATTAAAGTGCTATTAACTAACATTGTATTGTTATAAATCCTCGACAATATCAACTTGACAGCATGATAATAATAATAATGAAAGTTTCCGGATGTGTAATACAATAAGGTCCACTGTATGTCTTTGAATGTGCTTATAGACTGGGGGGATAGGGGGTAGGAAGCATATCTGTTATATAATATAGGGGTGGGGGTTACAGCTGCTGTTATGTAACGTTATTAGGGGTGGGGGGTAGGCAAAAAAATGGTAGCATTTTAATTATTATTACCAGTGTGAACGGCCCCTTATCAAACAGTGCATATACACGAGCACCACCTCTCCAACTGAAATCCACTGCTGTGTTGAAAACAGCAGATCGACTCCGTGACTTTCTGTTGCCATAGAAACGACACTAACAAGCCATAGAAAAATTGTGTGGCTCTCTGTTGCCATAGAAAAATTGTGTGGCTCTCTGTTGCCATAGAAACCCCACTAACAAGCCATAGATAACTAACTTGTAAAATTGTGTGGCTCTCTGTTGCCATAGAAACGACACTAACCAGCCACAGAAAAATTGTGTGGCTCTGTTACCATAGAAACGACACTAACAAGCCATAGACAAATTGAGTGGCTCTGTTACCATAGAAACGACACTAACAAGCCATAGACAAATTGAGTGGCTTTCTGTTGCCATAGAAACCACACTAACAAGCCAAAGACCAATGTTGCTAGTGATTGTTGCTGCCTAATAAATAAATCACTTTGAAGAGTGCTGATATCATCGTTCACTTATAACAGAACGTCATTAGATAACATGCTTCTCTGTAACACACATTATGATTAACGTTGTCAGGGATACGGATTCAAACTTTCAAAAAGCAGATTCAGAATATGACCTCAAATAGAATGAAACCGACTTAAGTGATAGGCAAAGTAAAGACATTGCTTACTTTCTTAAAACCTGTATACACATCAGCTACTTTATTATTCACCTGTAACACTCTTACAGCTAGGAACCACAGTAATTGAATGGTAGCATTATAATTATTATTACCATTATAATTATTATTATTATTCATTTCTGTATTAAACATTCTGTCAAACCTCATGACAAAGCACTAGAACAATGGCACTGAGCAATTGCACGTTTATTGTTAATGGCTTGCTCAAGATCTTTATATATCTCAAGTGACTCGTGTTGGAGGCTCGACCCTGCACACTTCACAATGCACAAGGAGCACTTTCCACAGGAGCCTAACAAGGAGGTTCCAGCATATAGCCTTGATAACTAACTTGTTTGCCAAACATTCCTCAAGTGCTTGGCAAGCAAGTCTCGTCTGTAAGTGTCCTTGACAAGTTGTCGAGGCTTCGATCTGTAAGGACACTTTATGTTTTTGAATGTCAGTTTGAATTTTCTATTACTGCAGTCCAGCAGACGTCTATATTAAATCATTAAAGTCTTTTTTAAATGCGGTGGTTTTCTTCAACTGTTTGATCTGTTATCTTCCACGAAAATCGTCCTACGTGGATAGCTATTCAGTTCCACATACAAATAACGAAACTGGTACTTTCGTCTTTCATCCTAAAAACAGACAATCATACAACTGTAACTCCTCAGTCAGTTATAACTTCTCCATTACGTTCGTCTGCCATTACCCTCCCTGAGTAACTCGCCTTCGAGTCAAGTTTTATGCCAGGCACAATGGCACAATGGCACATTCACCTCATTGTTATAATTGCTCTTGTTATTATTATTTTATTATTATTATTATTTTGAATGCAGTTATAACAAAATAAATTCAATGGTCCGATCGTGACCAATGCAAATATGTACTAGCATAACTTTATGTTATCCCCTTTGTTTTATCTAACTTGTACATTATCACAGTTTTGCTTATATAATTATACATACATAGACACCAGACAGCATGCTTCAGTCCTTACAAAATTAATACCTGGCAAACACAAGCACACAAAACAACTCGGGTCAAAAAATAATAACAACAATGATGATAATAACAATAATGATATAAACAACGATAATAATATGACCTGTTGTACTTCTACATGAACGGTTGCTTTGTTTAACGGTCCTTCGAGGTAGAACTGCATCTGCATACGCTTAACACCATTCACTTCATACTCCACATGTCTACAACAAAAACAAAGAAGATGAAGAAGAACGATCTCTCAATCTAAGCCATGCAGGCAACTATTTTTTAGTATTTGTACATGAGGGTAGGGATCACAGTCCCTAACCATCTCATCTTCTCTTCTACACTGCACGATCAGCACACTCATTTTATAGCTTGACTTTGCCATGTAAGTGGAGTAGAAATCTTTAAACACATCTCTCTGCCATAGTGGGGATTTGAACCCACAAGCTCTCGGTTTCAACAGTCTGGCACGCTACACAATAAACCATTACACACCAAAGCAACTAAAAAGCAATGGACAAATTTAAGCCAGTGAGTTAAGGAAGTTTGTTACTTATGAACCTATATGTTGCCTTTATTCAGGTCCATACATTTATTATTATTATTATAATTATGTATTTATTAATCACGACTATCTGAGCAAATTGGACGAACGATCATCTAAATGTCCCTACACAGTAACCGTTTCAGTGGTGAATCGAACATCGAACCCGTACTCTCCACGTTACAATGCAAGCACTCTAACCAATCAGCTGCAATGTCCCACACATACAGAACAGAATCGACGCTAAGATTAACTTACTTAACGAAACGCCTTCTTCCACGACTCGTCATTTCCCCGTAGCCTTTGATTGGCTCACCAAGCGCGTCAACAATCTGGAAAAAGAAAATGCTTCATCTTAATTAAATAATCATCCATTTAGATCTGTTCTCATTGCAAGAACATAAGGTATGGTTAATTCACTCAATCGCCAATAAAATTAAATTCCTACGTGCCTCTTCACGGTATCTGCTCAGATGCATTTCAAACCCATTCTCAGCAAATGAGATTGGAGCCGCTGTAGACACCTCTCAACAGACAATGCATAATAATAATATTTGTGTTTATTGACAAGCTCACTTGTTGTCTGCACTGCCAAACCGCAGTAAGTAACATTGAAACACAGCGGTACAAATTTCATGATCTTATTAAACACACGATTTGGCAGCCTGTAAGGCACTAACTCATTTTACAGCTGCCCCCTAGGGAGTGGAAGGGTGAATCGAGGCTATGGGTATTGATCAGTGTCTTTCAAGATCTGTTCGTTCTTAAAGTACGAGTGTTACCATTTAACTATCTCCCTCCCAAAGCAGATATAACGGAAGATGCAGACTTATAACCCAATCTCATGACTTCTACAGTGCCAATACCATAATGCACAAGGCATCAACTGATGGTTGATAATGATGACCTGTTAGAGAAGCCCTGTCGAAATCCAACAGCTCGAGGGAAACCACAAGCAAGGCTACGATGGACTAGCAAATTGAAACAGATGAGTGTAAAGGTAATACCTGAAAGACGCAAATTTATACAGTCATTTGAAGTTACTGATGTTTAAAGACATGTACCTGCTCATTTTTACGGCATAGTTTGAAGGCTCGTCCATAAACGCCGCTAGGACTCTGGCCAGAAAATAATTCTCGTCCAATAGCATAGAACATAATACCTAAAAGCAGACAGATTAAAATAGAAACAGTTTACAATATTAAATAAACAAGTTGATCATCAGTCTAAAATTGAGTAACTATACATCGCAGATTACAAATGCATGACAATAAACAGCACATATGTGTATTGCATTGGTCAATTTATAATTTTATATAGCCCCTTTACATGAACAAACTGGTCAAGCTCCTCCCAGCATTGCAAAACAGCCCTGAAAAATAGCCAAGAGTTAAGGCAACAAGGTGCAACAATCCTACCCCTACCTCCAGTCACTGGAGCTCATGTAGTAGGTGGCAGACTGTTCCAAGTGATGGGCCTATGCTAGGCCTGAATTATCCGACAGGCACACTAGCTGCCAAGAAGCCATGCTGTTTTCATGGGCCCCAACCTAGTGTCTAATATTTTGTTTAACGACAAGTTGGGAGATCTTTTAATATGTCACACATTACATTGTGCCATTATTCTAGGCCTGGAAAGCCCTATGCTGCTCACGAAAGTCCTAGCACAGGGAACAAACACTCTAGCCTTTTAGGCTAGTCAAACAGTTGTACAGTAACATTATTCAAACAAGAATTTATTTACAGCGTGCTGACCCCAGTCCTCAAATTGCGTACTACTGTTGTTATTTATCTCCTTACCTGTGACTGCAATTCCTGCGATGACTATTCCAGTGTACGTTGCATCTTTGCCAGCACGAGTAACTGGGAAGAGAAAGCAACAGAGTCTAAGTTATTTCTTGGGGTCACGAAACTTCAAATTCTCTTAAGTTCTCAACTACAAAGTTCCAAGCACAGAATCTCAGATATACGCAATCTGATTATTCATTCCTGAACAAAGTAGATGCAAAACAACTGTTGGATGCAACATACATAACCAAGCAGCATCAGAACCGGCATTGGCTGGGGGTCAAAGGTCCTGTGAAGTTTCAGAAGCAGTGGCTGTAGCAGACGATATATCTGGTTAATCACCAGATGTCTGCAGGGTCACTTTTACTCCATTAATACCTTGCATGTCTACCACCATTTTAGAGTAAGTGATGGTTGTTACAACACACGAGCATCACCATAGTACAAGGGAACAACTCTAACTACTCCATTGTTAACCAGTAAGTCAGTTACCAAATTGTAAAATGGGTGCTGGTCATTAAAACTGTATACATGCATCACTCCAAAAAACTTCGACTTCATTACCTATATTAAATGGATAGGTAAGGGGTCATTGCATAATTACGTAACGCTCCAGGGTGGGTGGGTGGGGTCCTTGAGAACGTTACGAAACGTTATGAGGGTGGGTGGGTGGGTCGAGCTGAACGTTACGTAACGCTTTTACCAACAGTTTAGTTATAAGTGAATTTTAAATTAACATCGAATGACACCTTAGACACGATGTGATCGAAGTTCAAACTTCGTGCCATTGAAATCAACACTAAGTTAGTGTTTGATAAACTGCCGCCGAAGGATCCAATACCGACCGAAGTAGCCGAAGAAGATCCGGTAGCAGGCACCAGCGGAAGTTCAGATCAACAATGTCTGTTTTCCCATTTGTGTAAAAAGGAAATCGCTGTTCGAATTGTTAGGATCTTTCATAGTTTTACCGCCGGAACAACGTGGTAATTCTCCTTATATAGGTCATTCCTGACCTCGAACAACCACTTTAAAGCATATTTTACTTCGTGGACACGAATTTTAAACATTTCAATATTGATGCCCAACAAAAACTTGGTGATATTTGTATTAATAATTATCGAAGTGCTAAGACGAAAGCAAATAATTAGTTCATCTTACTTTTGATTAATTATTGATAAGCAATTTAGTCCATGACACTTTTCAGCAGTGTAAAACTTTTAACTCTTAACGTAGCCTAAAAGTTAAAAAAATGCATTTCAAACATGACTGTCGTTTATATAAATAAAACATTATGTAAAGGCCTTTATTAGACCTACTGTCAAATTCACACACCATATAAAATTCGCTATAAAATATGAATTAGGCCTATGTGGGCTTTCACATAGTAAATCTAAAATGATTTTTCGTAGGCTACCAATAATTACGTAACGCTGGGGAGGGTGGGTGGGTGGGTCTAGGGAAACGTTACGAAGCGTTACAGGGTGGGTGGGTGGGTCCAAAACGGTCATTTTTGGCATTACGTAATTATGCAATGCCCCCTAAACACAGCGACACCGTAATCCACTGGCCAAAAAAGCAGTTTAATGTGCTAAAGAGCCACGAAACACACAGCAAAGTTCAACAGAACAGCAGTTTTATAGGAATTAACACAATAATTAATTATTTATGTATAGTATTTAATTATGTGTCAAACCTTTTTCGCCAAGCGTAAGCTCAGAAAAACGCTTGTCTTTGCTTTCAACAATTTCTTTGCCTTTTCTGTCATCAGCTTTTCGCTGTTGATCTAGATGATGACTCGAGTGATAGCAACGGCAAGGTGTCAAAGTCACACAGGGCGTAATCACATGTGACGTTGTGTTAAAACAACTGAGATGTTTCCATAGGAAGATGTTTCTGTGCAACGTGTCGCTTCCACATCTCAGATGTGCTGCACTTCTCATCCAAGTGCACATTTCAAGTCGCAGTGCAGCAGTCATGACTCCACATGCACACTACCCAGTCACTATTAAATCAAAAACATCTGCCTATTATTATTATGGTAAAAGGGATGGAGGTAGCCGTGTATTTTAGCGTATTTTATTATTTCTCCTATCTGGCTGCGTAAATGGAAGCTGGATTGATGAAAATAATTGTTTCTGTAAATAGAAATTGGATTGATTATAAGAATTCTTTGCGTAAATAGAAGCTGGATTGATGAAAAAGATTCTTGCCAAAGTAGAAGTTGGATTGATGAAAAATAATAAAGCTACAATGGGCGAATACATTTCGGGGATTCGGCCCGCACCCAAATTACGACGCTAAACAACACGTTTACCCAAGTAATGTAATTAGCAACTTCTATTGCGCCGGTGTCTAATACACAAGGCATCAGCCTCATAGACTCACTGTGTAACAACATGTGGCCTGGGATTAAAGGTGAGTAGTGATTTCCCATTTTTTGTTAGGAAGTGTAGGTTGAGAGCATCACCCGTCAGTAAGTAAACATCTGCAGATGCAAAGTTTAAACAAACTAGTGTGCGTTTAAGACTAACACGGTTGGAGCTCGCTTCAATGTTGCAAGCAATAATAAATTATTATAGAAATGTTAAAATCACAGCTTTAAGGTAAAAACTGTTGAAAAGTGTACCTAAAATCACAGATAGTATATCGAAGATTCAACAGTTCAGGACGTAGAACCGTAGGCCTCTGACATCAGCTGCGTATTGTATCTCTTCCGCGAATTTTTATTATAAAAGCACCCGAATAGCGTGTTTCAGTTGTTCTAAAAATTACACTATATAGGCCTAATATCAATTACGTCGATGAACGTTTTATAAGGCAATACAAAACTTTTGTCACCAATTCGGTGGAAAGTTGTATTCTGGGTGAAATTCCTGACGGAGTGATGTACCCATAGGCCTATATTCAATGTAGACTAAACTAGCACAAAAACTGAAATGAAATTAAACAATTACTATGAATATGAGACAAGAAATGTTTAGCCCAAATTTTCGAGTCGTCTTTCCAGGGATTTATGTGTTGGACCAGTGGACTAATTTGTTGCGTCCTGTTGCGTTCGCCAGAGGTCGTACCATCGTCAACCAATAGGTCGACGTATTGGTCGATGGGTCGTACGGACCAGAGCCGTATATACGGCTCTGGTACGGACCAGACCTTAATGATAGATCCATAGCCTATAGATTCCTTGAGGATACCCCAAGCCGAAAGACAAAATCCAACCCAAAGTAAATGAACCCGATGTCTCTGCAACACAGCGATTGAATTGTCGGGAGGGGTCGGAGGGTTTAACAAAAGACTATCATCTTGGTTTCGCGTCTCTGGTACTGCTCTATATTGGTTTCAGTCCTACTTGTCTTCCAGATCCTTCTCTGTTAAATGTTTATTGACAATCCTCGCCAGGCGGCTACTATACTAGTCTATGCGAGAAGATGTGACCTGTATCGACGGAAAGAGCTGTATATATATATATATATATATGTATATATATATATATATATATATATATATATATATATATATATATATATATATATATATATATATATATATATATATATATATATATATATATATATATATATATATATGAGCGTAAACGAGATCGCTGCACATAGGCTATTGAAGGCGTGGAGCTATTGGTTGGCGCTGAACTTGATTGACATATGGCTTCCTGTCAGAGTCTGTTTACACGCGAATGAATACCAAGAAAGGACTCAGGCTAAGTCAGGCTTGGTTAGAGAAATCCGCGCGTAAGTTTAAACTGACTGCTTAGCTTATTTTGCGCGTTTCTTAGTCCGACGATTGGCAGATTAGCTTCATGTGATTCTACAATACAATATTACAAGAGGAGCAGACAGGCTCAATTACATTCATTCATTCATTCAGAGCATTTATATAGCGCCTCTTCAAGAAGCTACTCAGAAGCGCTCCCGGCCCAGCCACGACTAGAGAAAAAAGACTTGAGGGACTTGTAGCACCCTGCCGGTTGGCTCACAAATAAAGAGCGGAGCTTAAGCGGGAGGTCATTCCAGGTGGAAGGTCCCACAACCGAAAAAGCACGGCGCTGCTTAATAGCCAAGCGTGCCCGTGGAACTAGGAGCTCACCCCTCGTCGTAGAACGAAGTGCCCGACGCGCTGCAACGCTGCATGTAGGCCTATAATGCTTTAATGTACGCTGTTCTCATATTTTTTAATCTTGTATAGTGTTGTGGTAAAAGTGTATTTTAGCTTATTGAATTAATTATTCGCCCATTTTAGGATTATTATTTTTCATCAATCCAACTTCTATACTTTTGGTGAGAATCCTTTCATTGCTCCAGCTTCTATTTGAACAAGATTCTTTTCATCAATCCCAGTTCTACTTAAGCAAAATTATTTTCATCAATAAGACTTCTATTTAGAAAGAATTCTTTTCGTCAATCCAACTTGTATTTTACCAACGCTGAAACCTATGCAATGGCCAGTAATTAAATATGCTAAAATACACACCATTTTTGCTATTATCGTCGTTGTTCTCGTCATCATCATTATCACCACCATAATCATCATCATCACTCCCAACTTGTTGACGTCAGGAACTGTTGTTTTGTTACATTAGCTATCGTTGTCCTTGACGACCAGTAGGCTACCGTATAAGCGGTGCCATGGAACAGGGCGCAACTAATTACTTTATTTTGAAATATGAAATATTCATCATAAATGAAATAAATGTCGGCCCTAGTAAAATGAAGTAACAACAAATGAAACAAATATATAAAATATATCTTCAATGATTTTCTTCATTTATTAGTTGAAACTGACACTCCGTAGTATGATTGCAATTCATAGTAGGCCTATGAACGGATGATCACAAGTTATTACAGGAGTCGAATTTAACTGTTTGGCAGCCATTCAGACGCCCATTATGTCCTACTGCTCATTTTACCAATGTCATCTGGCGAGTGAAAGGATGAGTCGACTGTAGCGAATGTCCTTGAGACCCCACACAAATCATATGACTAAACGTTGTAGATACACACTCCTATATTATATAAAATGTACAGTCAATGTGTAAAGCTGCAGTAATTGTTAGGCTGCTGTAATGTAGTGTATAGGATTAATTATTTAATAAATTAATGGAACCAGCGTCAGAACCAGCGATATAATCAATAGTAATAATAGGATTCGGGGATAACCTGTGGTGCTGGGTTGATCCGTGACGATGCTGTCGAGACGTGATTGGTTGAGAAATGTCGTCTGCCAAATGAACCACGGTTTGGCGCCTTCACGCCCGGAATGCAGAATCAAGTCAGTGTTGTTGTTGACTGCGAAGGCTTCGGTAGTCGTATTCATGAGGCAGTTTAGCAAACAAACTCCTGATCGGACAACAAGTTTTGGTAATTTGTTGATCGGAAGACGATCAGTAGAGGGAGTATTGTTAGGAGTTGTCCGCTGACACACTTCGTTGAGTTATAGTGTAGCGAACGTTGTAAACTTCAGAGGACTATCGAAAGTCACTTCGTTTCAACTTGCGATCGACTGGGATTGATAGTTAACGTCAGTATCGTATCAACAGTGCGATTATAATTCCAACGTAGAACGTTTCGTTTGCGAATTATTAATATACGAACTCTGACTTTGGTGTTCGATTCACCACGCAATCTTCATCAAGATCTAGCTAGAAGATAGACTGGAAGAAGCGTTGAATTCGACAAGAAGAATCACTTCGAGCACAATGGCCACAACAAGCAGAAACTTCGTCAGCCTGAAGAAAGCCAAGTCAGCCGAGAGGGAGTTCGACGACGCTCTACGATAACCATATCCGATGAGCACCGGTTCAAGTGATTATAACGTTTCATCTCAAAGAGTTGTTTGGGGAGGTTAGTTTAGGGCTTTATAAAACATAATTTTAAGTAGTCAATGATGCTGGTTCTAGGTAAGGATTGTAGCCTATGAACTAATGAATAACTAGTCTTTCTAGAATAGGTAAATATAGCATTAACATTATAATATAATTGTATTTAAATCAAACATTTCTTGAACTAATTAATATTCACAACTCAAGACTGTCTTCATTGAATTCTACTATAATGATTGGCCTTACATGCATCGCTACCTTCGCTATTGAGAGATAGTAAAGTAACGTGAGTAAGAGCAAACTCTATAAAGCTCCCCCTATAGGGTAGAGGAACCCGTTACATCGACCTTTGGGAGGTAGCGGGAAGCGGTTCCATGTCCGTGCTGATGTTCTGCTCTGCGTGCCAGTGTTGCCATTACCCTAAATCCATCCAGATTATAATAAAAAGATAATTTAATTCTATTTTGCAAATCTCGTCGCCACATTCATGAAATGAACACATTCAGGAAGCAACAGTGTTTCGCACACGTCTAGGAGTAGGCCCCTACTTGCTTATGACTACATAATGATAATCCCACCATCCGACGTGTTGCATATAGGCCTAGGCCTAAATTGACGTTTCACTTCGTTGGAAACATTGAAAACAGGTTTACAAAGGAACGAATTTAATTACAATTTTTGCAGCAAATAATTTATATTAGTCCTTAGCATTTCATCGCAAGTAAATTTGTGGATACAATTATATACGATGATGCTTTTGCAAGTTTTAAGTAATAAACCCGACATAACACGTTTAGCTCTTTTGGCGCCTAGCAAGTTCCATGCTTCGTTCACTTAAGCTTCGATATTATAGGATAAATGAAAATTCCTTGTCTGAAGGTTGCGGTATTTTTGAGAGACTGAACAATTGTTTACATTCCTGCATAGGAACTCGTCGGGAATGTTGGCTTGCGAAGAAGATGAATATTGGTTGCGAAGGAACAACGGATCTGCTGCATTGATTGTGGACATGTTGCTAGTGTTCCATCAGTAGAGGTAGATGTTCTGATCTGGAACAACCACCTTATAACCACCCAAACTATTGGTTATTATTACAAATTGAACCTATAAGAAACCACATTTATATATAATACCCAAGTTCTCGCTATGACTCATCGGAAATCCCCAAGGTATCGATCGATGAGTCATCGCGCGCGAAAGTTCCCAACAGTTTCGATCAGTCGTCACACGGTCGAAAAATGTTATCTCATTTTTGACTTAAAGACAAATCTTCTATATATAAAATGGATTGCTCAACGAAAACAGTAAAACAATTACGAAACATTGCTAAAGAGAATGGCTTGGTTAGATATTCGGGACTGCGAAAAGCGGATCTCGTAACATTCCTATCATCGAGACTTTTGCAAAGCGTTAAGACTGTACATGAAAGCGACCTACTAGACGCTCCAGTTCCAGACATCAAAGTTCCAACGCTTGTTCCAGGTAAGTATACGCCTCCTTGGAAATCTCATTTTAATAATGTTGTGACTGAAATGAAGAACAAGGTAAGGTTGAAAATTAATTCTTTTGCGGATTGGGTGGTTAATTTCATAGCTCCTCGAGAAAAGAAACCCGTAAATGAAAAATTAGACTCGTTGAAGTCAAAGATTTCGGGTATTTTTAACAAAATCAATGAAAAGAAGTTTGAGATTCGAGAGACTGCGTCGGCTATTAAGGGATTTACCAAACAACACACGATCGATGGAATTGACGGAATCGATACCGAGTCTTTTCTTAAAGCCGTAGAGTCGCGTGTAGTTAGCCTACTCTCTCAGAATCGACAAATAAAGACCAATTTAGTTCTCACTTGTACTATGGGGCGCGTGAATATTAAAACCGGAGAAGAAGATTCCGATGATATACCATTTCGTTCGTTGACGGAGGTCGTTCTAGAATCTACCGACGTGAATGAAATATATAACAAAGCTAAAGATAAACTCATGGAGTCGATGGCTAGTTTTCAAATGCGTGGGAGTAATTGGAGATTTAGGGCCGTAGTTAAATTAGATATTAATACGGTAATATACAAGCCACTGAAGGGTAGTTCTTTCATTCCATTACCCGCAGAACTTGCTAGTAAAAAGGCAATTATAAACCTGAAAAATAACGACGAAGAATGTTTTAAATGGTGCGTCACTAGAGCGCTGAATCCAACGGAAGACAACCCGCATAGAATCACAAGAGAATTAATTGATCAATCGAAGAAACTCGATTGGAGTGGTATTGAATTCCCGGTTGCAACCGATGGAAATATAATAAGTAAATTTGAGAGAAATAATAATGTCAGCGTTAACGTATTCGGTTACGAAGAAATAATATTTCCAATTTACATGTCGAAGCAGCAAGACGTTAAAGAACGTCGGCTCTTTTCTACCACCTAAAACGTCGGAATGGGTCATTTTTGACCCATACAGTTTCATTTATAGAAACCATGTATTTTTGAAGGATAATTCTTCTGCAGCGGAAAATTCCGCCCCATGAGTAATATTTTGGATACAATTCCGCGGCAGGAGACCTTTGCGCATGCGTAGTCTTCGGCGCATGCGCATTGTCCAAACTGTGTTACTTATATCAATTGGCGTCGTGAGGGTCGGTTAGGGTCAGATTAGGCGTTGTGAGGGTCGGTTAGGGTCAGGATTAGGGTTAGTGTCGTCATTAAATAAAATGCTAAACACTTTCCGCCGCAGAAGTAATTTCTTCATGCGCTGCGTGGCGGAATCTTCCGCCGTAGAAGCACCGCGCATTTTTGCACGAGTCCTGAAAATAACTGAATGATTTACTGATATAATTGTAATAAGCTTTCAGAATGTTAAACTTTTAATTTATTTATGCTTCCCCTAAAGTGCCTGAAGGTACTATTTAGAGGCGTCAAGTTCCTCAAGCGATACTGAACATGAGTCGTCTCCCAGACACGCTCGTGCTTCTGTTTCAGTGCATCGTTGGATGATGTGACGCATTATACCTTCATCAACAGAAGTTGAAACGCGATCAAAATAGAATCTTTTCTTATTTGTTGTGTCGCAAACAGCGTTAGTCCTGAAACTTCGCGGAGCACGTTCTGACTGCTTAGCCTTCCACGAGGTGCATCATCGGGTGAAATCAAAATCCAGACATTGCCATCCCTTGATGCTTCCCTGGTTTCTGTAGCTGCTACATTTGGGTTGTCACGATGTTGAAATGATGAGCGACCCCCTCTGTAACCACGACCTCGTCCTCGACCACATGCACCCCCTCGACCACATGCACGCACACTTCCAGAGATAGGAACTTCAGGATTTCTAATGCTAACGGTTCGTCTTGTCCACCATGATCATTTTCGACATTTGAAACAGAAGAACTGCTACTTGCCTCAACAGACAGGTTTTGTATTCCGGTATCTGAGACAGAGGCCTCACTATCATTGTCTTCCGATTAGCATACTGAAGTGTCCTCACCGATTTCTTGAATCAAAGGAAGGGCTTGGTTTGCTGCATGCATATAATCGTACACGACGACTCATTTTAGCGCAGGTATCGATAACCCTCAGATATAGCTGTTTTTATATCAATTGTGTTTGAAACAATGAACAAAACTGTCTGCAAATGGCGGGAAGAACGTGAGCTTTGCAATGCCGTCACAAATATGTAAGGTTAATATAAGATATACACTAGAAAAATAGGCATTTGCAGTAATAGTGTCATGGGTCAAAAATGACCCCAATCCGACGTTCTAGGTATTGGCTGCTCTAACTCCTATACCTGACCAGCTATTAATAAGATTTTTCTTCTATGCCTTTGCGGCCACAATGCCATAGATGTCATAAAATATTTTCCTTTAATGGTTACTGGGTGCTACATGGCACGCTCGCAAAGTGCGCTATGGGTCAAAAATGACCCATGCCGACGTTCTAGTGTTAAAGCGTCAGTCGTTGATCTATTGCTTATTTCTGACGGAGATAAGAAGAAACATTATTGCCTGATCAAGAATTTTAACAGATTGATGGTATCACGAAGTGAAAAATCAAAGCATTCAAAACATTCAATACATTATTGCAAAAGATGTTTAAATGGCTACACACGTGTAGAAGCGCTTGCTAAGCATACCGAGTACTGTTCACAGGAAAACGCCCAACGAATAGTTCTTCCCGAACCAGGAACCATGCTAAGTTTTAAACATTATTTCAAATCCATGAGAGTTCCCTTTATCGTCTACGCCGATTTTGAATCGTTCATTAAGCCTATAGACTCGTGTCAACCGAATCCAGCAGTATCATACACCAAACAATATCAGAAGCACATTCCTAGTTCGTTTTGTTATTATATAAAGTGTTTCAACGACGACGTTTATTCACAAGACCCTGTAACGTACACGGCTGAGAGCGAAGACGACGATGTAGCTCAGATATTCGTAGATACTCTAGAGGCAAATATAAAACAAATATATAACCAGTTTAAATTTCCCAAACGAATGATATTCGGTGTAACTGAGAAGAAATGTTTCGATGAAGCTACCAGTTGCCATATCTGCGGAGACGAGTTGGGGACAGATCGTGTTAGAGATCACTGCCATCTCACAGGTAAATTTAGAGGCGCGGCTCATAACAGTTGTAATTTAAGCTATAAAATTCCCAAGTTTTTCCCGGTCGTGTTCCATAACTTATCCTGTTACGATAGTCATTTATTCATTAAAAGACTGCGAGGTGAGAATGGTGAAAGAATTAATTGCATTCCGTGTAACGAAGAAAAATATATATCGTTTAGCAGAGAGGTCGTTGTCGACAAGTTTGTAAAAGAGGGAAAAGAGATATCAGTCAAACGTGAACTACGCTTTATAGATAGTTTTAGATTCATGCCCTCGAGTCTCGACGCGCTATCGAAGAACCTTCGTAAAGAACAGTGTAAGAATGTAGGTGAATTTTATAAAGGTAGGCAGCTCGATCTATTACTCAAAAACTATGGTTCTGTACTCGATTCCCTTCTGTTATTTTATTACACCTCTGTACTCAGCAAACTAGATCATCTTTTCATGGTCTATTGACCACCATCTCAACGCCGACGATAAACAACTCTTTATATCATTCTTCCCTCAACCGAAATATCAACCTGGATAGCTGCCTACCATCTAAATTTCAGTCCTTCAAAGTAGAATTTCTTTGTAATATTGCGTTTTGAAAATTCAAACTGACAAGTACGCAGTAAGATTACCTGATATAGTGTTACAGATGATAACAAGTTTAACAGGAGTCGAATTTAACTGTGTCGTGTTACCATTCAACCACTTCCCCGCCACAATCGTCCTCCTCTTTAATCGTCACTCCAAAAGCAATTGAACATACAGTACTATAGCCTATATGCTCTAGAGTCTAGATAGACCTTTCTCCAAAGAACCTATCAAGGCCTGCACGTCCCCTACAAAATACCCTACTAATTGCCGTACTAATCACCCTATATACTAATCACCCGGTCCGTATCTCGAAATATAGCCTTACCTTTGATGACCACTTTACCACTTATCTAGTACTTGTCACATGCACATTCGTGACCTCTATCGAATTTGCCCTTGCTCGCAATCATAATCTCCAAATTTCTAAAGCTCTACTCTAAATCCAGGCGCAGGGCACCAGCTTATTCACGAGCGCTGCGTCGTGTCCAAGGGTTGCTCAGAGATGTCTAGAGAAGATCCGAGTCCGCAATGCTCGATTATAAAACTAAATAATTATAGGCTATACCTAAGTTTTCAGGAAAACCAAAACTCGACTACTGTAACTCTCTTCTATATTACTGACTCATTACAACATATATATATATTCGTTTATTGAGAAAAACAATCTGACAAAAACGAAAAATGCTAACATGAGTGATAATGGATAATTAAAGTTCATTAGAAGATTTTAGAATAAACTAGTAAATATTTTTATATAACATCCATGCCACCTTCAACTGTCGACGGGAATCCGTTGGTCGGTTCATCGTGTGTGCATGGGGCCTTGGGCCCGCCACGGCTGACTATCAGTTTATTGTGCATTGTTTTACTAACTGATGTTCCTAATGACATTCAACATCATAATTATCGACTAGTGCAGAGAGCGCCTCTGAGTAGATGTCTTGAAGGGTCGCTATTATAAATGTTCAGTTACATTACATTCGCATCAAGCGTCTGCAAGGGCTTCACAACGCTTCCAGAACGCTTCAAAAAAACCAAACGTCATTACTTAACCCCAGTTCTTATATCCCTTCATTGGCTTCACGTCCTACGGAGTTATCTACTACAAATTGTGTCTGCCACCGACAATAACTGCTATTCACACAACCCTCTTATTATAGTCTATAACACAGATTTATAGTCGATAACACATTTTCATAGTCGATAACACAGATTTATAGTCGATGACACAGATTTAGAGTCGATAACACAGATTTAGAGTCGATAACATATTTTTATAGTCGATAACACAGATTTATAGTCGATAACACAGTTTTATAGTCGATAACACAGATTTATAGTCAATAACACAGATTTATAGTCAATAACACAGATTTATAGTCAATAACACAGATTTATAGTCAATAACACAGATTTATAGTCAATAACACAGATTTATAGTCAATAACACAGATTTATAGTCAATAACACAGATTTACAGTCGATGACACAGATTTATAGTCGATAACACAGATTTATAGTCGATAACACAGATTTAGAGTCGATAACACAGATTTAGAGTCGATGACACAGATTTAGAGTCGATGACACAGATTTAGAGTCGATGACACAGATTTAGAGTCGATGACACAGATTTAGAGTCGATGACACAGATTTAGAGTCGATAACACAGATTTAGAGTCAATAACACAGATTTAGAGTCGATAACACAGATTTAGAGTCGATAACACAGATTTAGAGTCGATGACACAGATTTAGAGTCGATGACACAGATTTAGAGTCGATGACACAGATTTAGAGTCGATGACACAGATTTAGAGTCGATGACACAGATTTAGAGTCGATGACACAGATTTAGAGTCGACAGCACAGATTTAGAGTCGATGACACAGATTTAGAGTCGATGACAGCACAGATTTAGAGTCGATGACACAGATTTATAGTCGAATAACACAGATTTATAGTCAATAACACAGATTTAGAGTCGATAACACAGATTTAGAGTCGATAACACAGATTTAGAGTCGATTTACACAGATTTAGAGTCGATGAGCACAGATTTAGAGTCGATGACACAGATTTAGAGTCGATCACAGATTAGATTTAGAGTCGATGACACAGATTTAGAGTCGATGACACAGATTTAGAGTCGATGACACAGATTTAGAGTCGATAACACAGATTTAGAGTCGATAACACAGATTTAGAGTCGATGACACAGATTTAGAGTCGATGACACAGATTTAGAGTCGATGACACAGATTTAGAGTCGATGACACAGATTTAGAGTCGATGACACAGATTTAGAGTCGATGACACAGATTTAGAGTCGATGACACAGATTTAGAGTCGATAACACAGATTTAGAGTCGATGACACAGATTTAGAGTCGATGACACAGATTTAGAGTCGATAACACAGATTTAGAGTCGATGACACAGATTTAGAGTCGATAACACAGATTTAGAGTCGATGACACAGATTTAGAGTCGATTAAACAGATTTAGAGTCGATGACACAGATTTAGAGTCGATAACACAGATTTAGAGTCGATAACACAGATTTAGAGTCGATTACACAGATTTAGAGTCGATTAGAGTCGATTAAACAGGAGTCGATGACACAGATTTAGATTAAACAGATTTAGAGTCGATGACACAGATTTAGAGTCGATAGATTTAGAGTCGATGACACAGATTTAGAGTCGATGACACAGATTTAGAGTCGATGACACAGATTTAGAGTCGATTAACACAGATTTAGAGTCGATTACACAGATTTAGAGTCGATAACACAGATTTAGAGTCGATGACACAGATTTAGAGTCGATAACACAGATTTAGAGTCGATGACACAGATTTAGAGTCGATAACACAGATTTAGAGTCATTAACACAGATTTAGAGTCATGACACAGATTTAGAGTCGATAACACAGATTTAGAGTCGATAACACAGATTTAGAGTCGATAACACAGATTTAGAGTCGATAACACAGATTTAGAGTCAATAACACAGATTTAGAGTCGATGACACAGATTTAGAGTCGATTACACAGATTTAGAGTCGATGACACAGATTTTAGTCGAGTCACAGATTTAGAGTCGATGACACAGATTTAGAGTCGAGAGATTTAGAGTCATTAGAGTCAGATTTAGAGTCGATGACACAGATTTAGAGTCGATTTTAGAGTCGATTCAACAGATTTAGAGTCGATGACACAGATTTAGAGTCGATGACACAGATTTAGAGTCGATGACACAGATTTAGAGTCGATGACACAGATTTAGAGTCGATGACACAGATTTAGAGTCGATTTACACAGATTTAGAGTCGATTACACAGATTTAGAGTCGATGACACAGATTTAGAGTCGATTACACAGATTTAGAGTCGATGACACAGATTTAGAGTCGATTCAACAGATTTAGAGTCGATGACACAGATTTAGAGTCGATGACACAGATTTAGAGTCGATGACACAGATTTAGAGTCGATGACACAGATTTAGAGTCGATAGCACAGATTTAGAGTCGATGACACAGATTTAGAGTCGATTAACACACAGATTTAGAGTCGATGACACAGATTTAGAGTCGATGACACAGATTTAGAGTCGATGACACAGATTTAGAGTCGATGACACAGATTTAGAGTCGATGACACAGATTTAGATTTAGAGTCGATGACACAGATTTAGAGTCGATTTAGAGTCAGATTTAGAGTCGATGACACAGATTTAGAGTCGATGACACAGATTTAGAGTCGATGACACAGATTTAGAGTCGATGACACAGATTTAGAGTCGATAACACAGATTTAGAGTCAATAACACAGATTTAGAGTCAATAACACAGATTTAGAGTCGATGAGCACAGATTTAGAGTCGATGACACAGATTTAGAGTCGATGACACAGATTTAGAGTCGATAACACAGATTTAGAGTCGATGACACAGATTTAGAGTCGATGACACAGATTTAGAGTCGATTAACACAGATTTAGAGTCGATTTAGACACAGATTTAGAGTCGATTAAACAGATTTAGAGTCGATTTTAGACACAGATTTAGAGTCGATGACACAGATTTAGAGTCGATGACACAGATTTAGAGTCGATAACACAGATTTAGAGTCGATGACACAGATTTAGAGTCGATGACACAGATTTAGAGTCGATTTACAGATTTAGAGTCGATGACACAGATTTAGAGTCGATTACACAGATTTAGTCAAGTCGATGACACAGATTTAGAGTCGATGACACAGATTTAGAGTCGATGACACAGATTTAGAGTCGATGACACAGATTTAGAGTCGATTCAACAGATTTTAGAGTCGATGACACAGATTTAGAGTCGATGACACAGATTTAGAGTCGATGACACAGATTTAGAGTCGATGACACAGATTTAGAGTCGATTACACAGATTTAGAGTCGATGACACAGATTTAGAGTCGATGACACAGATTTAGAGTCGATTACACAGATTTAGAGTCGATGACACAGATTTAGAGTCGATTACACACAGATTTAGAGTCGATTTACACAGATTTAGAGTCGATGACACAGATTTAGAGTCGATGACACAGATTTAGAGTCGATGACACAGATTTAGAGTCGATAACACAGATTTAGAGTCGATGACACAGATTTAGAGTCGATGACACAGATTTAGAGTCGATTACACAGATTTAGAGTCGATGACACAGATTTAGAGTCGATTAAACAGATTTAGAGTCGATGACACAGATTTAGAGTCGATTACACAGATTTAGAGTCGATAACACAGATTTAGAGTCGATGACACAGATTTAGAGTCGATGACACAGATTTAGAGTCGATGACACAGATTTAGAGTCGATGACACAGATTTAGAGTCGATTACACAGATTTAGAGTCGATAACACAGATTTAGAGTCGATGACACAGATTTAGAGTCGATTAACACAGATTTAGAGTCGATAACACAGATTTAGAGTCGATGACACAGATTTAGAGTCGATGACACAGATTTAGAGTCGATTAACACAGATTTAGAGTCGATGACACAGATTTAGAGTCGATTAACACAGATTTAGAGTCGATGACACAGATTTAGAGTCGATGACACAGATTTGAGAGTCCATAACACAGATTTAGAGTCGATAACACAGATTTAGAGTCGATTACACAGATTTAGAGTCGATAAACAGATTTAGAGTCAGATTTAGAGTCGATAACACAGATTTAGAGTCGATGACACAGATTTAGAGTCGATAACACAGATTTAGAGTCGATGACACAGATTTAGAGTCGATGACACAGATTTAGAGTCGATAACACAGATTTAGAGTCGACAAATCACAGATTTAGAGTCGATAACACAGATTTAGAGTCGATGACACAGATTTAGAGTCGATGACACAGATTTAGAGTCGATGACACAGATTTAGAGTCGATGACACAGATTTAGAGTCGATGACACAGATTTAGAGTCGATAACACAGATTTAGAGTCGATGACACAGATTTAGAGTCGATGACACAGATTTAGAGTCGATGACACAGATTTAGAGTCGATGACACAGATTTAGAGTCGATGACACAGATTTAGAGTCGATAACACAGATTTAGAGTCGATTACACAGATTTAGAGTCGATGACACAGATTTAGAGTCGATAACACAGATTTAGAGTCGATGACACAGATTTAGAGTCGATGACACAGATTTAGAGTCGATGACACAGATTTAGAGTCGATGACACAGATTTAGAGTCGATTACACAGATTTAGAGTCGATAACACAGATTTAGAGTCGATGACACAGATTTAGAGTCGATGACACAGATTTAGAGTCGATGACACAGATTTAGAGTCGATGACACAGATTTAGAGTCGAGATTTAGAGTCGATGACACAGATTTAGAGTCGATTACACAGATTTAGAGTCGATGACACAGATTTAGAGTCGATGACACAGATTTAGAGTCGATGACACAGATTTAGAGTCGATAACACAGATTTAGAGTCGATTCAACACAGATTTAGAGTCGATGACACAGATTTAGAGTCGACAGATTTAGAGTCGATGACACAGATTTAGAGTCGATGACACAGATTTAGAGTCGATGACACAGATTTAGAGTCGATAACACAGATTTAGAGTCAATAACACAGATTTAGAGTCGATGACACAGATTTAGAGTCGATAACACAGATTTAGAGTCGATGACACAGATTTAGAGTCGATGACACAGATTTAGAGTCGATAACACAGATTTATAGTCAATAACACAGATTTAGAGTCGATAACACAGATTTAGAGTCGATAAGAGTCATAACACAGATTTAGAGTCGATAACACAGATTTAGAGTCGATGACACAGATTTAGAGTCGATAACACAGATTTAGAGTCGATAACACAGATTTAGAGTCGATAACACAGATTTAGAGTCGATAACACAGATTTAGAGTCGATAACACAGATTTAGAGTCGATGACACAGATTTAGAGTCGATAACACAGATTTAGAGTCGATGACACAGATTTAGAGTCGATAACACAGATTTAGAGTCGATGACACAGATTTATAGTCGATGACACAGATTGAGAGTCCATAACACAGATTTAGAGTCAATAACACAGATTTAGAGTCGATAACACAGATTTAGAGTCGATGACACAGATTTAGAGTCGATTCAACAGATTTAGAGTCGATGACACAGATTTAGAGTCGATAACACAGATTTAGAGTCGATGACACAGATTTAGAGTCGATAACACAGATTTAGAGTCGATAACACAGATTTAGAGTCGACAGCACAGATTTAGAGTCGATGACACAGATTTAGAGTCGATGACACAGATTTAGAGTCACATAACACAGATTTAGAGTCGATAACACAGATTTAGAGTCGATAACACAGATTTAGAGTCGATGAAGATTTAGAGTCACAGATTTAGAGTCGATTACACAGATTTAGAGTCGATAACACAGATTTAGAGTCGATAACACAGATTTAGAGTCGATCACAGATTTAGAGTCGATGACACAGATTTAGAGTCGATGACACAGATTTAGAGTCGATAACACAGATTTAGAGTCGATGACACAGATTTAGAGTCGATAACACAGATTTAGAGTCGATGACACAGATTTAGAGTCGATAACACAGATTTAGAGTCGATGACACAGATTTAGAGTCGATGACACAGATTTAGAGTCGATGACACAGATTTAGAGTCGATAACACAGATTTAGAGTCGATGACACAGATTTAGAGTCGATAACACAGATTTAGAGTCGATGACACAGATTTAGAGTCGACAGCACAGATTTAGAGTCGATGACACAGATTTAGAGTCGATAGCACAGATTTAGAGTCGATCGACACAGATTTAGAGTCGATAACACAGATTTAGAGTCGATGACACAGAGATTTAGAGTCGATGACACAGATTTAGAGTCGATGACACAGATTTAGAGTCGATGACACAGATTTAGAGTCGATGACACAGATTTATAGTCGATAACACAGATTTAGAGTCGATGACACAGATTTAGAGTCGATAACACAGATTTAGAGTCGATGACACAGATTTAGAGTCGATAACACAGATTTAGAGTCGATTAGCACAGATTTAGAGTCGATAACACAGATTTAGAGTCGATGACACAGATTTAGAGTCGATGACACAGATTTAGAGTCGATAACACAGATTTAGAGTCGATAACACAGATTTAGAGTCAATAACACAGATTTAGAGTCGATAACACAGATTTAGAGTCGATGACACAGATTTAGAGTCGATGACACAGATTTAGAGTCGATAACACAGATTTAGAGTCGATAACACAGATTTAGAGTCGATGACACAGATTTAGAGTCGATAACACAGATTTAGAGTCGATAACACAGATTTAGAGTCGATGACACAGATTTAGAGTCGATGACACAGATTTAGAGTCGATGACACAGATTTAGAGTCGATAACACAGATTTAGAGTCGATAACACAGATTTAGAGTCAATAACACAGATTTAGAGTCGATAACACAGATTTAGAGTTGATAACACAGATTTAGAGTCGATAACACAGATTTAGAGTCGATAACACAGATTTAGAGTCAATAACACAGATTTAGAGTCGATAACACAGATTTAGAGTCGATGACACAGATTTAGAGTCGATAAAACTTTTTTTATAGTCGATAACAAAGACGCCATATTAAGTGCTTTAATACATACATGCATTCATACATACATACATACATACATGCGTACATACATGCATTTATGCATACATACATACATACGTTTGCATACCCAAATACATATGCACGCACTTATATGCATACATATATACATGCATGCATGCATACATACATATATACATACATGCATACAGGCCTGCATACATGTATTCATACATACATGCATACATACATACATACATACATACATACATGCATACATACATACATACATACATACATACATACATACATACATACATACAAGGATCCTGAGTGGCCGAGTGGGTTGGTAGCCTGCTCGCCACGCCGGCGCCCCGGGTTCGCTTCCCGGTCGGGTCGGTTTATCAGAGATTAATTTCTCGGATCTTTACTGCGGGTGGCTCGGTCGCATTATAAACGTTGAGTACAATACACACACAATACAACACATCACAATACAACTGGGGCGCGGTGGTTTAGGGGTATGTTCGGTGCCTTGCAGCTGGAGGGTTGCGGGTTCGAATCCACTTCAAAGTCGCCGCGTAGGGACCCTGGGCAAGTCCTTCACTCGCAATTGCTCATGCGCTTCGGCGTGAAACTCCGATTCAGCGTTCGCGCAGTAGTCGGGAGCGCCTCTGAATGGGAAATCTGGTAGGGGCGCTATAACAAGTGTTCAAATACAATACAATACAATACATACGTACATACATACATACATATATTCATACAATGCCATACATATATATACGATGTCATACATACATACACTGTCATACATACATACATACATACAGATTCATACATACATAAAGAAGAGACAGTCGTGTCTATGCCGAAAGCCAGATATGGATAAACACAATGAGATCCATATCACTGTAGCATTGCTTGTCATGCAGATAAAACCGTGGTTGCTGGTTCCCTCCCTTCTATTACACAATCTGCGGTCATTATGTCCATTATTAACGACTTCAAATATACAGTGCCTGACATTGTAACCACAGCAAAATACCTGCAGCAACCGCAATTTCGTTATTACTTCATAAAGTCAGAGAGGATACATGGTCCTTATGTGTACATGACACGGAAGCCATATTTATGCATGGTATCTAGGCACTCGTATTGCACATGATCAGACTTTATGGCTTAGGCGTTTCCAGCGACGCCTCCCAACACGAAACAGCGTTTAGAGGTCTTTAATTGGCGTTTGATTGCTTGCTTCGATGACACTGTCTGTCTGGTTAACGTCAGGCAGACAGATTAGAAGTTCAGGTGATTTTATGTGTGTTGCCAAGAACAACGTACATGTATAGGAGTTATACAAAGCAACCGAGGAGGTGCCGCTCTTTCCAATCCATAAAGATTGAGAGACAGAGACATAGACCGGTCAGAGAGTGAGACAGTGAGATAAAAGTGGGTGGAGATGGAATATCTCCACCCTCTGTCTCACTCTCTCACTCTCTGACCGGTCTATGTTTCTGGCTCACTGTATGTCTATCTCTATTTCTCTGTCTCTCTGTGCCTCTGTCTGTGTCTGTGTGTCTCTGTCTCTTCTGTCTCTGTCTGTGTCTCTCTGTCTGTCTCTGTCTCTGTCTCTCTTTCTCTCTCTCTCTCTCTCTCTCTCTCTCTCTCTCTCTCTCTCTCTCTCTCTCTCTCTCTCTCTCTCTCTCTCTCTCTCTCTCTCTCTCTCTCTCTCTCTCTCTTACTCTTGTCTTTTCTTCTGCATAATCCAACTCTTCTACTCACCCTAATCAATTCTTTTTGTCTACCCTTCCTCGACTCACAATCTGCCTCCCACCACCTCTTCATTGTTTTTATTATCGTGACCACTTCCTTTACATGCTAAATGCACATGCGATCTTATTACATGTAATGACAGTCTTTATGCGCTACGTCCACCATAATTATTACAATCTCGTTATTAGTGTCTTTATTTGCGATAATATCACCTTTCCTCGTCTTGCATAATCTTTAACAACCACCAATTTTCAGTTGCCTCGTCGCATTACACATTGTGTCTCTTGTCTCAATCTAGCCACACCTCTATTTTTCGAGTCACAATCTTTTCTCCTTCTTGCCAATTTCGTAGCTATTTACAAAATGTCAGTCAAACATCGTAGTGTATTTTGAAACTTTTCCATACAACCAGCATCCTTCTTTTCCAAGAAATATCATCGCTCATGTATATTCATTGAATCATTGTCGATATGTGTATGACATGATATGATGTAAGGGTATCACGGGAAAAAGAGAGCGATAAATGCATGTACGAGAGCGAGGGATTCAGCAATGATAAACAGTTCACAGTAAAAACCAATTTTTGCTGGGATTATCAAAGTGGAAGAGGGTTTCAGAAGGTAGCGGTAAAGGGTGGAGTGAATGGAAGGGACGGGTAGGAAGCCAGTGTTCCAGAAATACAGAAATACAGGGTATTGTGTGATGGAGATAGAAGAGAGGGCACCGAGGAGAATAAGGTGCTGGAATGAGAGACAAAGAGGCATAGTCAGGAAGTGCGCGTGGCCGAGAGAATGAAAAGGTTGCACCTACAAGGGAGACTGAAGAGAGGCTAGCAGGGACGGATGGCGAGAGTTTGCTGACAGCGAAGGATGGCACTCGTGGGGCGGGTTCCTCCCATAATCGATGCAGCAGGGAGGCTGTTAAGGCGCTTCCTGATTCAATTAGCATCGTTTCCAAGTGCCTGTTGGCGGATGCGGTCGGCTTCAGCGGCTGCGGCGGCGTTTCGCTCAAGCGCCGTGGCCGATGGAGCCCCGAGGAAAAGAAGGACGCTGTTGTTCGTCGAGTTGTCCGCTATTTGTCCTCCTCACGTCCGTGTTGAAGGAGGGAGGGAGGGAGGGAAGGAGGGAGGAGGGATTAGGGAGGGAAGCGGTCGATAGATGGGTGGTAGGCATACAAACATCGCCTCTATATCTCTGAGCAGGACGAGGTGGAGGAAAAAGAGGAGGAGGAGGAGGAGAAGAAGAAGGAGAAGGAGGAGGAGGAGAAGGAGAAAGAGGAGAAGAGGAGAAAGAGAAGGAGGAGAAGGAGGAGGAGGATAACGAGGAGGAGAAAGAGAAAGAGGAGAAAGATGAAAGGAGGAGAAGGAGGAGATGGAGAAACAGGAGAAGGAGAAGGAGGAGTAGTAGTATGAGAAGGAGGAGGAGGAGGAGAAAGAGGAGAAGGTGGAGGAGAAGGAGGAGAAGGAGGAGTAGGAGGAGGAGTAGGAGAAGGAGGAGAAAGAGGAGAACGAGGAGGAGGAGGAAGAGAGGAGAGAAGAAGAAGGAGAAGGAGAAAGATGAGAAGGAGGAGTAGGAGAAGGAGGAGAAAGAGGAGAAGGAGGAGAAGGAGAAAGAGGAGAACGAGGAGAAGAAGGAGTAGGAGTAGGAGTAGGAGAAGGAGTAGGAGAATGAGAGGAGGAGAAGGAGAGGAGAAGGATAAGATGGAGGAGGAATGATGAGTAGGAGTAGGAGCAGAAGGAGGAGGAGATGGAGAAGTAGGAAAAATCACTGCTCCGCTTGGGCACAGCAATCATTTTTATGCAAATTTTGGATGATTAGGCGATTTCTGCGTACTTGGGAGTTGGGACTATATTTCATCCGGAAACTATAACCTTGGCGTATAAGTATGCTTCGATATTCATTAATTGATGGTTCAATTAGGCCGTAGGGGATTATGTCCTAGCGTGGGGGATTTTTTCCGGGAGGATTATGTCCAGGGGGATTATGTCCGTACCATACGAACCATGCTAGTCCGAGATTCAAATATCTGAAATAAGCCGCAATCGGGAAGCAACCGCATGCACAGTGGCGAATGGGACGAAGGCTCTCACCGATTCAGCTAACTGGGTCAGAAGCTTAGAAGGCGGTATCAGAGTAGCAAGAGAATGGCAATAGTGCATAGGTGCAAGCAGAGTAGTGGGAAAAGCGAGGAAAGGAAATAAACGGTGACATAGCCAGGTTATGACAAGAACATAGGAAATAAGAACTGGAAGAGGAACAAACCTCAGGAATGAGACCAGTAACACACTCCAGTCTTGACCTCCTCCTCCTCCTCCTGTCTTCATCCTCTCCTTCTCCTCTTCATTCTCCTTCTCGTCCTCCTCTTCCTCCTTAACGCAGCTTGAAATGTCTGAGGCTATAATGGAGTTTACTAGCCTCACGTAGGTAACTCCGCCATTGTTCGTACTCTTACAGTGCCAGTCCCAAGCCTGGATAAAGGAGGAGGGTGACGCTAATGATCATCGTTATCACACAGAGTTGTTAAACTGAAACTGCTCACATAGGCTAGTGCAGAGAGCGCCTCTGAAGTGTTTCGCACTATGAAAGGCGCTATAAAAATGTTCAATTACGATTACAATTGCGTGTATCGTGAATAGCTGAATGTTTTGACCTGACTTTGGGCAGAGCGTTCTCTAGGAGACAACGCGTCGTTAGAACTGTCCTGTTACGTTGATTCCTACACTACCCAGTGCAGTTTGCCCGTTAAAAGAGTTTGCGACAAAAATGGCGCCCAACTGTCGATAATATCGACGGGATGCCTCCTGCGCATAGTCCATGACCCGCAGGGATGACCTCTGGATTCCCACTGCCTCTGCCCTGGATGCGGTAGGGATTTTCGGGGTTAGCTAATGTGTTTTGACCATCGCTTGACCGTTTGACCACCGTCCATTATGTCTCCAGATGACCTTGCTCTTCCTCGAACAAGGCTTATCATCTGCACCCACTATCGCCTCTCTCTGTCGTCTGCCCTCCAGCCGTTCCGACGTTCCCGCCGCCGACAAATCGACCGTCAAATAAATTATTACCGACGATGCCATTGTCAGTGTCATCGCCTTCGCTCTCTGTCTCTCTGTCTGTCTGTTTGTGTCTCTGCCTGCCTGTCTCTGTCTGTCTGTCTCTCTCACACTCTGTCTATCTGTCTGTCTCTCTATTGCTCTGTCTCTGTCTCTGTCGTTCTGTCTCTCTGTCTGTCTCTCTGTCTGTCTGTCTGTCTGCCTGTCTCTGTCTCTCTCTCTCTATTTCTCTCTCTGTCTCTGTCGTTCTCTGTCTATCTGTCTGTCTGTCTGTCTGTCTGTCTGTCTGTCTGTCTGTCTGTCTCTGTCTGTGAGACTGAGTTTGTAATTTGTAATTATAATTAAGTAATTATATAGCGCCCGTATATATGTACGTCTTTCAATTGCTGTCTTTCTTTCCGACAGTATGTCTAGCTTGTTCTGCTTGTCTGCCTGAGTGTTTCTGTCAATCTGTGTATGTCTGTCTGCGTCACTGTCTCGTCTCTATGATTCGTTGTGTAAGAGCTTCAACATAGAGGGAGGTTAATGTGTCATGGCCCACATACGAAGCATAAGGGGCCAGATGTGCTTTGGTCCCACTTTTAACCCTTAGGTTAGAGTTTATGTGTCTAATTTTTCCGGATGATCTAAAAGCCTGGGTGATCTGCTTGAAAGGGTAAAAGTCAGTCAAATAACCAAGTGCAATAAAAACCAATCCATCAAAGTTGTGACAGAGATGACTGAATATATCATTAAAACAGAGACCAGCACAACACAAATTGTACACCACACATATACACACATGTATATACACACATCTACACACATAAGCGCGCACACACACACCTAAACACTCACACACACACACACACACACACACATATTTATACATTAAATCTCGTTGCACCACAGCACTTAACATAATACATTACTTTGCATATTTGCTCCACGGTGTTCAATTCGGAAACGCGCTTCGTTTATCAGTACTTTATTACGCCCGAAGGCAGAAACAAGTCAGACGTCACAACATACATGCACATCTGAACAAACATAAAGTCAAACGCAGACTGTGAAAATGTTCTCATTTATGCAACTAAATTTACCGTTCAAGATGCTAGAGTCACAAAGAAAGTGCTCAACAACGTAACACCAGAAAATATCCTGGATGTCGAATGAACTAGTCGCCTATAGAACATCATGCGACGTTTCTTAATAATGTGATGTAAGTCTAGTCTACCAAGGCTTATAACTACGACGATTTCTGGATCAGACCTGATGAGCAGACTTCGTAAATAACGGTCTGAGCAGCTTGCGCGCGTGTGTCACCAGACAGTTGAGTTTGGCACCGCCGGAAGCTGAGTAAAACTGCACATTTTGCGATGCGCTGGTCCGTTACCAAGACCTTCTAAACGTTCGTTAACAACCGGTTCAAGAGCCGAACAGCGGGAAATGAGCGCCTCCCCTACTGTGTTCAACTCTTCATATCCCATGAGAGGTTTCTTTTTTTACCAGGCCGTAAAACAGTTCTGACATAAAGAACGCTGTCGAGAGTGCAGTTGGCGTCTTTGGAGTGTTCAATGTGTTTAATCAATCAATCAATCAATCAATCAATCAATCAATCAATCAAGCAAGCAATCAATCAATCAATCAATCAATCAATCACTCAATCAGTCAGTCAATCAATCAATCAATCAATCTGTCATCCAGCCAATAAATCAATCGAGTCAATCAATCAATCAATCAATCAGTCATCTGTGAGCCAATAAATCAATCAATCGATTAATCAATTAAATCAGTCTATCAGTCAGTCAGTCAGCCAATAAATCAATCGATCAACCAATCAGTCAATTAATCAATCAATATAAACTTGATGTAGCGCACCTTCAAGATACCTACTCAGAGGCGCTACGGTCCAGCCACAGCTGATGGTGAATTTGTCAGAGATTATTTCAAGTTAACAACACTGAATTTAATTAAAACCCTTGAAATTTTACATACCAGTTCGAGTACAGTTTTGACAGTTTGAGGAAGAATGTGGCGTTCCGGTTCTTTTTGAGCAGGAACAGTTCGTTACATTATTTTGATCCAGTATATAGCTGAATTGGGTGGGGCACGTATTAGAGGAGACTCCCTCCTGAAAGAAATCATAGAAGGGTGAATGGTATCAGGGAAAAGAGGGAGGGGAAGACCGAGGCAGATGATGCTGGGATGGATGGCCGACGGATACAGACGAATTAAAGGAAAAGAGCACAGTACACAGAGAAGAGTGGCGTCATTGGAAGTTGGAACCTGCCGAAGGGCAGAGAACTTAAAAGAAGAAGTGAAGATAGCTGAATTAATATGGTGCCAGAAGCTGGCGTTCTGGTTCCTTTTTGTTGAGTTGAGTTGAGTTTATTGAACTATTTTGCATTCAAAATTACAGTACATAAACAGCAATCACATTGTTACGGATGGGATCACTGCTTAGACACTGCTTTACATTACAGATTAATGTGTGTTGACGTTTCTAAGTATCTTAGACATACTGCTTTACATTACAGAAGAGTACTGTACATCGGAGAAGTTCAACGCGCGTTGTGCAGCTGATGCAATTATCCTGATCCGGAAGGCCGTCTACGGTCGCATGAGAGCCGGACGCTGCATCACGTCCGAGTACGGACACGCCATGGGATGCTATTCGGACGTAACGACCTACCTGGATGACACCTGCTCAGGTAGACACAACTGCTCCATGCTCGTCGCTACCATCGACTCAGTCGCCCAACCATGCGCCAAGGACTTCAAGTCCTTCCTCGAAGTCACCTACGAGTGCGTCAAAGGTAAGGAAAAACTTGCAATCCGTATGCTACAAGAACTGTATCTCCTAGTTTCATTATTCCAATAGTTGTATTAGTAGTTTCAGTTTAACGATACTTTGAGTTTCATAACAAAAATCATTGACGTCGCCCTCCTGCTTTATACAGGCTTGGGACTGGCACTGCCAGAGTACGAGCAGTGGCGGAAATTGTCATTACATGCATTATTATATTATTGCATTACTCTTATTTTCCTACTCTTGTATTTATATAGCCCTAGATATAAATTTAGTTTAATGGGTAACGGGTTTGATCATCTCTCAGTGGACTATAATATGGAACATTATGACGAACTGTATAATCTAATCATCTTTAATGTCATTGATATGCTTCAGTTTTTGTGCACCAAAGTGGCAGCGTAACTTGCCATTGTATCTTAGCATTATTTTATTTATTTACACTAGAATGTAGAATGTGGTTGCAGTTGGTTTTGATTGTTACTTTTTAAAATCTAAGGTTAGAGCCCTAGTCTACAATCAACTCGGCAAGTCCAACCATTTATACACAGCGATGTGTCCTGTAATCCTAACTCCGAACGGCTCTTTAGAGTCCAGCAAACGATACCTGAAATATAAATCGTAAATCAAGCTTGAAAATTTCTCAAGCGAAACTTAAAAGCTAAGAGCAGTGTAGCAGCTTAATCACCAGCGCTGTGTCAGGTCAGAGTCTGACCTGACCGACGCGGTTGTCTAAAGATGCCAAGTGAATCAACAATGGTTGTCTAAAGATGCCAAGTGAATCAAAAATGGTTGTCTAAAGATGCCAAGTGAATCAAAAATGGTTGTCTAGAGATGCCAAGTGAATCAAAAATGGTTGTCTAAAGATGCCAAGTGAATCAAAAATGGTTGTCTAAAGATGCCAAGTGAATTAAAAATGCATATGACGTAGACTGTCGTACAGTATGTCACAACTTATTCACAGGCGCTCAGTCTTGACCCAAAAAACCGCATAAAAACTTTGGGAAGAAAGCCCAAAAACCGCGTTTTTGTTTAAGAAGCAGCAGAATTTAATTGGCAGAGTAGAAAGCGGAGTCAGAAGCTGCGGAGGATATTGAATCCATTGCGGTTTAAGACGTTAGTCAGCCTGTCATCATGTATACCCTTCGGAGACAGCGACGTCTTGGTAATTGAATTATACAGATGGGAGGATTTGGCTGATGAAACGAATCTGTCTGGACCGTTGCCTGAGTTTCATCTCGTCAGAGGGAAAAACTGGAGCTCTGCCAGAGTCTTTACACATGACTATAATTTAACAGCAAACCATCACCCAGACTGCAAACCAAGACCTAGACTAGAAACCAAGACCCAGACTGCAAACCAAGACCCAGACTGCAAACCAAAACCTATACTACAAACCAAAACCCAGACTTTAAACCAAGACCCAGACTGTAAACCAAAACCTAGACTACAAATCAAAACCCAGACTGTAAACCAAGACCCAGACTGTAAACCATGACCCAGACTGCAAACCAACACCCAGACTACAAACCAACACCCAAACTGCAAACCAAATCGGGAACCACAGAATTTTGGACGAATGACGACCAAGACGAGAACTGCGTTGCACCCCATCGTGGATACGGCTGCGCCCATCGAAAGAGAGGGAAAGACAAACAGACAGACAGACAGACAGACAAACAGACAGACAGACAGACAGACAGAAGGCGAGAGCGAGCAATCTCTTATACAATAATCAACTTGAAAGGTCTCGATGTTTAACAGAAGTGCATTTGTAATTCCTACAGTGTACAAATACGTGGGCTTAAACCTACATCGAAAGGTCTATACACATAGAGCCTACATATATATATACATAATTTATATATACTATTATATAGTATTATATACAGTATATATATACAGTATATACACGTATACGCGTTTTTGTAGACATAAGTCGTGCACAAGAACGCAATGGGGGACTCTGTGAGCAGTTCCTTTAAGCGGCGATAGGCGTCGCCAGTATGTGATGTGGTCAAACTTTAGACAACTTTAGCGTAAATAAACCATAGACATCATTATATTAAATGTAAGATGTCTATGAAATAAACCTACCGCACAACAGAGCACACATTTTACCTAGAGTAGCCAAACTATATCCCATCATGGCGCCACCTATAGCAGCCATTTTTACAGAGTCCCCCATTACACCTGAAAATACATGTCGTGTAATATCGTCTTACGAGCTGCACAGACTCAAAGTATAATTAGACCTACACTATAGATGCGGAACAATCTGAAACGGATAGGAGTTTTCTTTGTCCTCTGCAGAGGTATACTATGTGCAAATACATGTGAGTCTGTATGTACTCTTTCCACCCATACTTGACTTGCAATGGTTTTTTAGCTTGTTGCTGAGTCTTTAGTTAAGTTTAGTGTTTTTGTTCATTGAAATCTAGTTTAGATTATTGATGTGTAATAAAGGCTATTCTTCGTCACCTTGTATTGCTACCTAGGGGCCATACTTAGCGGGGTTGCAAGACCCCCTTCTGAGTCTCCTGTGTAACCAAACAATCTATTTGATAAATTTATTTACACTATCTTGTTGGTTACAGAATAAAAATGAATGAATATTTGTATGTATGTATTATGTATGTATGTGTGTGTTTGTGTGTGTGTGTGTGTGTGTGTGTTTGTGTGTGTATGTATGTGTGTGTTGTGTGTGTGTGTGTGTGTATGCATGTATGTATGTGTGCTTGTGATTGAGTATTCTATATACATGTAGCATGCATACCAGCCCCGTTGCAATTGAGCCAAGCAGGTCATAGTCATACGTATAGGATCATTATACGTGTGCATGACAGATTAATTTCCAACCTTCAGGAACATTGACGAAGAGCTAGGCCTATGATTTCAGGTAACAGCGCCAAAGTAAAGGTATCATACATCTAAATATAAACTTCTCAGAAGCGTTGTCCTCATAAGGTCGAAGGATCTTTCGGCTGAGGTGCAAGGACGACCTTAGCAATCAAATGAATAGATACCTGTCAAGGTGTATATCCACACAACAGACAATACGTCGTTCGGTGCAAGTTTTTAACCTGAAGACAACGGGCAATAATATTATACTCTGACAAAGATATCAACTTCAAGAAGATCTTTCGCTGTTACGATGTACTAATGAAGCTTTCAAGACTCTTAATTAATCCTGAATTCATGACTAATATGTACACGCATAGTACTTAAGTAAGTAAGCAAATATATTCTTTATTATACCAGTTACGAAACCGCACTGTGGTGTAATAAATCTTATTTGATAGATGCAATACTTATCTGCAAACTGCAATGCGGAAAAGCCAATTGCCATGGTAAATGACCCGAAGAACCTCTAATAACGACAGAACCGCGTCGCCGTCATGTCTTCGGCAAGACGTTGTTACAGTAGGCCTACAGCATCCAATGCGTTGTTGCGTTAACAGCGACAGTTTTGTGGTCTAAGCACCGGAAACTATGGAAGAGCCGATTATTCGGCCGGAAATCGGTTCAGGCCTGATTTTGCACTAATCGGTATTAATCGGAGTCGGCGCATCCCAGGACTACCGATCCAAATACCAAAAATGCAATATTTTTGACCAAAACAAATTTTTTCTTTCATTAATACAGAAATAGTAACCTCTTTTGTCGACCTCCTGTGGTAAATCTTTAATCTTTATCACTGAAAGTCCGTGTAAAATAATGAAATAGTTCAGTGAATAAACTCTCGTTTGAGGCACATCTCTTAGATTAGCTTTAATTATTATAATTTTATGTTTGCAAATGAAAAATAATATTGCTCATTTATTCGGATCGACTCCGAAAAATAGCAAATATCCGGTTACTATCCGGAAGCGGAAAACGGCAAAAAATTATGTTTTCAAATTAGCGTACATATATAGCACATAAAAATCAGTTATGGCAAAATTTTCGGAAACTTATTTGGGGGGTTTGAACCCGTAAAATCACCCCATAAATACGCCCATGCTATATATATCGTTAACACAAGTCAGCCTACATGTGCATCATTCTATTGCACGTGCCATGTAAAGTAAGTAAGTAAGTAAGTATGTTCTTTATTAAACGCTGGCAAACGCACGGCGCTGTACATACAAAGTTATACAGTTATACAATAACAATTACAATTATCAAATAGTAGCGAAAAAGTTAGTAGATAGTAAACTAAAAACACTATGGCCTAGCTGTACAACATCCTAGCCAGGAAACCGCGCCTGGTGAGGGAATCAAATCTAGAAAGAACACGGTTATATGTATTATATGCTATAAATATATACATGCTAATGCAAACGATAAAGAGTATAATGTCAGCGTTTATTAGGCTACATTAGGCAGTTGTTTGTCTAAGGCTTGAGGCATTCTTGAACTTCAAACGCGAGTCGGGGTTTCATGTCGCATTGAAATTGCCTTCATCTGTCGTTCTGAGCACCAAAGCCCGGCGTCAGCAGACCTTTCATCTGACCGTCCTTGCATGCAGATGACACCCACACTCACACACCGAATGTCACCGCATCAAGAATACATATGCATGGGATTTTCGTTTCTATTACACTAAAGCATATTTTATAAAATAAGCCATAGAGGATGCAATATCGGCAGTAATTTGATTGGATAATATTAGATTAGATGTACTGTTGAATAAGCGCTCATCGATTGCAGTGTTAACCGTATCTCTGGGTATTACCGTATCTCTGGGTATTAGGGAAATCTGCGAATTGTAGTTTCAGTTTAACGACTTCTTCTGATTCTTTCATTAGCGTCGCCCTCCTCCGTCATCCAGGCTTGGGACTGGCACTGTCAGAGTACAAACAGCGGTGGAGTTAATCTGCGAATTGATAACTGCCCAAATTTTCATGTTGCGATATGAATTTAAACTTTAAAGTTAACTCCGTCACTGCTCGTAACCTTGGCAGTGCCAGTCCCAAGCCTGGATGAAGGAGGAGGGTGACGCTAATGATCTTTGTTATCACACAGCGTCGTTAAACTGAAACTACTACTACTAATTTAAAGTTTCTGCTGTTGATACTGGGTACTGTTTATGCCTATAGGTGCATCTGCATTAATAATCGGCGCGTGCTAGAAACCTGTAATCCCTCATGTCGTTGTTGCAGCTTCTTTCGTTGACGACTGTCGTCATGGCAACACCACTTACCTGAGCGATAAAACCGGATATCTAGCGCTGTTCAGTCGGCCGGAAAAATTCAGCGGATCACCGATGCGGATCGAGGAATCATCGAGGCGTGACTGTTCATGGATCATTGCGGTCAGTTCCGGTCAGAAGATCAATGTCACGTGGCAGGTATCGTCTGCCTCGACCCTCGTCCAGGAAGAATCGGATGACGGGGGCTTAGGGATGGGAGACCCGGGTGACCTTGAGGGGCCCCCGGCGGCCCTTCAGATGGGCAGCTCGCTGTGGTGTCCGTTCGTGCTGAGGTTTCTCGAGGGAGGATCGCTCGAGTACGTGCACAGGACCTGTAGGTCAAGGGCGCAAGAACCTCGCGTCATCTACCTTTCGAAGGGTAGTCGCCTTGAGATCCAGTCGAAGGGAAGTCTACAACAGCAGCAGCAGCTTCAGGCACATCTTCAACATCAGCAGCAGCATCTGGCATCATCGTCGTCAGCCTCCTCCTCTGCTACGGAGGCTGACTCCAGTCTCAACACTTGGAAGCCTTACGTTCTGCATTATAGAGGTACAGATCAATCATCCTTTGGCCTTCTGGGGCCGTCAGATTTTGGTCGGATTAACACATTTAATTCCTTAAAATTAGTACATTAAATGAATAAAGAGAAAATAATTGGACTCAGTAGGACTTCATACCCATTGCTGCTTCTCTGGGTTATCTCAAAGAGACTGCTCTTCATCATACGTCAAACTTTTGATTGATTGATTGACTGGTTGGTTGATTGATGGACTAATTCGTTCATTGACAATCACATCGTAACAGCTTGTAATTGTAATTGCAATTACGACAATTTATTTAGCGTCGTCGGTAGCAAGCTACTTCTGGGATACTTTACAAAACTCTGCCAGCGCAAATGCTAATCAATCAATCAATCAATCAATCAGAATTTATATAGCGCCCCTTCAAGATCCCTACTCAGAGGCGCTCCCGACCCAGGCCATACGGAAGAATGCAGTCTTCAACAGTTGGTGAAACTGAGAACAGTTTGAAAGGTGTCGTAAATCTGCATTGTTGCAGAGCGGGCGAATGGGACCGCCAAGTCACCGTGGACAGCTAATGCTCGAAGTTATATAACAGCACCAACATATCAGTGTAATATACTGTATGACAAATACACTTCTGGCTCAGTCATTGATGCACTTCTGGCTCAGTCATTGATGCACTTCTGGCTCAGTCATTGATGCACTTCTGGCTCAGTCATTGATGCACTTCTGGCTCAGTCATTGATGCACTTCTGGCTCAGTCATTGATGCACTTCTGGCTCAGTCATTGATGCACTTCTGGCTCAGTCATTGATGCACTTCTGGCTCAGTCATTGATGCACTTCTGGCTCAGTCTTTGATGCACTTCTGGCTCGGTCATTGATGCACTTCTTGCTCAGTCATTGATGCACTTCTGGCTCAGTCATTGATGCACTTCTGGCTCAGTGATTGATGCACTTATGGCTCAGTCATTGATACACTTCTGGCTCACTCATTGATGCACTTCTGGCTCAGTCATTGATACACTTCTGGCTCAGTCACTGATGCACTTCTGGCTCAGTCATTGATGCACTTCTGGCTCAGTCATTGATACACTTCTGGATCAGTCATTGATACACTTCTGGCTCAGTCATTGATGCACTTCTGGCTCAGTCATCGATGCACTTCTGGCTCACTCATTGATGCACTTCTGGCTCAGTCATTGGTGCACTTCTGGCTCAGTCATTGATCAACTGATCAGAGATCAATAGATCATATATCAAGACTTTATAGATCAATAGAAACCAGATATCAATAGATCATAGGTTACAGCATGTGTCATATAAATTCTTCAAATAATTGGACTTGTGTGTTGTGTCAAGTTTTCGGTTGTGCTGACATGGTTCTACCGCCTGGTGCCACCATGTCGCGTCATGGCGATGACGTGGCCATCATATGCAACGAATCGTTGGAGGTCTTCTACGTCACATGTCAGGCGGACAACTGGGTGGGGGAGATTGGCAACTGTACGAAACCAGGTCAGTATACCACTTCTATATCTATTCCTTTATATAGTAATCAATCAATCAATAATTTTCAAGCAAGTAAGCAAGTAAGCAATCAACCAACCTACCAACCGACCTGCCTATCTATCTACCTAATCGTGATCTTAATCTCGATTTTTCTGCACCGCCCAAAAAACGAAGTCGCGGGAACTAGCTTATTCACAAGCTATCTCTATCTATCTACCTACTTTAGACCTACCTATTTATTTATTATGTAAATGTCACGATCATGACATATTCTGTCTAAACACGATTTCATCTTTTCCTATGGCTATCGAAGTCAATCGGTTGATTGAGGTAAGTAAGTAACTTAAAGTAAGCAAGTAAAGTAAGTATATTCTTTATTAAAACGTTTTCAGAAAAATCGCACTCCGGTGAACAGACATGGTAGGACAAATACATAATCAATAGGCGTACAGCATTCTTCCTATAAATGTTTTCGTCGTATTATTGTCAATAAGAGTCAAGACCCTGTCATATCGACTCATATGAGACGGTGGGCGGTGGTCATTTGTAGAAGAAGCACATAATGTACCGAAACCCTTGGCGAATGAAGATGCAGTCTTCCTCATCATCGCCACTGACAGGCTGTTATCATATTGACGTTTACGTCATTATCGCCGTCATCATCATCATCGTCGTCATCATCATCATCATCATCATCATCATCGTGTAGGCTCATTCACTGTTAAGCGCCGTTGTGAGGTTCTCCAAGACTCTTTTAGTAGGAGCCGGATGTAGACATACATGCAATATCATCATCTCATCATCGTCGTTGTTTTGTCGTAATAGTTATCATCGTTACTTATTCACATCACGGCTCTCTTTACCTAATCTCAGTATACGATCAGAATCAGAATCCTTAGATGGCTGATATATATATATATATATATATATATATATATATATATATATATATATATATATATATCAAACATCTGATGGATTCTGATATATATATATATATTGACATTGACAAAATATATTCATATACATATCAAGATTCACTGAGTAGGCACACACAGTGAACCTTATATATATTTACGTATATATTATAATCATTGCAAGTTGATTTTCTAATTCATCTGTCTGTCCATGCGTCGGTCAAGAGTCAGGTCGTCCGGTGGCTTAGACACTGCATGATGGTCAAGCCATAAGGACCCTATTTATGCGCGATAATGAATTTAGTCGGCGCACCCAGGGTACGTGACCGGAATTCATGGACGGGCCCCTGAGACCGTTCTCGCGATACGGTGGTGTCGAAGGGCGGCCTGGGCAGGGGCGTCAAATGTCATTAGTTCTCCAACTAATTTCAAACGGTTCCCAGACGGTTCCCAGAGGCCAGGATTCGTCGAATCCTTCCGTCGCCGGTCCCTCATTATGCCGTATGTGTTCTGAAAGGATCGACAGCTCCCTCCAGCGAACGAAAGGAGAGATAATATTCAGCGCCATCTGTCGAATGGCGATGGCATCCGTAGACTCATATCAACCCTTGTATCTATGGTCGGTCTCTCCATTCTCTCACTGTCTGTCTGTCCATAAACATATCGCGCAGTCCATTCAGCCAGAGGCAGTAATTTGTGCGGCGCTATCTATATACGCGCCCTTTCGCCTGCTCTGACTGGCGTAAGTGACGCTTGTTCTTCTTGTTCTTGTTCTTGTTCTTCTTGTTCTTCTTGTTGTTGTTCTTCTTCTTCCTCCTCCTGCTCCTCTTCTTCCTGCACCCTCCTTCTCCTCCTCCTCATCTTCTTCCTTCTCCTCCTCCTCTTCCTCCTCTTCTTCTTCCTCTTCTTCTTCCTGTTCCTCCTCCTCTTGTTCCTCTTCCTCTACCTCCTCCTCCTCTTCCTCCTCTTCTTCTTCTTCCTCCTCTTTTTCTTCCTCCTCCTCTTCTGCCTCCTCCTCCTCCTCTTTCTCTTCCTCTTCCTCCTCTTCCTCCTCCTCTTCCTCTTCTTCCTCTTCTTCCTCTTCCTTTTCCTCTTCCTCTTCGTCGTCGTCTTCTTCCTCCTCCTCTTCCTCCTTCTTCTTCCTCCTCCTTTTTCTTCTCCCTCCTCTTCTTCTTCACCTTCTTCTTCCTCTTCCATTTCTTCCTCTTCTTCCTCTTCCTCTTCCTCCTCCTCTTCTTTTTCTTCTTCCTCTTCCTCCTCCTCTTCTGTTTCTTCTTCCTCTTCCTCCTCCTGTTCTTTTTCTTCTTCCCCTTCCTCCTCCTCTTCCTTTTCTTCTTCCTCTTCCTCCTCCTCTTCCTTTTCTTCTTCCTATTCCTCCTCCTCCTCTTCATCTTCTTCTTCCTCTTCCTCCTCCTCTTCCCTTTCTTCTTCCTCTTCCTCCTCCTCTTCCGTTTCTTCTTCGTCCTCTTTCTCCTCCTATTCCACTTCTTCTAAGAGAAGAACGATGTAGAAGAGAAGGAAGAGGAAGATTTATTAGTCCCGAATGACGTTTTTCTTCTGATTGCTATTTAAGAATGGCTGCCGTGGCGTGAATTCACTCCACTCCTTTTAATATGACTCTTTACTCTGAGCAAGATCGAATGCAATTTATGGATCCACCTTTCTTCCCGCTGACTTCTTCCTCGGTCGTCAACGACGGTTATGAATGGTCTTTCGGCTGCAGTTGAAACCCGTCGATGACCCTCTCTGCTAATGACTGTAGGTGATTAATTTACGCATACCTCCTCACCTTGTTGCTTTTAAGCCGTTCTCAAAGATGCTTTGCCCATCTGCGTCTAATGTACATCTACTGCTGCGGAAGAGCGTTGTGACCATCGCCTTTCAACTTCAAGAACAGTATTTCATTGCACCTACATACATGTATAGCCTGGTAATTGCAGCAGGTGCTGGGTCCATTCGTTCCCTGGCTGCAAGACGTCCGTCCACACACGACCCCCTTCTGCCGAGCATTTCTTTGCGTAGTTGTAATTCGTGGATTTTCCTATTCCGTACCTGGAAGGGTTCAAAGGTCGACATGACTTCTCTTCCCTTAATGAAAATTCTGTGCGGTTGAGTCTTCGTAAATAAATGACCATTAATCTTGAATAATTAAGAGTACGAAAGTGTCACCTGGCAAGACTGTTCTATAGACTCCAAAGCCCTAACTGACCATATACGTAGCGGTTTCTGACCAGTGGCAACACATCTAAATCTAACATCTAAAACCTGCTTCGGAGACCACGCATTCTCTGTTGCTGGACCTAGGTGTTGGAACAATCTTCCACCTTCAATCCGTTCAGCAACATCCTTGGAGTCATTTAAGTCCAGACTCAAGACGCATTATTTCAAGTTGGCGTATCCTGACTGAGTTTTTTTATCGTGTCAAAGCGCCCTTGTAACGGCATGTGCCGGCGCTGTAGAAATTGTCGTATTCATCATCATCATCATCATCATCATCATTATCATCGTTCGTTATATGACGAGGCTGAGAAAAAGAGATCGCTGTATAGGCCGATAAGCTCTATAATAGTGGAGCATTTCCTGTCTGTCAATCGCGAAATAATATATAGGCTGCCATTAGAATACTCATCATGCAGATATTGAAAGTATGTCTGAACATTTATATAGCGCCATCAATTGTCTTATCTATAATGTATGGCGTCTGCTTATTCATGAAGTTACTTCAGATGTGACCAGCATTGTTTTAGTCTTTAACAATGTCTTGCATGTTTCATTGTTTAAAGTTGTGTTTGTGGTTTCAGCTTCGAACCTTCCTGGTGTATCACGAGTGTTACCGCATCCGGAGTCGGAATTTAAAAGTGGTAAGCACTGATGAAAACTGTGCTAAATTAATTAGTATATATAAAAATACTGAATAATACGCAATCGTTGTTTGCGGATGACCCTTTAAATCCCTCAACTATTAAACAACTGAGCTAGATACTCTGCGTACACCTTTGCAAGAATCTGAAACTGTTCTTAATCGCCGGAGTTGGGCTGGGAGCGCCTCTGAGTATGTTATCTTTGAGAAGTTGGGGTGGTAGCAGTGGTGTAGTGGGGCGGAAACGCGGGGGAACGCCGTTCCCGCACTTTTTTCCAGGGAGGGAACGCGATCCCTCACTATTTTGCAGCATTTCTGTACAGGTATGGAAACTGTTTGAATACTTGAATACAATATGTTACAAATAACAAATTCCTATGTATAAATTTACATAATTACATTTATTAATTTTGTTGTTATTGTTTTACATTCAACAGTTTCAAAAATAGCAGCGCTCACACTATGCAAAATTCTTGCAAGATTGCACTTTTTGCTACAGTTGCTACTTCAATTTCCAGGCGTTCCCCCACTTCATTTTTTAGGACTACACCACTGGGTGGTAGGTTATCTTGGAGGGGCACTATATAAGTCCTCTGAATGAATAAAGATAGGACTATGCAATTGCAAAGCCATCCACAAACTGCGGATTAACTTCGTAAAATGTCAGCGTATACTGTATAATATAGCGGCCGTAGGCCTATAGGCCCTATATCGCTTCGACGCTGATCATTTTCAATGAATTGATCTTCCATCAGCGCTGCCCGTTTGAATGGGTTCCACGCATTAATTAATAATTTATACACGAAGAATGCATATATAAATGTATGCATATCGGCAAGATTCGGCATATGCAAAGGCCATCTATCAGGTCTTTTATATTCAGTGTGTCTTATCTAGAAGCATAAGCACAGTCCATCCATAAGCTACGACCCAATTACATAAGTAGGCTAGTCTGCATTTAAAGCTTCTGGAAGACTCGTCCAATCCTCACTGGAAGGTAAAAGGTTTAACATCTTGCTGACGAGACAGTTACATACATGCAAAGTATACTTTTATGATAAGCAAATCAGCGGTTGAAGAACGTGGGTATAATTCTTTACGGTGGTCAATTTTTGATTAACTCTTTTGTCATTGAAACAAGGCGGTTACGAAAGACCCATATCTGGTCATGACCCCATTTCATTGGCGACTTTAAGATCAACAATCAAACGACAACCATATGGCTCTGTTGCCTCCTCTCGGATCCGCTGTTGTTCTACATTCATGAGCCGACTATAAGCTACAGCTTGAATGCACACAATTATATTAGGTCGCATTCGGAGCTTATGGGTGAACCATTGCCAAAGCGTAAGCCCACCGTCTTCCGTCGGATGAGGCCGGATGGAGTTACATGGAAAAGGCTGACCCAATTAAGTCTGACTGTGGATGGAATGGATAGAGAGAGACAACTCCCACCCTACTCCCCCACATGTGCCCCATGGATGCATGTGAACACTAGTATAGGTGATATTGGTCTCATCATCATGATCATCAGTTCCTGACGCCAGCCGTTTGGCAGCGATGGGTACGAATAAATCACCTCCATCGTCCTCGGTCATTTGTCAAGTCCAGGGGAGGGCAAACTTTTGGCACATTGGGCCACATTAAACGCCAAAAAAATTCGGGGGGCCAGATACAAAATTTCAAACTTTTAATAACATCCAAAATTTAAAAAAGTTTACCGAATTAAAATTAATTGTACTTTGGCAGTAACTTGTGTGATGTATGCAACTGTGAACATGCATAACAATTTTCTCTTAATCCAGATTGATTGCACTGGTTGCATTCATTAATTCTGGACACTTATATAGCTTACCTTCAACGAACCTACTCGAGGATGTTCCTAGCCCAGCCACGGCTAATGAAAAAAGACAAGTGATTTATAAAACACAGTTTGATTGGTCAGAGGTAGCAAACGCAGCTCCGATGGTAGGTCATTCCAGATGGAGGGCCTGCTACAACGTCGGACACTGGGCGGCAGAGATCACTCCTGGAGGTAAGATAGAGCAGAACCGAGGGTGCAGCGTGAAACCAAAGCAGGAATCCGGTATGAGATCCGTTGGGCCACAGGCAGCAAGTGCAACAAATCACTCATGTAGTCAGAGACACGGGCGAATTTGGGAATTCGCACAATGAGGCAAGCAGCCGAGCACAGAACCCGATCTAGTCACCCCAGAACTCCAAAGTGAGACTGTGACCAACGAGAGTCGATCAACAGTGGTCAATTCGACTAGTAACGAAAGCATGCACAAGAACCACTATAGGCCCTATAGGGCATCATGAGAAAGAGCGAGAAACCACTCGGAGCTGGAGAAGCCGATAATAACGGCTTCGAGAGACTAAGTTCACAATCGTATTATCGAGCTCAAATTTAGATCAGCTAACTGAGATTTTTACTTGGATTTGTTTATCTTCGTAGTTGAAAATGTTTGTACACAGATGTGGATGCAAATAATACAAACCGGAATAGCAACTAAGAAAGCAGCGTGAGGAATTCTTCTTGTGGTCTGAATTTTATGACTTTTTACTTTTCTGAAGAATTGTTTGGACCAGATAAAATGTGTTGGCGGGCCGGATAAGAAGCGTTGCGGGCCGGATCTGGCCCGCGGGCCGTAGTTTGCCCACCCCTGGTCAAGTCCATTGCTCCTCTTAAGTAGCCTATAATATCTGTTTGGCCACGATCCTAAGACACTGCTCATCATCTGGCTTTGGACAGGATTCTGTCGGAGCATGGAGCGTTATGGTTCTCAGACGCATAAAACATGTAGACATGTAAAAACATTTGTATTCACAAGGGCACATTGCGACGTAAATATGACTTCAGACACCTTAAGAAGAAGAAGAAGAGCAGTCCCTTGAGCTAGCCCTGAGGCAGCCATGGGTATGAAGCGTTAGCGACTTCATTTTCTTAGCCTCGGTATATGAGGGCGGGAGGCGAGTCCTCTCCCTCGCCGTCTCATCTTCCCACCGACAGTATATGGTCAGTGTACGGTACTCATTGTAGCCGATTTGGTGGACTATAGGCTGAACGTAATTGTAGACACCAAAATGTGGTTAGCGATTGGTTTATTAAAGGACATTCTTAAGTACTTACTTACTTACATTTGTAATCATAACTCTAAAATTCTAGAGCACTACTTAAAAACTTAACCACGAGTCAGAGTTGCCAGAGGACCAAGGAAGGATGGACAGGAGATATTACGGCGGATTGTGTTGTTAGGTGAGAAAGAGACAGACAGACAAACACAGAGAGACAGAGAGAGACAGAGACAGACAGACAAACAGAGAGAGAGAGAGATGAGAGAGAGAGAGAGAGAGAGAGAGAGAGACAGACAGACAGACAGACAGACAGAGACAGACAGACAGACAGACAGACAGACAGAGACAGAGACAGAGACACAGAGAGAGACAGACAGAGAGAGAGAGACAGACAGAGACAGAGAGACAGACACAGAGAGACAGAGAGACAGAGAGAGACAGAGAGAGACAGAGAGAGAGAGAGACAGAGAGAGACAGAGAGAGAGAGAGAGAGAAGAGAGAGAGAGAGAGAGAGAGAGAGAGAGAGAGAGAGAGAGAGAGAGAGAGAGAGAGAGAGAGAGAGAGAGAGAGAGAGAGAGAGAGAGAGAGAGATGGGAAGGCGGCATGAGGAGCTTAAGACAAGTGACGCTGAGTGAACTAGAGGCTGAACGTATAATAGGCCTATAGTGCGTCTATGGTTAAGGCTCGAAGTCTAAAGCCACTGTTCGTACTCTGACAGTGCCAGTCCCAAGCCTGGATAAAGTAGGAGGGCGACACTAATCATCTTTGTTATGACACAGTGTCGTTAAACAGCAACTAACCTGGGTCTAAGCTGTGTATGCTATGACCGTTAATTGAAACAGCTCTTAAGCTTATGTTGTAATCAGGGACGTAACTAGCGTTGGGCTGGGGTCCGGGGAGGGGGCTTAAGCCCCCAAACGAAGCTGAAGTCCTCAAATAAATCAAGCCCCCTTTAGGGTCGGGCTACCGGACTCGCCATGTTCAAGGCTTAAAGCCCCCCAAACAAAAAGTCCTAGTTACGTCACTGGTGGCAATGCAATGTTTTTGTCGCTTGCTGTTCCGCTCTCGGTTGGAGATCGTTCAGCAAAAGCCAATGTCGAATGGCGTTGTTAATGGATCTCACGTACAGAATGGTACGTTTAGGAATTCCACAATATAAGAATAAAAGGTGGATTCGTAGCAGTGGACATGCCAACCGCCGGTTGTATGGGTGTGCTAGGAATGGAGAATCACCAATGCATAGCCGATGGTGGTTCATATCGAACCACCCTCGGCTAAAATTGTGACATATATATAATAATTGTAACCTTTTATTAGCTACGATTAATCGTAGTAAAGGGCGATATATCTTACCAGCATGCAGAATTCAGAAGATGAATTTTCTGTTGGAGAATATGTGATTATTTATTATAATTATGTAATTATTTAACAGACTTGCTAGAATAAACGATTTTAATGCCTATCATAAAATAAACATGAGGCTCTCACTTTTCCGAACAGTATACGACCTCTACCTTTCTGTTTTCAAACATCAGGACCCTTGTTTGTCTGTTTCCAAGCATTAGCATCCTTGTTTCTGTTTCCAAGCATTAGCACCATTGCCTGTCTGTTTCCAAGCATTAGCATCCTTGTTTCTGTGTCCAAGCATTAGCACCATTGCCTGTCTGTTTCCAAGCATTAGCACCCTTGCCTGTCTGTTTCCAAGCATTAGCATACTTGTTTCTGTTTCCAAGCATTAGCACCCTTGCCTGTCTGTTTCCAAGCATTAGCACCCTTGCCTGTCTGTTTCCAAGCATTAGCATCCTTGTTTCTGTGTCCAAGCATTAGCACCCTTGCTTGTCTGTTTCCAAGCATTAGCACCCTTGCCTGTCTGTTTCCAAGCATTAGCATCATTGCTTGACTGTTTCCGAACATTAGCACCCTTGCTTATCTGTTTCCGAACATTAGCAACCTTGCCTGTTGAGGCGTAAGCTTTCTCCATGAAGGTGCGTCTAAACCCTGCTAATTGTTATACAGCATCCTTCTGATTAATTCCCAAATTAGTAAATAAGTAATGAAGCAAGCAAGTGCAGCTCTAGCACGCGTAAATTTTCATCTGGCAAATGATGGTATCGAATAATAGCCTCATAATCGCCGGTAATAGCTCACGAATTATATAATAAAAGTGGGCTAATAATCTTCGCACTTTGACAAAGCGTAGGATACAGGGACAGAGATTGGAACACGGAACTGGCGCCACGCATGCAGACGACATTGTTGTCTATGTGATAATGTACTTACACACGTACTAC